>OZ018328.1:121756544-122061544 GCA_963969495.1 Ceratothoa steindachneri
GGTAGCAGTCTCCCGGTAGTGGGAGGGGCGTAGCTTCTCCCTCCCAATTCCCTTAGCACACCTTGCTTGTCTTGTATTTGCACCAATGCATGGGAGAGCTCTTGCTGAAGGGGGGGTTCCTTGGAAGGACCCCAGTAGACATCTCATAGTAGGATTAGTTTTAGGGAGGTAAGGAGGGAGGGAAAAATGTTTGAAATAATATTTTATGTGGGAATAGGGGTGTTAATGGGGAAGGCTTGTTTGTCTCCCCACCCCCTCCTCCTGACTCCAATATACTGACACTTTTTTCTTCCCTCTTCCTCCCCCCCCCCCTCAAAGCTGACATTACTGGGTCTCGAGACTCCCTCGTCACCAGGGATTCAGGTCGGTGCACCTTAGAATAGGGCTTGGTGAGGTGAGATAATCCCCCTTAGGAGTGGGGTCTTGTGGGAAATAGATGGATGGGGAAGCCCCCCTAGATTAAGTTTAAATGCCACAGGATGGGTTGAGCTTGTAAGTTATCCCTACCACCTAGCACCACAGCGTAGGAGGGTATTGATAGCCTCTCCCATACCCCTCATATATAGATAGAGCTATATATTATCATCGTAGTAAGTTTTGTTAAAAGCGATGGTTAATTTCATATGTGTGATTTTCTTTTCAAATCTCAATGTGTCTTATATTTACCTTTATGTCTCGATTCAGGCCGTGGATGAGTTCTCTGAAATTCATTTCAAATCAAATTTTAAATTTAAAGGGCAATAGTAGAAGACCCCTTTAGCAAAACACTTCTTTATTTAACTGGCATGTTTTGAAACACTTGTATCATCATTAGAGACAAAGTAAAGAAAGACGAACATTGGTTTATATATATCAATGAATTGACACACAAACAATTAATGAGATTGGCAAGTGCAAACATACTCTCAAACTTGTGAGCAAGTTTATTCAAATGTTTGTTCATGTCAAAAGAGAGTGGGGACGTTCATAGGAGGAGATTAAATATCCTTCATAGTTCAGCTCTTATTTCTACTGCTTGGCAGTATTCTGTTTGAATTAAATTGAATGTTTAGGTTGGGTTGTTTTTCTTGTATATGGATGGCTTCTAGTAAAAGTAGTTTACTTTGCACCAGATAGCAGACAACTACTTTTCCTAGAAGCCATCCATATACAAAAAAAAACAACCTAAGCTAAACATTAAATTCATTTCAAATGGAATACTGTTGAGTGGTAGAAATACGAATCAAACTAAAAGGGATATTTAATCTCTTCCTATGAAAGTTTCCCCCTCCCCTCTTTCAACATGAATACATATTTGAATTTTGCTCTTAAGCCTACTTAAGAGCCACTTTAATAAGAAGATAAAAGAACATCAAGTCGATATAAGAAGAGGTACAAGTTCTTTGAGTCTCTTTACACACATGCAAAATTACGGCCATAGAATCAATTTCAATCAAGCAAAAATCATTTATAAATCAAACAATTCTGTTGAGAGGAGAATTGCAGAATCTATCATCATAAACAAAGTTGATAATTTAAATTCATCCAAAAGGCAATATAAATTCAACAAATATATATCAAATAAATTTGCCAATCATATTTATAACCCCCCGGAAGCAATATATATATATATATATATATATTGATGGGGAAAGAATATTGCATTTCTGAGCTTTTGAGTTTATTTTTTAGCTTTCAGACCAAAGCTTCAGAGTACAAGCAGTGCCGAGTCTCACCTCAAAAGGGTTTAAGTCAACAAGACATGATTAAAATATAAAGAAAAATGAGGGATTGCTGTAGTTAAGTTACTGCAAACAGCAGTCAAAGATAAAAGTTCGGGAAATAACAAGAGGGGATAGGAGAAGAGATAGGCTGGTGGCTATACACCAGTGCAGTGTGTATATTTGTTATGTAGTTGGTTGGGGTGTTTGACTGGCAAGGCTGGAGGATTGGCAAGGCAGGGAGGCATCTGGCCTATCAGTGAGGTTGCTGCTACATTGAGGCACAGGCAGCTTCCTGGTATGAATAATGGAATCATTACGCAATGCTGCTACTTAGTGTGCAAAGGAGTGTGTATGGGATAGTTAAGAGCTGCTGGGTATTTGCGTGCCCAAGCAGTCCATTGAATGTTGTGTATTTGGTTATTTATGGGGTCTCCCTCGAGTTTCCCTAGTTGGCATGTTAAGCATGTGAAGTTGTGTGTTTAGTGGCATGAGTTTGTTTGAGTCACGTAGTGTATATATTCTTGTGTCCTTACTTATAGTGTGGTTTTTGGTGTGCTTTCTGTATGAAGTTCTGAATGATGGTGAGCACCCCACTGGTGGAGCGGCCACTCCTGAAGCTGTATTGGTAGGGAAAGAACCAATCCTCCTCATCCTCCACAAATTTCTGGAGGCGGGTGTTCACCATATGTTGTTGTACTATTTTGCCTAAGTACTCTAAGAGAGCAATAGGCCTGTATTTGTTTTGTTGTTTAGAACTGCAATAGAATGTTGTGTGAAGCCATAAATACTTTCGGGAAGTATCCAGAGGCGTTATAGAGGTGTGTTATTGTTGGATAGATAGCTTTTGGCAAGTGTTGTATGATTGTGGTTGGTAGGTCAGAGTGGCCAGGTGCTCATCTTAGTGTCTTTTTTTATGTAATGTTTTGTCTCTTCATTGGTGATTGGAGTGGTTAATGTAGTTGTGTTATCGAGTACCTCCATTTCAATCCAGGGGGCTGGTTCCACTTCATTTGCATGGATCCGGCACCACTCCCAGACTTCCTCGAAATGCTCTTGTGCATTTGGCTTGGGTTGACTATTTGTGTGTACTTAATCCCAGTGGGACCTGAATGCCTTGTAGTTTTATGGCTTTGGGGGGGGGGGGGAGGGCGGCATGCCCATCATTCTGCCCACACACACCCAGTAAAAGGAGGGGTCAGTGCAATGAGCCTCCTCTGTAATGCGGATAATCTTGCCCCAATGACCGTTCCAGTCTAGCCATACTCACTGCAGGATGCAGGCATGGAGGAGTGTAATCTTTGGTTGTTGTGGGCCTCTGCCATAGTCATTGTTATATATTGTAATGAGTCTTTGCGTGTGTATTGAGGTGAAGTGTTTTATGAGGGCTTATGTTTTCTGTTGTGTATGCATGTTATGGGCTGTTACAATGGTGTTGTTCAAGAGTGCCTTCCAATGCTTGTCTAGTATTGAAGATATGGTCCCTAGTAGGTTGAGGTTGTGTAGTGTGTCTGTGGTTATGTGATTCACAAACTCTACCCAGTTTGTGTTCTTGTAGTCATATAGAGGTGGTGTAGGAATTAGAATTAGAGAAGTGGAGAGTAAGAGATGGGTGAGAATGTGATTGGATTGTAGATGGGGGCCCAGGGCTATGCTAATGTGGAATCTTAATGTGTGATAGTTTTGGAGGATCACATCTGAGGATGAGGTCCTGCCACACGAACTGAAGAACGTGAAGCTGGGCTGATGTGCTTGCAACGGAACTGTCACAATATATCAAGCAGGTATCTCCCCTCATCATTTGTCATGGTTGAAAATAGTGTAGGATGGTGTGCATTTAGGTACTCGTGAAGAAGAGTGGAAGATTGTGGTTTTGTAGCTCCCAGAGTGGGGCATCTATGTGTAGGCTAAGAAAGTCGTCTTGTCTGTCTATGAGGGTATGGTATATAAGACGTTTAACTAGGATCGCTAAGCCTAGTTGAGGCGCCTGTGTAGTTAAGTATATGTGGAAGGAGCTGCATAGGATCTGGAGGGGGAGAAGGGAGCAGTTGCAGGGTGGTGGTGTATGTATTTGGCTGGGTGTATGTTTGTTGGTGTCAGCAGGAGGGCTTACCTTGTATGAGGCTGAATACCGTCTACAGGAAGACGATGCCAAGTTCATTTGCAGCATCAACTTGGTTTAGTATTGTGGTGTAGAAGCATGGTTCGCCTCCAGACATGTCTTTTCCCATTGTAGAAAACCTGGTGGCCAGTTATACTTTGGAGTTGGCCTTTGGTCTGTGTGTGCATGTCTTTGGGCAGAGTCTGTTTGCATGGTAGGTTGTGTGTAAGGGAAGGGGGCAGAATAGTGTGAGTTCTCTGGGGCGCCACATACGGCAGCAAGAACCTTGTGAAGAGGGTGGGGTATTGGGCTCTGCGCATCTCTGAGGCAGCTGCTGTTAGCTTTTCTGCGAGATATGGACATTTCAGTTGTACTGCGGCAGTTGATGCACAGGAAAGTTTTACTTATGCATGTAGTGTAAAAGTGACCTTTTACTCTGCTTCACATGTTATTGTTGTGTGGTCCACCTTGTAGCAGCAGAGGCACTGTTGGGGGCATATGTTATATTGCTGTTCTATTGAGTATGCAAAGGATATTGATGCTCTGGTTGAAGAGTATATCTGCATGTGTTTTGTCTGAAAGTGTTATGACCACCCAGTGCTTGGTGTGGTTATAGTGTAGGTCTTTAACACTAGAACAGAGGAAATTTTTGGATCCCTAAAACAGTGAGAGCGGTAATTTTGACTGTCATCTACTATTAGTTTCAATTTACGCTTAAATTATATTTTTTCCATATTTTTAACTTTATTTTAAAAACTATAATCTTTATATCACCATCTGTAATAAGAACAGATAAACAAACTTTCTTACAAACCTTAGAAATTAATAAAAACATAAAGGAAACTTCTCAGAAGAAAAAAACATTTAATTCATATCTTACTCCTAAATTCTAGTTTTATTTCTATGACTTTTTATGTTGAAAAACATTTCTTTTAAGTAATTTTCTTGATTATGTTGAATGTACATGATCCAAATACAATTTTTTTTTATATATTTGTGGCAAATTTCACAAGTTAGATTGTCATTGTTTTCTTTTCCGGGATAATATCACGTCTGTCTCTGCTGTGTCATCTTCACCGATTTCCTGCTCAGCACCATTTTTTTTTAACCCATCACGATACTAAAGTTAACAGCAGAAGAAAGTCTTGATGATTAATTTTCTTATTAGTAACTTTCCGATAGAGAACGGCTGCATTAATTTCAGTGAGGTCCAACATATTGTAGAAGACTTGAACGGTTAACATTCTTGAGTCAATGTATCATGGGTTTTTTTACATCATCATTAACTTGGAATGGTGGTCAGAAGAATCATTCACATTTTTATTTGGTTTGGATTGATAGACGGCGTTGCTTGTTCTTTCTTCAAAACAAGTGTTGAACTTTTTGCCTTGCAAATTCCTGATATCACTTGGCACTTCCTCCAGGCTTGATTCAAGCTTGATAATATTTTTGTGTTATAATTTATGGTATAAATTTGGAGAAGTAAAAAGGTTGTCTGTTGTAAGGTTTCTTCCTTTGCTAAGGTATGGTTTAACAAGCTGAGGAATTACGTATTCTGAGAGTGGTTGGTTTGTTTGACTTTTTTTTATCTTTACCGAGGTATGGAAATCCATTCAAAAAGTATTTTGACTCGCTATCAGCAGCTATCCAGAATTTTATTCCAAATTTTTCTGACTTAGCGGTAATGTACTGGGTAAGGGGGCACCTTTACCCAGTTATATTTTTGCCTAGTTTGTAGCATTCAATGCAATTTTGTGTGAATTGATGCCAAGTTTGAGATACCAGCACAAATTTGTTCATTTTAAGCCTTTCAGATATGTTAGACTTCACCCTGTAAGGGGCACATCAATTTGCCTTCCTGGCCTCCATGCTGATAGGACTCAGCTCCCCATCCAGCCCCAGCTTAGCCTCTTCTTCTTTCTGCCTGACAGCTTTTGTTTATATCCTACTTTCTCACTTTACCTACAACCTTTCCCACAACTTTCTCTGGTTGGCCTCTAATTTCACAGAGTATACACCGACCAGCTAGGCAGGAGGAGTGGCCCCAGATTGTGGCAGCTGGTTTTGTCGGCTCCATTTTCACCCTTTGTAGAGCGGGCAAATGTGTGGGGTGATGAGCATTTGCATCCTGTGATTATGAGGACACCCTCCAAACATCTCTGACTGAAGAGGAGGCTTACTCCTCTCCTATGCATTCAGGTGCAGGGAACCCCTTCTCTGGAGTCTATTCAGTAACTCCCTCTCTCCAGCAGCAGTCCCCCCCTTTACTTTCTCTGGGGACTGCCAAGAAGCGCACAGGCATTGCCCGCTCTCGGTGGGAGAGGTTCGATAAGGCCAACCCACTTAAGGGGGCAAGGGATAGCAGGCCACGCCGGCTCGTGTATGTGCAACCAGCTTGCAGGGGGTTAGTATACCTGCGCCCTTCTCTTCCCCAATGGATGGTGGTTTCCTGGTCCAGGACAGAATGAAAAGAACATCAAAGTGGACCTGTGATATTTTAGGGGGGAGATGGCCTCATGGAGGGCCCTCTGACATGGAGATGGTCCCTGAGGTGACCCAGCCCCAGACAGTAGGATCTTGCTTGGGGTCGAACCAGTGCTTAGTGCCAATCACAGAACCATGTTGGCCCCTATGGAAGCTCCTCCTCAGACGGGTCCCCGAGGCCTCACAAGGAGAGGAGGGATCTCCTTCCCAAGCTGGTGTCCATGTGATAGCCAAGACCTTGTCCATTTCAGAGAAGAATCTTACTGAGGCCGGTCCACCTAGGCTAGGGGCTCCTGCCTGCACAGGGGAGAAGTGGGTTCATTCTCCACCCTCTTCTCCTAAAAGGGAAAAAAAATAGAAAAAAGACGAAAAAGACTTGGGGGGGCTCATCTTCCTCCACAGAAGCCACGGGGATAGACAGGGCTGCTGCGGTTTCGGTATGCAACCAGACCAAGACCAAAAGAGCTCTAGCTAGTGTGATTGGTAGAGAGCCGAAGTTGACCCGTTTCTCAGACAAGAGCCTTCTGGCGAATGCTGCGAATCCCCCTGAGGCAGCCATGATTAGTGCCCTTTGGCCACTGGATGGCAAGCCGGTGAGTATGATGCCGCACTCTACCATGAACTTGGTGAAAAGAGTGGTTTATGCAAGGGAACTCGTGGACTACGCCATAGATGAGTTGGCCGAGCATGGAGCAGCCAAGGTCGAGCGTGTGATGAGAAAATTGGAAGGGGCCACCCCTACACTTCATCACGTTTGACTGTGACAAGCTCCCTGTGTTAGTGCGTGCCGGTTGGTATCGCTACTGAGTGAAGGCATTCGGGCCACTACCGTGGAGGTGCTACTACTGTCACCACTTCGGCCATATGAATCGCTCCTGTAGATGTGCAAAGTCAGGGTTACCCGAAGTCTGTCAGTTGCTACAAGGCCGTACACGATAAGGCCAAGTGTGTCAATTGTGGAGGGGCGCACCCTGCTTATTCGAAGCAATGTGGTGCATATCTCCTTGAGAAGGAGATCCTGGCCGTTCAGGCCCAGGATCGTCTCTCATTTTGCAAGGCTAATGACTTGGTCCTGGGATGTCTTATCACTCAATGTTAAGAAAGACACCCTCTGCTTATGGCACGTCCAGGCCTACGAGCACGGTCATTTTCGTTCCCATTTGGAACCCTTCTGCGGGTTATACCCACCTCCAGCTCTCAACGGATACAGACAATGGCACAAAGTTTCGCACCCAGCCCAGACTTAAACCAGTTATCTCCCCCCTCCCTCCTTTCCCCCAGCGTGACCGTTTCCCTTAAGGCGAAACGACGGCCGCCTGCCTCCCCCGGGTCATTAAACTCACAGGAGGCAACACCCCTAAAGTTTGTCGTTAGACTATTTTTCGTAGTTCCTAAAGGTGTCTCCCGAAAACAGGGCACCACTAAAGTAGTTTCGACTCATGCGCCCATGGCTAGTAGTAAGCGGGGTCTCTCGAAGATGCTGGAGGCCTCGAAGGCGACACCGCATTGTCCGGCCAACAGCGCCAGGATTTGTGCCTCCGGGAAGCGTACGGCCATTCCCATGAGGGTCTATTCTTACAAGAGGGGCCCGCGCATCTCCTCCGATCTAGGCTCGAAGGCATATTCCTTCAATGGAATTTCTGCGGACTCTAGGCCAACTGGGAGGAACTGCGGAGGCTCATCTCCTCCCGTTCCCCATCCCTTTGCAGGAGACCATGCTGGGCGCGTGCCCCCTTCCTATTTTGGTATCATTTTCATTCAACCAGTCTGCATTTTTTCTTTTGATATATATAACTTAGCACTTAAGCTGCAGTATTGACTACTGGTTCACTAAAAGAATGACAGCTGCTCTGGAGATTTAGGTTCATCTGTATTCTGTCTTAGTGCAGAACTTATGGTACACTCAAGTTCGTCTTTAAATTCTTGATCTTTCAATTTTGTAGTGTTATGTCTTTGCTTGTATTGTGGTTTTGTATTTCTGACTATTTGTTTAATGTTAAATTTGCATCTAGATTTTCTAAGATAATCAATAGAACAGTCTGAGCCACGCATAGCTCTTGTGTTTTTCAAGTTTCTGAGATCTTGTTTTCTTGTGATTACACAGTCCAACAAGTTATTTCTTGGATTGTGAATGTTCCCATGAGTAGTGCCAATGCTCTGGTTGGTGAAAGTAAGTATTTTTAATTGCAGGGTTGAGTTCTGAACAGAGGCCCAGTAGCAGTTCACCATTTGAAGTCTGCCTCTTCCAAACTTCCCCAGGGCTGGGCCTCAAGCAATGCCAGCTTGTTAGTTGTTGGCACACTTATTATACGACGGGCGGTCAATAAGTTTTGCAATTCGGATATAAGGAAACGAGATATGAGGAAAAGTGTTATATTATTTTTCAATATAGCTACCCTCGACTTCAATGCACTTGCGCCATTTGTCCCTGAGGCTCCGAATTCCCGACAACCAGAAATCTCCCGACTGCTGTTCAATCCACTCCTGGACGGCGAGCTGGACATCTTCATCGTCCCCAAACCGGCGTCCACGCAGTGCAGCCTTGAGCTGGCGGAATAAAAAGTAGTCGCTGGGGGCCAGATCTGGACTGTAGGGGGGGGGATGTTGAGCTCCTCGAATCCGCACTCACGCAGGGCAGCTTGTGCAACTCTGGCCTTGTGGACTTTGACAACATTGAAGTCGATGATGGTGCATGAGGTTTCTAGGGACCCAACGGGAAGAGACCTTGGTCGTGGCCAAATTGTTGTGGATAATGTCAATAACACTTTCATGTGATATTCCAAGTTCTAGCTCGATTTCTTCGAACTTCACCCGTCGATTTTCGAGGATCATCCTCTCCACATGGGCTATATTGTCCTTGTTGGTCACGTCTCACCGGCGTCCTGGACAGGGATCATCTTCAAGGGAATCACGACCATGGAAAACTCCCTATTCCAGCGAGCAATGGTTGCATAGGAAGGGGCGGTGTCGGTGTATACTGCAACCATGCGTTCATGGATCTCGTTTGCATTCTTGCCTTCCTTGGTAAAAATTTTGATCATTGCGCGGTGCTCAACCTTCTCCATTGTTGAAAAATTTGTGACTGACGATCTGCGATCAGCTACTGCTTCTTAAATAGACGACGCAGGAGCGTGCGGCTGCAGGTCCTGACTTGCCATAACTTATCCTAACAGCCCCACAAAAAGCCATTCCCCGTTCTCTGTTTTGCCCTACCAATTCGCAAAACTTATTGACCGCCCCTCTTAATGTCTTGTAATTGTGAGAAGAAAGCTTCTTTTCTTCCTCAGGATTGGTCATCATTGGTGCATGAACATTGATGATTGTAATATTATGATTATGAGAGCTACATTTTCAAATAGTCATGATTCTATCCAAATTTCCTTTTGGGGCCTCTGTGATCCTGTTCGCTAGATCATTCTTTATGACCAAACCAACCCCTGCCAACCTTGGTTCACCTTCAGCACATCCTTTCCAGTAGAATGCACGCTGTACACTTTTCAATTGCCCCTCTCTGCTCAATTGTACTTCTTGCAGTGCTGCTATATTGCTATTGATATTTTAAAGTTTTTTAGCAACTAGTGCAGTTCTTCTCCAAAGTTTATTACTACAATGTTTGTTTTCAGTATTTTTATTTCATTTTTCCTCCTTCATTCCTACTATTGTGATGGAAATTCGCTGAGCACTGCAAGCCAGCCAGATGTGGATCTGGGTGAGCATTTGTTTGCCTCACCTTTCAGAGAGGTGTTCCTGATTAGGGCTGCTTAGTCCTCCATGCAGCTGCCCCAGAACGTCACCCTGCCTTTGAAGCTGCTTGTTTTTGTTTTTTTTCCTTATAGGTTGGACGTTCCTGCGCCAGGGGGACCTCCCCCTGACACAGGAGCTTACTTCCTGCTCGTTGGCTTTTCCCTTTTTTCAATTTTTGGTGTTGGGTTTGGGTTTTTTTTGTGTGTTTTTGAATTTGATTTTACAGTAGCCTAGTACTAGGCAAGTTTTTAATATGGCAACTAATGCCCAAGTAGGCAGTCGCCAGATGAGCTCTTAAAAAAAAGGGGTGATGCTGCTGTCACCATCATGCTCAGGCTCCCCATATACAGAGGAGGTCAAGCTAATAGCTCCCGGTTTTCACGTCACCACCATTACTTTAGCTCCATTGCCACAGGATCTATTGCTTCTGCCCTTCCTTGCCTATGCATATTTGGTGGATTATCTGTATTGCCTTAGATAAACACCCTCTGAACCTCCAAAGCTGGGATCCACTGGAGCATATGAGCAATAACTGGCAGTGAAACAGGTTGCAACTTCTGGCTGAAAAACTCCTCTATGCTTTTGATAGTCGCTCCAATGTGTCAACAAATATGACCTTTTACTCTGGATCAGTTTTCATAACCTTCATCTATTTAGACAGACCCTACAACGCACGAGGTGATTTAGATTGAGAGTTCCTTCTCTTAGCCTTCGCCCAAAGAGGTATACTATGCAGGGCAGCAGGGGGATTTGGAATTGGTTATCTTTTGCCAAACGAGGCATACCTTGCAGAGGGATTTGGGGTTGGAGTTACCTTCTCTTAGGGTATGTCACTCAGCGGCACAAGGCAACCATCAGATATGGCCCTCCTCATCTGCCACCCGAGGAGGTGCACCCCTACTCTATATACCCCTAGCATGAGACTGTATATATAGTGTAACAGCAGAGGGGTTGTGCATTGCAAGGTATATACCTATTTTCAGGATAAATAAGAAGGTTGCATTTAGGATGTTCATTATAGTATTCTAATTTGTTGGTACCAATATCTCGGATAGAAACCCATTTTCAAGGATATAACATTAAAAATATACAAATATAAATTTTTATTTATAAATGTTATCATATTAAATAAATAATATGGGAAATGTGAAGCAGCAGAGGTGGCAGTATTCAATAACCAATCCATATCATTCACATATTTTCATTTTATCTCCCTTTTGTATTAGGTTGAGGAATAAGTTCTTGCATTTTTTTAATGTGTTGATTTAAGTTTTGTTGACGTGATTTGTGCACATATTAAGAAACAATAATAAATAATGAGAGCAAAATTTGCAAAGGTTAGGCTATGTCTCTTAACAGCATAGACTATTAGGCTTTTGCTTAGGCTACGTCTTGAAGTTGAGTAATAAGTCATTGCGGTTTATTTAAAAGTTCTGTTAATTTAATTTTTGTTTTGTACCTTCAAAATGGAATGTCAAGTTGAAAGAAAGGTGCATTTTCGACACTTGTTATTCATTTTCAATTGAGACGGTAACAATGCAAACGCAGCCAAAGCTCGTCGCGATATTTGTGCTGTGTATGGAGAAAATGCTTTATCAGTAGTTTTCACGTTTCAAAAACGGTCATTTCAATCTTAATGACGAACGTTCTGGTCGCCCCATTAAGTTTGATGAAGATCGATTGAACAACCTTGTTCATGAAATTCCTCATCAACCAAGCAGAGAATTGGGGAAAGTTAAAAAACTCGGTGGATGGGTTCCGTACACTTAGAGCGAAAGCAACAAACTTCAACGCTCAACGATTGCCGCAGGTTTGCTTGCTCATCACAAGGCTACTCGTGGATATAAGGACAGATTTCTTCACTGCATCATCACTGGCGACGAAAAGTGGTGTTTATCTCAACATGAACCATTAAAAACAATAGCTTAGCCCCAATAAAAAAAAAAACACTTCCGCGATTAAAGCAAGGACTTCATCCACGAAAGACGATGCTGTGTGTGTGGTGGGATTGTGAAGGCATCATTCTTTATGAGCTCCTTGCGAACAACGAGATTGTCAATGCAGAACTCTATGTTCAACAAATGTATCGACTCGCCAAAGCTATTCGTGAAAAGCAAATTCATCGACGTTATGGAGTTCTTCTGCAACACGACAATGCTCGTCCTCACATTGCCAATATGACAAAAGACGCCATCCAAACGTTTAATTGGGAAATCCTGCTGCATCCTCCATATTCGCCAGACTTGGTTGGCTCTATCGGATTTCCATCTGTTCTGGTCGCTCTCCAACAATTTGCATGGCATTTCATTTAATACTGATGTGGAATTAAGAACCTGGTTAGACGAATTCTTCAAGTCAAAATCCAGAGATTTTTATTACAGAGGCATCAAAAAACTAGTTGAACGTTCAGAAGAAGTCGTAAATAACAATGGAAAATACATTATTGATTAAATTGCATATTGTTATCAATTAAAAATGAAGTTTTTCTAAAATTGTTAATGGTAATGAATAAATTTGATAAAACTGCAAGAACTTATTCCTCAACCCATTACAATGAAGACTCCCAAAACAAGTTAATCTCATTTTTTATTTCAAAAACAAACATTTCCCATTCCCTATTATTTAAAACTCCTGCATTTTCATAATTTGAATACTGCCACCTCTGCTTCTTCACATTCCCCATATGATATATTTTATTTGATAACTATTCTTAAGAATTTCTTATGTTTGTATATTTTTAATGCTAAATTCTTGAAAATGGGTTCCTACCTGAAACATTGGTATCAAAATGACAACACTATGATAGGTGTTCAATGCTCTGTTAACACTGTAAAGGCTCTAAGATCTGAAATGGGCAGCTGCTACAAAGATTACGAACCTATGGCTAGCAGGAATGGACATAACATGTGTTGTAACTGCATCTGCATGCCTAATTCATCCATCAACTGAAGCACAAGATGATTGAAGGTCAAGGCAAATGGAATCCTGGCTTTGGCAAGAGAGATGTGTGTTAAAGTTACCACCATGAAGCTGCCCCTGAATGAGGACCTCCACTACCACTCGTACAAGAGGCACAAGAGGATACATTTTGACAGCCAATGCCAAGGAGAACAGCTTGATGATGACAAAGAAGCTCCCAAACAAGTTGAATCATCCTCCTGATGATCTAGTTCTTCTCAGATGAAAATAATTTCTGCCAGTACTTGTTGCACAACACCCAGAACAACAGATAGCTAGCCTATAATCCATGCATTGTTCCACATATCATAATTACCAGTTTTTCCCAAACAGTGATGTTCTTTGAGCAGGGTCTTAGTCTCAAGTTAGAATTGAGATTGCCATTAAACCCTGGCTGAGGGAGTTACTGCTGGAATATCATACTTCCAGCAAGAGTCAGAAGTTGTCAGAGAATTTCTATGACTTACCAGCCTCCTAGATCCCCCAATTGTAATCCTATGTATTACTATGTTTGGGGCATTGTTGAGAAAGATACTGCCAACCTGCAACCACAAGGCTGAGCTGATGGTGAAGATCAAGTTGTTTAGAGGTCTTTCAAGACATATGCTGTAATATATCCAGTACCCATTGCCTATATATATTCATCCAGAAAGTTTCCGGAAAATGGTAGTAAAAAAAAATGAATATTAAAAGTTTATTTTTCTACCCAAACTATATTAAAGTCTCACCATTTTGTTAACCCATTTGCACCCCTTTTCTTGTAGAAATCAGTCTTTTGAATAGAGCCCTGCTTTCACCTCTTCTCAAAGTGGTGAAAAATGGTGCCCTTTCCATAAAAATGTGATAAATCGTGAGTGAGTGTGAGGGGTGGATGATGTGAGAGTAATTCCCATTGTCTCAGTCTTAATGAAGTGCTGAAGCAGCATTGCATTGAATGGGAATTCTGGTGTGAAGCATTCAGTTTTTGTTTGTCTTTTTAATTGCACAATGTCAACTTTTGCCCAAACCTCTTCAGTAATCTTCAAAAAAGTCTATCAAATCCATACAAAGACAGGTGTTATTGTTTTTACTGCCAACCTTGAGTCTTTCCTTTCATGGTGTGACTTGAACCTCCTGTAAAGGCTGCGGTGATTTGCTTTCCCGGACACTGTGCTGACGGGACTCAGTGCCCTGTCCAGCCCCAGCTTAGCCTCTTCTCCTTTCTGACACCGTCTTCTTACCGTGCTTCCTCACTTCCATACAACTTTCTCTGGTTGGCCTCTAATTTCTCTATGTAGATGCCAACCATCCAGGATCGGAGCTGAGAGGCTGGGGACAATGCCCCCTCACCCCTGAGCTCGGGTCTAGGCTGGTGGGTATTTAACAACCTGCTTCACCACCACCACCTTCATCTTCTTCACATGCCCTTTCTTTCTCCTTTCACTATGTATCATTTTTTACCACATGCCTAAGGTGGAGCCGCTAGGTCACTGGGGGAGGAGGAGTAGCCTCAAATGGCAGCAGCTGGTTCTGTGCCAGCCCCGTATTCACCCCGCACAGAGCGGGCTACTGTGTGGGGTAATGAGCATGTGCATCCTGTGAATTACAAATGATCACCATGCCCGATGATGACTCCATAAAAAACTTATTCTCTCGCTTTACCTTCCCCAGAGCCATATATGACATCACCTTACAGCTGGCTGACCATGAAGCAGTCAAGGTCGAGTGTGTGATGAGAAAGAAAGGAACTGGCCTCGAGACCAACCCCTACACTCTTCGTCACGTTCGATTGTGACAAGCTCCCTGAGTCAGTGCCCGGGATGGGTTCGTGGACTGTACGACGTTTTGTGGAGGCTGGCCTCCTCCACTTTATTTGACCTTTTTCATTTGTCTCTTTTTGTAGGTCGCACGTTCCTGTTCTCTATTTGTTGTTAATTTTTGTCTAGACTTTATTCATTTTTATCTTCATTATTTGTTTTTTTAATATAGCCTAATAGTAGGCTGTTTTGTGTACGGCGCCTTATGGCCAAGTAGGCAGTCGCCAGATGTCTACCACAATGAAAAATGCTGCCTAAGAGCCCGCCACGGTGGTGCTTGGCGCGGGTGCGGTGGTCCGCATTTCAGGAAATGACTGATTTCTCTGTCTCAGTCACAGAGTTTAGGTCGGTAGACGAGGCAGTTGAGTTCTCCAGCAACCTCATCGCCGTGGGCCTAACTACTATTCCTAGAACGTCTGACTGTTTTGCACGCCGACCGCTCACGTGGTGGTCAGCCGAGTGTGGGGCAGCTCTCAAACAGAGAGCGTTATGCCTACATGCTCTATAAGCGACGCCCGACCGACTTCACTGTCGTTGAATTTCGTCGAGCTAGGGCTAGCTTCCGGTATATTTCGAAGCATGCCCGCCCTCTTTTTGGTGGACATACGTGCCTTCACTTATGGGAATACCCCTCTAGCAGTGGTGTGGAGATGAGTCAAAAGATTTCAGTGCAAGTTCTCGAAGGACCCCTCCTCCCGTTCCCCAGGAGAATGTGACCGCAATCTCGGACCCCGCGTCCATGGCGGAATTCTTCACGACCGCATTCTCTTGTCGGGATGCTGCTCCGCCAGCATTCAATGCGCGTCGTGATGTTGTGGAAGGCCTCCTACTGGACTTTACCCCCAGATACGGAGAGCCCTTCAACTAAAAGTTTATTTTGAGTTAGTTGCGTTCCGTTCTCGTTTCCTGCCCGGACACCGCCCCTGGTCCAGACGATGCTTCGATACCTGGGTGAGCGAGGGATGGCCTTTCTGTTAGATTTGTTCAACAGAATCTGGGTAGATGGTATCCTCACAGATTCCTGTTGAATCGTTACTGTGCTCGCTTTTCGCAAACCTGGGAGAGATCACTATACCCAGGCTGGCTTCCGCCCAATCTCTCCTAACCTCCTGCCTGTGCCAGTTGATTGAGAAATTGCTAAATGCTAGATTAGCTTTTTTTTTCTGGACAGCGGAGGCCATCTACCTTATGCGCAGTGCGCCTTCCGCAAGTTTCACTCCACGTCGGATGCTCTCGGATGGCGATACGCTATGGAGACTCTCCCAATCTTTATATGTGAATTTTTGAGAGATCGTCGATTCCTCGTACGGGTCGTGGGAGCCCTCTCCTGCCCAATGGAACATAGAAGTGTCCTCAGTGTCGCACTCTTTGCTCTGAGCATCAACGGCATCACCTTACTGCGGCTGGAAGATGTTTCCCCTACGCTCTGCGTGAGCGACCTTTCGATCTCTTTTGGCACGGCCCAGATGCCAACTCTGGAGCGTCGGCTCCAACAGGCATTGAACCCCGTCTCATGCTATGCCGAAGCGCACGAGCTTCGTTTTTCCTTGGCTAAGACTAAGGTGGTGCACTTCTGCCGCTATCCATGGCTCCACCCTGACCCAGACTTGTTTCTCAATGGGGTGTGCCTGGAAGTGGTTGACTCGCACCGTTTTATGGGTCTTGTATTTGACCGAAGCCTCACCTGGGAGGCATACATTCGCACCCTTAGGATCTCTTCTATTCTCGCCATGGATATTCTTCGTTCCGTGACGTTCATCGCCTGGGGCGCTGATAGGGCTACTGCCTTACCTTTTATCTATCCTTTGTTCGTTTGAAGCTCGACTACGGATGCGAGTTTAATGCATCTGCAGCTGAACATGTGCTGCAGAAGGTGGACCCGATCCATCACACCGGCCTTCGCATTTGCCCCATTAAGAGCCTACTTTTTGCTGCTGGGGAGATGCCACTCGCTCTGCTCCTTTTATCAGTGCATTATTCGATGGATCGCTCGCCTGCACCTTATTGCAAAGACTGCATTGTCCCCCAGACTGTTCGCCACACTCTTGTTGAATGTCCCACTCTGGGCGATCTTCGCGCACATTTCCTACAAGCGTAGGCGCTAACGCTTGTCCCTTGTATTCAGAACGGTTCGTGCTTACTGACTTTAGGACTTTACCAATTTTTAGAGGAAGCTAACAACCTCCACTTTATTTGACTGTTTGTTGTGGGTCACATGTTCTTTGCGCCAGGGAGTGGGGCTACTCCCCACGCTGGACCGCACTTCCTTTTTGTTATTAGCATATGCTCTTTTTACCCTTGTTATTTGTTTTCTAATATACCCTAGTCGTAGGCCGTAGTGAGTACGGTGACTTATGCCCAAGTAAGCAGTCGCCAGATGGGCTCCTAGAAATTTTTTTTAGATGTGACTCGAACCTCTTGAGCCATTGCTCTATTGTTGTCCATCTTTAAGATCATATTGTACACTCTTGAATTTGTTTAAAGTATGAATTGAGAGATTGTCCCCAGTTAAGAATTGATCTTCGTACCTATCGAGCAGACAGCTTCCCGAGTCAAGGTGATCCTTCAAGATTGTATGAGCTAATCCTGCAGATAAGTTCTGTTTTCATATTGTGATTTCCACAGTATATCGACGATCTTCTTTTACAGTTGCTCTCGCATAATCAATGAGGAGGAAAGAATCAATTTATCCACTCATAAAATGTCATTTCTTTGAGAACAGTGGTCTATTTATTTTCATTACATTATCAATAACCTCCCCCTTTATTCTTTTTCATTCAAGTTTAACCACAAATTTTAAGTTGGTTCATACCTCCAACTTTTGAGATCCAGCGTGACTTCCATCTATCTTTTGAAATTATGTAAATCCTAGAATTTTCATGTATTACTGTTAAAGTGAGTACAGGAAGCTAAAGGCTTGTGCTTGAATTTAACAGATTTTAGATCATTTTTGTCCAAAATATAATCCTACTAATGAAATGTGACAAGAAAAGTTAAAATAAAAACTAAATGGAAGTTGGATAAAACTTCATATAATAAAAACTATGAAAAAGGAGGTAAGACAAATCACTATAAAAGACTCTTACCTTCAGTCGCATATCTGACACTAAATTGAAAGACCATAGGGAAAAGTTTAACCAAAACCTGTTCTTGTTAACTTCTTCCCTATGGTCTTTCACTTTAGTGTTTGATCTCAGTGACTGAAGGTAAGAGTCTCATAGTGAAGGGTTTCACCTCCCATTTGATAGTGTTTATTATATGAAATTTTCCAGCTTTCATATAGTCTATTTTAAAATTTCTTGTCACATTTCATTAGTCTTATTATATTTTTTGTGTGTTGGGTGATGCTTTTTTTTTTTATTTGGTAACTTTATTTATCCTTTATCACATTTTTGCTAACTAGCTTTAATTAATTTTATTCTTTAATTTATAGTAAGCCAATACCTGAAGATAGCAAGCAAGCTCAAAAAATAGTAAAATAAAGGACAATGAATCAGAGATTTTCTTTAACCTCTGCATTCTGGTCTGATCAGCCCTAATTGAAGATTTCCTTTTATTTCTGTGAAGGGGAAATACTGATTAAAGTGGGTTCTGGACCATAGGTCACTACAGCCCTTGGCAACCACTGCCAAGACCCAAACCAGGACTCCATCCACTTTCTTTGCTCACCCGATGCGGCTTAACTTGGCCACTGCTTTTCCTTTATATACTCCTCTCGTTGTGATTTTTTTTTTTTCCTAGTGAAGATGCTCGTGTTCATTCTATTTTTTTCTGTTTAAGTCTTGCCTGTAAATGGGGCAGGAAGAATACCCATAACGTCTTCCGACCATTGTCGTAAAAGGATATTAAGCGCGGATGTGGCCCACTAGCCTGGGAAGCCGCACAACTTGAGTTTTGTTTCTGTAGTTGTGTTGATGCCTGCCAACCCCAACTTGTGGCAAAGAGGTTTTTGATGATGATAACAAAAGGGCGGTTGAGCTCCTACCAAAGGTTAAAGAGGGTAGTGCCGGCTGTCTTGACTCCGTTGGTGGTTGCAGGGTGGGTGGACGACTCCTGTCGGCGGTTGGACGACTTCTGGCCTGATTACGGCGCTCACATGTTCACAACCGGGCGTCGCGCCAAGATGCCGGCGCCACCCACGCGCCCCAAGCCGCCCAAGACGAGTCAGACTCTCAAGGTGAGTCGAGTAGACGTCCTCGCGAGAGGGTGGAAGGGTGTTGTTGTTTGACCCCCCCCCCCCCCCATTTCCCCTCGCCTTGGCTCTCCCGGCCGTTGCCACGACGGACATGCTTCCTCGAACTGTGCTGGGTAGGCAGATTGCAAGCATTACCATGACGATACGCACATTCCATTTGTTATTCTTGACGTTGTCATGACGATGCATACACCCACCAAGCTTTGTTTAACTGATTGTCGACGTTCGCATTCCCCGAGCTATGCTTGTCCTATTCCTGGCGATGCACTTATTCCCATAGTTATGTTTGGCTTAGTGAGGACGTCATGACCTTCGCATTCCCTCGCCTATTGCAGATATTTCCCCAGCTATGCTTGGCCTATTGCTGACGATGTCATGGTGATGCACGCATTCTCCAAGCTATATTTGGTTTATTGCAGATGTTATCATGACGTTCGCATTCCCCAGGTGTGCATTGTCGATTGCGGGCGCATTTTTTTTCCTTTTTTTATAGTTTTTTTGGAAGAGACTCGGGATCTGCTGTGTGTGCGTGTGAGTTGACTGATGGGCCAGTGATTATTATTATTATTGTTCATTTTATTATTTTTGTTTTCTTTTCTCCGCCGCGACCGCCATTTCGCAGACCTTCCTGACCTTGAGCGATGCCGTCAACCACGTGACGTCCAAGGTGGGTTCCCTTCCCCCTCTCTTCTAACCCCGTGCCCCCTCCCCCCTCGCTTAATGGGCTAACTCTCCTCTCCCCATCAGAGGGAAGTTCCAACCCTTCCCTTCCTTTCACGACAACCCTCCCCCTCCCAAAGCCATATATATATATAAATATATATATATATATATATATATATATATATATATATATATATATATATATATATATATATATACACACACGCACACACATGAGGGTGGGGGACCAAGTTTTCGGGCTGGGGTGGGGGTCATTCCCGTCCTCCTAGGTTGAAAAGGAGAGATGCATGGATTCCCCCTACCCCACTTACCCGTTCATGATTCCCCACACTTTCCATTATTCCTCTTGACTGGGAAAGTTTTTGTTTTTGTTTTATTCTTCTGTGTGGAGGAGACGTAATTCCCTTTCCCTCAGCCTCACCCACCCCAGGTAAGTCGAGTGAGAGGTGTTTTTCAACCCCCAATAAAGTCCCCCTATATTAATGGGGGGGGGAGTATCCGGTGCGAGACAGGTGGTAGGCAAACTTTGCTAGGGGTTGGAAGGACCGTTCCATTCGTCCATTAGTGATGGCATCCTCCACTCTTGGGTCTTTCTTCTCCCCCCTTGGAGACCCCCCCTTCCTAAGCTCCCCTCCCCCCGTGTTGCAGCAACCCGGCAAACTAAACCTTAGCGACTTCAGCCACGTGAGCGACGCCATTAGTCGCTTCTGCCTGAAGGAGTGGGCTGGAGCCCCCTGCCCCTCCGTCGCAGCCGCCTCCGCAGCCTCCAAGCTGGGCTCTTCCAAGGGCCAGTTGCATGCCCCGCTGGCTACCCCCGAGAACGTGGACCTGGGCACCCCCGAGTACGTCACGGTAAGGCTCCTTCTCCTCCTCTCTCTCCACCCCTCGCCACACACACACACATAGACACACCACTCGTCCCCGGCGCCCCCTCCCTCCCCCTTGGACATATGTGACATAGTCACGAGGGTCGTTACTCCCTCTCCCCTATTTCCCAATGCTTCGGTCTGACCGCCCTCTTCCGCACTTTGCAGGTGAAGGACGCCGTACCTACTCACTACCTGGAAGGAGGGGCCGACTACAACTACTCGAGGGTTCAGGATCTCCCGACGACCTCGACCAAGACCCGCCAGCGCCGCCAGCGCGAAAAGGGACGCCAGGGTAAGTCACATACACACCTCCGGTTATTTGGGTGCTGGTTTATACTATTAGGCGCACCGTCTCACATGCTTCTTAGTGGGGCTCTACAGTTTAAGGGGAATCGGAACCAGCAGTCTCAAAATGTCGGTGCAACCCCCGGAAGATGGCCAACATGAGTGGTTCGTGATAGAGGCCAAGGAATGGCGTGATGTCCGATCAGTTACCATCATACACCAATTATGGCCTGTCGTGTCAACAGGATAGCTGAGGGTGGTGAACAAGGAGGTTTAGAATGGTCTTGGAGAGAAAGAGTTGATGGTGTGAAGAATATTTATGTAAGGATTAAAGATAGCCAGCGTGCCTGGTTGTGTGATGGATGTTTTAATATATGGATGTTTAGAGTTGTGAGATTGAGGAGAGATGGGTTTTATGTTGATGACCTGGTGTTAGTGGCTGAGAGCCCGGGAGAGATTTGCAAATGTTGATTGTTCCTTTTGACAGTGTGTGAGAAAGGATGAGGGAGGGGAGCTAAAAGTAAATAGAGAAATTAATCATGTGATGGTATTTATGGTTATGATATTAGCAAGGGAAATGTTTTAAGTAAAATGAATGCAAGTGGTATGGATGAAGTAAGAAAGATTGAGAATGAGAGCTGCAAATGGAGTTTGAACAAGGAGTGTGTGAGATGTGCTTCATCGGTAAGCTTCATATATATCATGAGCTGGTCTGAGATGATGGAAAAAGATCCGGTAAAGGGCACGGCGATTTGCTTTTCCGACCGCTGTGCTGATGGGACTGAATTCTGTCTGGCCCCAGCTTAGCCTCTTTTTACCTCCTTCACTAACCCCTAATCTCCGTCTCTTGTACCAACTCTCCCTCATTGTGCCCCTGCTTTTCCATCGTCCATTTACAATCACCTTTTGTTGGCCCCTTCTCCTGCCCATTGACCTCCTCGATCATTACCCGGCGCTCACCTGAACAAGCTGAACACTCCTACGACAAGATGTTAGACGTGGTGAACCTAACCGCTCAGAAGCCGGTCAGCCTGACCTACATACGCGCTACATGTAGGATTTGTTCCGGGTTTTCTCGAGGGGTGGCAGAAAAGGCATATACCACCTGCCCAGTGATAGCCACTGGGGCCAATCAAAGGCGCCTAGTAGTACCTTTCCCTTGTTGTGGGTCACTGTTGGTCGTCACAGGCAGAGGTGGTGAATGCAAAAAAAAAGTATATTACAATCGTCTGAACTGCTCTCGGGGCCCCCGTAAGAGGCAAGGCGATTTGCTTTCCAGGCCGCCGTACTGACGGGACTCAGCCCCTTGTCCGGCCCCAGCTTAGCCTCTTTTTGTTTCTGACAACTTTTCTTTCCTACCTTGCTTCCTTACTTTCCCTACAAACTCTCCCACAACTTACTCTGGTTGGCCTCTCACCCAACCATTCCAGATCGGGGCTAGTGGGGGAGGAGACGATGTCCCTCACCCCTGAGCTCCAGTTTGGGGTTGTGGATTTTTAACGACCTGCATCACCCCCACACCTTCCTAACAATCTTTCTCTTTCTTTTCATGGTCTATTAATTTTACACTGAGCCTAAGAAGTGGCCTCAAATGGCGGCAGCTAGCTTTGCAGGCCCTGTATTCACCCCTCCCAGAGCCGGCTACTGGGTGGGGTGATTTAGTGTTCTTGTCCCCCCAAAATAAGAATCTCCATGCCTGATGATGGTTTTCAAAACAACGTCTCTACTTCCCATGTAACATTGTTGGAGTGTTCCTGGGCAGCTCCATGATAGAAAGGTAGGTTCCCGTCCCCCCACCCACTTGTGTTTTCTCAAGGGACTCCCAAAACTTCATTTACCTGAGAGGAGGCTTACTTTTCTCCTAGGCATACGGGTGCGGTGGACTCCTTACTGCCTTCTTTCGAGGTGCCCTTGGGAGACTCCCTCTTTCCAGCGGCAGTCCATCCTTTGCTTTCACAGGGGAGGGGACTGCCAAGAAAGCACACAGACATCCCGATAATGCTAACCCCCTTAGGGGGCAAGGGTTAGCAGGGCCCATTGGCCCGTGCCCCCTAACGTCCTGTACTCGGTGTTTTCTGAGTTTACAGGGGGGCGGCGTACCTGTCCCCGCTCATCATCGACGGATGCCGGTTTAGCGGCCCAAGACGAGACAAAAGATACTTCGAGTGTGATCCCTGACGTCTTGAGGGGGGTAGGGGTGGCCACATGGAGCCAATTGCGAGATGGACATGGTCCCTGATTTTACCCAGCCTCAGATGGTAGGATCTTCCATGGGGTCAAACCCTGGCTCGGTGCCAAGCACTGAACCCAAGTCCGCCACTGTGCAAACTTCTGAAACGGCTCGGTCCTCCGAGGCCTCACAAGGAGAGGAGAGATCTCCATCCCAGGCTGGTGACCTCCATTTCAGAGAAGGATCTTGCTGAGGCCAGTCCATCTGTCCTAAGGGCTCCCTCCGGCGGAGGGAAGAAGCGGGTTCATTCCCCGGCCTCCTCTCCTAAAAAAAAATAAACCTGATGAAAACGAAAAAGACTAAGGGCTTCTCTTCCTCCACGGGAGGCACGAGAACGGACGGGTCAGCTGCTGTTTCGGTAAGCGACCAAGCCAAGATCGGCACCTCCGGCCCCAGTATTCCTCCGGAGTGGAGTCCAAGACAAAGACCAAAATTGCAAGTGGGCAGAACGGAGCCTAGATTACGTCTGGGGTCCCTCAATCAGAGGTTACCTGGCTTTACCTCTCGTTATTCGCTCCACTGATGGTATTATGTTGGCCGAGGGCAACATGATCCATCAGAGGATAGCCGAAGGTGACCGGTTTCTTGGACGGGAGCCCTCTAAGCGAATGCGTTGGATTCCTCCAAGGCAGCCATGATTAGTGGTGCCCTTCGGACATTTAATGGCTCGCCGGTGAGTCTCACGCCGACTTCTACCATAAACTTGGTGAAAGGAGAGGTTTATGCGACGGAACTCGTGGACTACTACTAGATGACATCACCTTAGAGCTGGCCGACCATGGAGCTGTCAAGGTCGAGCGTGATATGAGAAAACACTCGAGAGTTCAGGTCGGTAGATGATGCCATTGAGTTCTTCTCCGGTAACCTGATCGCCGTGGGCCTAACTACTATTCCTAGAACGTATGATCGTTTTGCACGCCGAGTGTGAGACAGCCCTCAAACAGAAGCCTTATATCCACATGGGTATATAAGCCCCGCCCGAACGATTTCACTGTCGATGAATTTCGGCCCAGATGCCAAATATGGAGCGTCAACTCCAACAGGCATTGAACCGTGTCTCTTATTATGCCGAAGTGCACAGGCTTCGGTTTTCCTTGGCCAAGACTAAGGTGGCGCATTTCTGCCGTCACCCACGCCTCAACGTCGACACGGACTTGTTTCTAAATAGGATTCGCTCAGTTTCTTTGATTTTTTTTTTTTTTTTTACAGACACCTCACCTGGGAGGCTCATATTCGCATTCTTAGGCTCTCTTGTTCCGGCGATATTGGCATTCTTTATTCCGTGCATTCAGCCCCTGGGCTGCTGCCTTACTTTTCGATCGATCCTTTGTTCGTTCGAAGCTCGACGACAGATGCTATTTTTATGCATCTGCAGCCGAGCGTTTATTGCGGAAGGTGGATTCGATCAAACACACTGGCGACAAGTGCCTTCCGCCCGTTCCCCATTGAGAGCTTACTTGTTGATCCTGGGGAGATGTCACTCGCTCGGCCCCGTGCACAGTATACATGGGGGAATCCATTTATATACCAATGGCTTCGATCTTCACCGCTGAGATGTATGCACTTAGACACGCGGTAAAATGGGCATCAGAAAATGCATACAAAAATGAACATACAATTTTCACAGACTCCCAGAGCAGCCTTCAAGCGTTGCAGGACATAACCAGCCTCAACCCATTCGTCCTGGAGATTAAGGAATTAGTCCACAGGGGGACCCACCGCGGACAAAGAATTTCTGGGCGTCGCCGGAAATGAAAAGTCCAATGCAGCCACAAAGACCGTAGCTCTGCCATGGATGGACCTCCATGGCATGAACAAAATGCGCCACATCTTTCTGACCCCATCAGGATGGCGGCCTCAGGACCTTACACGCCAATGGGAAGAGTGTACGCTGACTCCGTATCGGTCATTCAAGATTGACCCACGGCTTAATGGTGTAAGGGGACTCCCCCCCCCTTATTGTGAAGACTAACTTCGACATTCGGCGAATTAAAATGCCGATACATACCCATCGACGGTGGAGGCACCCCCCACCCCCCCACCCTCCGACTAGCACTCACAGCCGAAAATATTAATCCCGGAGTTGGAATCATAGGCTACATAGAAAAAACCGGACTCACTGAAAAACTACGAACCTTCGACCCTTACAAATTATAAAAACCTTTTACTAATCTCCGGCACCATTTCACTATTACCATTTATATCACCTACCACTGCCACGCAAACCACATAAATAACTTGTTTACGGCCTGATCACCGTGCCGTGTGCGCTATTGCACCTCTTAACGAACCAACCAACAAACCCGTGCACAGTGCACTACTCGCCTGTACGCGCGAGCCCGGCGCCTCCTACAGTCGTCAACAACTTTCACTGCATCCGCAGCCGATGTCGTCGAGAGGTCGGTGGCGCCCCTGGTTCTACCCAGGATGTCACCCTGGTGGATACCACCTTTGATTATTTCTCGCCGCGCCTCTGCTCCCAAAGCTTCTAGAGCGCCGGGAGTATTGCGTTGGTCCTTTTTGAGACATATCGTTTCACGCTGGAACCGTGCCAGTCTATACGATTGGTTCCAAGTCCCAAGAAGGGGTCGGTTTCCACGCTGAATCCCCTCTGTTTGAAGTCAGCGGGGCTCTGCTACAGTTTCGGCAAGCCGGTCGGATGTCAAGATTATTTTCTGTTGGGTGGCTGGACATGTGGGAATTGCAGGGAATGAGGGTGCCAAAGAGTCTGGCAACACTGGGCAGCCAGACGAGCATTTCGCTCTTCCTCACACCTATTACATGGCAGGAATCCCGGGTGCTTGGCAAATAAGATGGGAGATGGTCGAGGGGAACTTAAAGTTACGTGCCATTGCGCGCGACTGTTCCCATGGACCTACCCTCCAATGACACCGCAGCTTCAGGTTGCTTTTTTTCGCCTCCCAATTGGACACACCGACATTTAATGGAGCGCTCGCCGGTACCTTATTGCGACCACTGCGTTGTACCCCAGATGGTTGGGCACATTCTTGTTCGTTACCTGTCCCGTTACTGGGATGAGTGAGCTCGCTGCCGCTTGTCGCATGTCCTCAGGGACAGGTTCTTGGAGGAGGCTAGCCTCCTCTCACTTTATTTGACCTTTTTTTTTGTAGGTCGCATGTTCCTGCATCGGGAAGATGCACGCCGGAGTCACTTGCTTCTTGTTGCTTTTTTTCTTATGTTTTTGTTGTTTTTATCCTGTTCCTTAGCCTTTGTTCCTTTTTTAATTTTTACATTTGCTATTTACTTATTTTTTAATCTAGCCTAGTATTAGGCTGAAGCGTGATTACCTCTTGCCCTAGTAGACATTCTCCAGATGGGCTCTTAAAATTTAATTTTGGGGGAAGGAGATAGGCGTTGGGAAGCGAGTTTGGTCAGGGTGTGAAAATGTACCGACTGAAGGACAAGTGGATAATCTCCCCTAATAGTTCTGCATGGAGGAGGGGAGCTTAAGGTTCTTTGGGCCATGGCTTAGAATGTAGCCTACTGACTGAAAGTGGTGGAGAAGTAGGAGTTGCTATTAAAAGATGGGGGCCTGATAAACATTGAGAGGGGGTGGGAGTGACTTGGCAAGGTGTTTTGTGTGATGAACATGAATCAGTGTGAATAGATGAGATGTGTGATGTACATGAAGGGGAGAGTAAATGGATGAGGTATTGAGATGAACATGAATGGGTGAAAGTGAATGGACAGGATGTTATGATGAATATGAAGGAGAGAGTTAATGGATGAGGTGTTAGATGAACATGAAGGGCAGAAAGTGGTGGCTGGACGAGATATGTTGTAATGAACATAAAGAGGAGAGTGAATGGATGAGATGTATTGTGATAAATAGCAATGGGGAAAGTGGCGCCCTAAATGGGACGGAGGGATAGAGTGAGTAGTTTTAATGGAATTGATGACGTTTGGGGAAGAAGGGGGGGAAATGCGTGTGGGTCCCCCCTCGTTTTATTCCCCCAACCCGCCCTCCTCGACAGCCTACTCCGATTCCGACTCCGAGTGGAGCTCCCTGGAGCGGCGCCGTTCGGCCGACCCGGGCAAGGCCCCGCGCAAGGGGGTCACAAAGCGCCTGAAGAAGAAGCGCGTCCCGATCCCGGTGGCGACGCCCAGGGTCCCGCCTTTCTACGCCGGGTCCGACGCGCCCCCGCCCGCGCCCTCGTCCGCCTTCAGCCCCCGATTCCCCGACGACCGGATCCTTCTCGAGCCGGCCGCCGCCGCCGGAGACATCCCCAAAGGTACCCCCACCCCACCCCCGAGCCCATCTTGAGTTTGGCTCCTGCACCCATCCTTTCTCCCTTTGTTGTTGTAGCCCCCGGGGTCCCGTGGACATCTCTATATTTGAGTATAACTTGTTTGATTTATGACTGCACCCGAGCTTTGCCAGGGTGACTCTTGCATGATGTAAGAACTCTTCTGGATTGATTTGGGGATTTGAGACTGTGGGTAATGGGGACCTGGTTGTTTGTGTCATGGTAGGGGGCTGCTTTCTTGCAGTGGCTTGGGTTTGAGGTAGAAATTGTAGGTTGGCAGCGGTCAACGGACACGACCTTTGTTTGAGGGTGCAAGTAGTTAATTAAAGATGTTGTGGATTCCTCTTACGATGAGGTAGGGATTTTTGCTTAGTGTGATGGGGTGAATGATAATTGCAAGATTGGGTAGCTAGGCCATAGAGAGTGTTTGGTGGATGTATTTAGTATAGCCCTGGATGATGGATTGCACAAATGTGGTTGAAATATGTTCATTCTAATTTTAAATTTGCATCCTCCTTGGTGATGCTGTGCACCTCTAGTTTTCTGTTGTGTCCTTTTTACAATTTTCTTAGTTGAACAATGTAGAGGAAGTTGTTGTCTTGAAGAGTGTAGCTGAAGATTTTGTCACGTTTTAAAGCAGGTAATGGAATATTTTGTTGGCCATAACAAATGTAATGGAAGATGATGGAAATTGTGGACCATAAGATGTTGCTGGTTATAAAGAGTGTAGCAGAAAATGATATTATTGGCTATGAAGAATGTAGCGCAAGATTTTGTTAACATAACATAATTCAACAGATGAAAAAAGCCACAAGGATCTATCACAGGTAATCCAAGTCAACACTCTCTTTCTAACTTGCAATCAAACTGCTTAAATAGACATCACCTTCCTGGCTTGTCAAACTTAATCGTGCAGCTACTGCTCGTAAAGGCATTACCATCATCCTTTGTAGAAAAACTAAATCATGCATTACACATATCAATAATGTAATATATACAAAAATTGGTATTACAATATGTAAATTGCTCAAATACAAATTAAAATCAATGATAACCTACCCTCCACATTTCCCCATCTAACCTGTGCTTGAAAACATTTAAATTTATCCTGCTTATTGTCTCTTGTGGTAGACCATTCCAGTATTCTACCACTCTGTTGATGAAAAAATACTTTCACACATCCAACCTACACTTGTTTTTTAATTTTCAAGTGGTGGCCCCTACTCCTATTACTACCTCCTAACTCAAAGAACTTGCTAAAATCCAACTTTATCTATCCCAGAACAAATTTTAAATAGCTTCTTAATCCTACCCCCTCTCACCTACGTTCTTTTAAATGAGAACATATTCAAGGTGCTTCAGGGAAGGTATCATCTTTGTTGCCATCCTTTGCACTGACTAGCAGGTTGATATCATGTCTAAAGTGTGGAGACTATGCTTGTATGCAGTACTCTAAATATGGTCTGGTATATGAGTTATATAGTTTAAGGATAGCCTCTACTTTTATGAGTAACATTGCTCTTAACCCTTGTAGCGCCAAACTTATTTTCTCAAAATTAGCCTCGGTACAGCATTATGGAAAATAATAAAACAAAATATTTAGAGCCTTTATTATAAATCAAATAATATATCATTTTAATTGCAAAGAATTATCTGATCTAACCTAAAAATTATTAATAGCCTTCTACATATTTAGAATTATGATTGGAAATATTTGCTTGTTGCTCAAAGTTATTTCTTGTTAACTGACTAAATTAATTATTACATTTAAGTTACCACTTTTTAGGCACTGCCATTTTATAGAAAAGGTTGCTTATATTTTTCATTTTTCTGCAGAAAAATGAAAAAAAAAGTCACCTATTTTTTGGCTGAATAGGCTTTTTCTCCTTTAGTCCACTTTGAATAACATGCTGATTTTAATTGGATGAAAAATGAAAAACATAAATGTATTGAAAAAAAAAAGGAAGAGTCCTCAAAAAATGGATGTTTAGACCTGTGTAAACCAAAAATCAGCCCATTTTTTGTGGTCGCTTTATGGTGGGGACTAGAGGAGTCAAGTTACTCTCATTAATAAATCTGTTTACAAACAAAGAAGGACTGACCTAAGCCATTTATGTATTTTAATTAGATGATTAATCACTAACATAAGAGTTTGAGAAAAAAAAAATGAACAATTATAATAATCAGGGTGAATACTAGTCTAAAAGTGAAAGGCCACAAAAGGCCCTCAGGTGATTAGATTATGTAGCACTGAATCAAATCGAGGATGTATGATGGCCCTCGGGCGCCCAATGGGTTAATGAAGCCCAACACTGCTTAATACCTCAGTGACTTATCCACTACTACTCCCAAGTCCTTCTCATCCTTTACTCCATTCAGCCAATGCCCATCCATTATCTCTATTATCTCTTCCCATGTAAATAAATTTACATTTTTTGAGGTTAAAATTTGTCTGCCACTTTTGCACCTGATTTATTTAAGTCACCACTTTAAAGTTACCCACAACTTCATTTACTACAGTTGCCAATTTTGTGTCATCAGCAAAAATTGACACTGCTATTTACACCATCCCCAAGATCATTTTTATAGAGTAGGAATAATAAATGGGCTAGAACTGAGAGATTTTGTTGGCTGTTAAGAGTGTAGCAGAAGATGTTATCTGTAAAGAGTGTAATGTAAGAGTTTGTTGTCTGTAAAGTGTGTAGCGTAAGATGTTGTTGGTTGTAAAGAGTGTAACAGAAGAGTTTGTTCTTTGTAAATAGTGTAGCAAAAAATGGTATTAGCTGTAAAGAGTGTTGTGAAACTGGTTTTAGCTACAAAGAGTAGCAAAAGACTTTGTTGGTTGTAAATTGTGTAGCAGATGGTGGTATTGGCTGTAAAGAGTAGGGGTGTGCTGGATAGTATCTTTTACTATCTGGTCGGATACCAGATAATCACATTAATACAATATAATATTTTAAAATATTAATATAATAATGTTTTATATATTATTTAGCTATTACTTAACTAATTGACAATAGTATCAAATCTTAATCACTATTTGATGTCAATTATAGCTACAACTACTAATTGCCTATATATTTTCTTTTCCAGGATTGTCTGTTAAATTATAAAGGTCTAGCTAGTTATTATTAGTTACTGGAATAGGAGTATTTTACCATTATTTACCTCTTAAAAGTATTTTCAATACTTGAGATTAATTCAACCTTAGGTATTTGCTCCCTATGTTCCAAACATTTAAAGGGGATCAGAAAAATTGGGTGCCACGTTCTATAGCACCAAACCCTTCCTTGCACAACCATGCAAAAATGCTGCATTCAAAGGATTATAAAGAAGCGTCTCAACAAGTCATCTAAAAGTAAAAGTCAATCTATAGCGACCCCCTCTCAGCCCTAAAGAGAGAAAATTAGTGGCTATGCAAAAGTAACTTATGTTAAAAGAAAGTTTTTCCCTAAATAAATTATGGGATATAAATGACCCCAAAGCTCAAGCTATACATAAAAAGATAGGATTAATTATGGCACTAAACAGCCATCTCTTCAGTTTAGTTGAACTGATGGACCCCCATAAGGGACACGGCGATTTGCCATCCTGGCTGCCGTGCTGACGGGACTCAGCACCCCGTCCGGCCCCAGCTTAGCCTCTTCTCCTTTCTGACAGCTTGCGTTTTCTACCCTACTTCCTCACTTTCCCTACAACCTCTCCCACAACTTTTTCTGCTTGGCCTCTAATTTAACAGGGTAGATGCCGACCAGCTTCCTCTCACCCAACTATTCCGGATCGGAGGGGAGGGGACAGCATGCCCTCACCCCTGAGCTCCGGTTTGGGGTAGTGGGTTTTTAACAACCTGCTTCATCCCCATCCACACCTTCCTCACTTGCCCTTTCTTTCTCCTTTCAATCTCTATCCATTTTACGCCGTGCACAAGGTGGAGCCACTAGGTGGGAGGAGTGGCCCCAAATGGCGATAGCTGGCTCTGACCGCCCCGTACTCACCCCTCACAGAGCGGGCTATTTCATGGGGTGATGAGCGTTTGCATCCTGTGTTTATTATATACTCACCAAGCCCAATGATGAAATTTAAAAAAAAAAAATACTCCCTTACCTTCCCCTCAACCATCTTCAGAGCCCAGGCAGCTCCACTGAAAATATGGAGGTCCCCCCTCTGTGCTTTCGCAGGGGCCCCTCCAAAACTCTTCAACCGGAGAGGAGGCTTACTCCTCCCCTTTGCCTCTAGGTGTAGGGGGACTCCCCCTCACCCCCTTCTCTGGAGGTGCCCTCGGGTGCCTCTCTCTCTTTCCAGCGGAGTCTATCTTTTACTTTCTAAGGAGACTGCCAAGAAAGGCAGGCCACCCATAATCGACCGCTCTCGGTTGGAGTGCCACGATAGAGCCAACCCACTTAGGGGAAGGAGGAGGGATGAGAGGCCCCCTTTGGTCTCTTCCCTCTAAAGACCTGCAAGCTCGCATATTGAGCTTAGAGGGGGTCACCATACATTCCCCCCTGTCTTTCCCGACAAAAGACACACTGACTAATGGGATCTGTGATTCCTGGTGGTGATGACCACATGGAGGCCCCCCTGAAATGGACATGGTCCCTGAGGCAGCACAGCCCCTCGTAGAGAACTTGTCGACTACTCCATAGATGACATCACCTTAGATCTTGCCGACCATGGGGAGCTCAAGGTCGAACGTATGATGAGAAAACAGGGAGGGGCCTCGAGAACCATCCCTATACTGTTCGTCACATTCGACTGTAATAAGTTCCATGAGTCGTTGCGTGCTGGTTGGTATTGGTACCGCGTGAAGGCATTCGTGCCATTGTCGCGGAGGTGCTATTACTTTCACTGCTTCGACCATACTAATCGCTCCAGTTTACGTGCAAAGTCTGTAGAAGTTGCTCCAAGGCCACACACGATAAGTCCAAATCGTGTGTGGCCAAGTGTGTCAATGGCGGAGAGCCGCACCTCGCTTCTTTAAAGCAATGTGGTGCTAATCTCCTTGAGAAGGAAATTCTGGCCGTTCAGGCTCAGGATCGTCTTTCGTTTTGCGAGGCTAAGGACTTGGTCCTAGCGTGCCCGGCGCTGCCTGGGACTTCCTACGCCTCGATGTTGATAAAGACACCCTCTGCTCCTGGCCCCCCCCGGGCCTACGAGCACGGTCGTTTCCGCTCCCATTCGGAACCCTTATGCGGGTTCTACCCACAACAGGTGCTCCCCTGGTAAAGCTTGCAATACAAAGGGTTCACACCCAGCCCCGGCTATAACCAGGCCTCCCCTCCCTTCACCCAGCGTGACCGTTTCTCTTAATGCAAACGGCTGTGCGCTTCCACCGAGTCGTTAGACTCGCAGGAGGCAACACCCCCTGAAGATGTCGCCAGGCGATCTTCCGGGGTTCTTAAAGCTCCCCCCCCCCCGAAAGGAGGACAGAAGTAAAGGAGCTTCGGCTCCTTCGCCCACACCCAGTGGCTATGCTGGATGGCTCGGAGACGGTGGATCCTGCAAAAGAGGGACCCCCCCCCCTCCTCCGAAGCCACCCCGCTCGTCTAACGTTTCGAGACGGAGGGAGGAAAAGATTGCATGGCGAGTCTAACTTCCCTCAATACGCCGTCGAAGGTGACAGCGCATTGTCCGGCAAACAGCGCCCAGAGTTCTGCCTCCGGGAAGTGCACGGCCATTCCCGTGATGGTCTTCTCTTCGAAGAGGACCCCCGCATCTTTTCCGATCTAGGCCTAGAGGGCATATTCCTTCAATGGAATTGCAGCAGACTCCGGGCCAATTGGGACGAGCTGCCGAGGCCCGTCTCGTCCCCTTTCCCGTTAGCTATCTTTTTGCAGGAGACCATGCTGGGCGCTTGGCCACTGCCCACCCTCCTGGGGTATAAGGGTTTTGCGACCACGCGATGGGGGCCGGGCGGGAATCATGTGCGATTTACACCCGGCATGATGTCTCCGTTCTTCTTTTCGTTAGAGATACCTCCTTTCAGACAGTAGCCGTGCAGTTGCACCTGGATAGTAGGTATACTGTTATTTCCGTGTACATTCCACCGTCAGCCGACTTGGACGCGGGTGACTACTCGATTAATCCCCGGGGTCGAGTCCTTGTCGACATGATCGAAGTGCTGGAGATAGGTGTCCTAAATGTGGATGAGTTTATGCATCACTGCCCGAGAACCGCTTCATTTTCCTGTCTCGATCTATCTTTCTGCTCTCCGGATGCACACCCTAATTTTAGATGTGGGTGGTCGATGACCTCCATGGTAGTGATCACTTTCCCATACAAATAGAATTTTCTGGGCCGGTGGTGCTTTGCGCGGGCGCGGTTGTCCGCATTTCAGGAAATGACTGATTTCTCTGTCTCAGTCGAGTTTAGGTCGGTAGATGAGGCCGTTGAGTTCTTCTGAGAATGGCAACCTCATCGCCGTGAGCCTAACTACTATTCCTAGAACGTCTGGCCGTTTTGCACGCTGACCACTCCCGTGGTGGTCAGCAGTGTTAGACGGCTCTCAAACAAAAGCGTTATGCCTACATGCGCTATAAGCGCCACCTGAACGATTTCACTGTCAGTGAATTTCATCGAGCTCTGGCTAGGTTCCGGTATATTTCGTAGCACGCCCGCCGCTCTTCTTGGCGGGCATACGTGTCTTCACTTAACAGGAAGCTTCCTCTAGCATAGTTGTGGAAGCAAGTCTAAAGGATTCGGGGCAAGTTCTCGCAGGACCTCCGTCCCGCGGCAGCTTTCTCCGCATTTCCTAGGCGGGATGCTGCTCCACCAGCATTCACTGCACGTCGTGATGTCGCGGAAGGCCGCCGACTGGACTTTACCTCCAGAGGCGGAGAACTCTTCAACGACAGGTTTATTCTGAGTGAGTTGCGTTCCGCACTTGCTTAGTGCACGGACACAGAGCCTGCTCCGAACGATGTCCCGTACGCCATGCTTCCACACGGGTGAGCGAGGCATGGCCTTTCTGTTAGATTTGTTCAACAGGATCTGGGTAGAGGGTATCGTGCCAGATTCCTGGCGAATCGCTACTGTGCTCGCCTTTCGCAAATCTGCTCAATCTCTGTAACTTCCTGCATGTGCAAGTTGATGGAGAAATTTGTAAATGTTAGATTAGCCTTTTTTTTGGACAGCGGAGCCCATCTGTCTTCTGTACAGTGCAGCTTCCACAAGTTCCACTCCACGTCGGAGTCCTTCCTTAGTAGACAGCACTACACCACGGTGGTTTTTCAATCTGAAAAAGGCCTATGATACCACATGGCGATACGGTATCATGGAGAATCCCCACACGATAGGGTCGAGGTGACGCCTCCCAATCTTTTTATCTGAAATCTAGCGAAATGTTCGATTCCACGTACGGGTGGGGTGAGCCTTCTCCGGCCCAATGGAGCAGGAAGAGGGTGTCGCGCAGGGAAGTGTCCTCAGTGTCACATTATTTTTCCTGAGCATCAAAGTCACCACCTCGGTGCTGCCGGAAGACGTTCTCGCTACGATCTACGGGGACGACCTTTCGTTCTCTTTTGGCGCTGCCCAGATACAAACTGGAGTGTCGACTCCCACAGGCATTGAACCTCGTCTCTCGCTATGCCGAAGCGCACAGGCTTCGGTTTTCTTTGGCTAAGACTAAGGTGGTGCACTTCTGCCGCCATCAATAGCTCCACCCTGACTCAGACTTATTTCTCAATGGGGTGTGCCTGAAAGTGGTGTACTCGCACCGTTTCCTTGGTATTGTATTTGACTGACGCGTCACCTGAGAAGCTCATATTCGCAGCCTTAGGGTCTCTTGTACCCGCGCCATAGATATTATTCCGTGACATTCAGCGTTTGGGGCGCTTATAGGGCTACTGCATCACTTTTTTATCCATCCTTTGTTTGTTCGAAGCTTGACTACGGATGTGAGTTTTATGCATCCACAGCTGAGCGTGTATTGCTGAAGGTGGACTGGATCCACCACACCGGCCTTCGCCTAGCGACCGGTGCCTTCCGCACTTCCTCCATTGATAGCCTACTGGTCGCTGCTGGGGAGATGCCACTGGCTCTGAGCCGTGCACAGTGCATTATTTGACCATTCGCGCGACCCCGGTGCCTCCCTCAGTCGCCAAAAGCTCTCACTGCATGCCGCGGAGTTCCGCCAGTCATACCCTAAGCCATTTGGTTTAAGGCTAGGAAACTCCTCCGACAGCTCCCTGTAAGGGGCACGGCGTTTTGCCATCCTGGCCGTCGTGTCGACGGGATTCAGCGCCTCGTCCGGCCCCTGCATGACATCCTTTTTCTCCTGCTAACCCCTACTTCGTCTTCCCGTAAGGGGCGCGGCAATTTGCCATACTGGCCGCCGTGCTGACGGGATTCAGCTCTCCCTCCGGTCCCAGCTTAGCCTCTCCTCCTTCCTTCTGACGGGCGTCAATAACTCTTGATTGAAGTTGCGTAGCCCTTAAACAATCAAGAATCAATCAATCCTTCGAGAGCTAGGTATAGGTCTCGGGCCAGCTGCGCCTCTGGTTCTGCCCAGGATGCCACCCTGGAGGGCATCACATTTGGCTATTTGTCGCCACGCCTCTGCTCCCAAAGCTTCTACAGTGCCGGAAGTATTGCGTTCGATATTTTTGGAGCTCACTTCGTGTCATGCTAGAACCGTGCCAGTGTATATGGATGGCTCCATGTCACAAGAGTGGCTCGGTTTCCACGCCGTATCTCCTGTGTTCGATGTCAGTTGTGCTCTGCTAGGTGCTGCGTCTATCTCTGTGAGACCAGATTGTGATTTATAGGCACTCACAAAGCGCCCTGAGTGCTCTCGGAGCATCGGAATCTCCGCATCCCTTGTTTCATGATATCTCTGATGCCACGGTTTTGGCGATCCTATCGGATGTCGAGATTATCTTCTGCCTAGTTCCAAGACATGTAGGAATTAAGGGGAATGAGGGCGCCAGAGAGTCCGCGAGGACTGGTGGACCAGACCAGCGTTTCGCTCTTTCCCACACCGATTACATGGCAGGAATACAGGCAGCTTGGCAAAGAAGATGGGAGATGGTTGAGGAGAATTTAAAGTTGCGTGCCCAGGACGAGCAGGGTCGCTATCGCTTGTCCCTTAAACTCGGGACGGATTCCTGCACTTTGACTTTTTAGAGGAGGCTGGCCTTCTCCCCTTTATTTGAATGTTGCTTATTTGTAAGTTGTGTGTTCCTGTGCCTACCCTCGATGCCGCCGGAGCGCGCCTACTTCTTGCTTTGTTTTCTTGTTTTTGTTATTTTTTTAGCCCTTCTCCTTTTTTGCATTGTTTAGATACTGTTATTTGTTTTATTTCTGTTACTTGTTTCTTAATATAGCCTATTAGTAGGCTGTGTTCTGTACGGTGACTTATCTCCAAGCAGGCAGTCGCCAGATGGACTAAAAGAAAATAACATATTTGTCAGAAAAGGGTCCCCCAAACTATATCAAGAATTGAAAAAAATTCTTATGAATAAATAGAAATGAGGGAAATAGATTAACTTCACTTCTGATATATATGTCCATTTCCTTTTCAGGTCGTTGGATCATGCATAACTACACTTATTGTAATGCAGTATTGCATTCTGCTCATTTTCGAGGAATGCCAACAGGAAATAATATAGGGGACAAATTGCAATCGATTTGGCAATCATGGAAAATTAAAAGATCTAAGCATATAATCTATTCATCACAGATGGAGCTTATAACACAGCTCTGGGATCTGATCTTTCAGAAATATCTACTGTTCACTGTTTAATTCATTTGCTATAGCTTGTGGTGAGGTATTCATTAATCCCTCAACAAAGTATAAAAGATTTTTTGGCAAAGTGTCAATGTCTAGTGGCACATTTTAACCATTCATCACTGGCTACTTGTGAATTCAAATCTCTCCAAACCCAACAGGGTCATTTTCCTCTTCTATTGGTACAAGATGTTTCGACACATTGGAACTCATTTGATGCTAGAAAGTATGGTTAAATATAAAATAAAACAGTTCAAATATACCTTGCTGACCTTAGTAGATTACTTATTTCATATAATGAGTGGCATTAAGCTAAAATCTTTTAAAACTTTTGCAGACATTTTTTAAAATCACCCCAGAAATGAGTTCAGAATATAGTTTACTCTCTGCTGTTATCCCAAACATGTGCATGTTTGAAGCTTTCATTCAAAACTTGGCCAGGATGATCAAGAAGTCCAAACTAGAAAAGATGAACTGTTAAAGTTATGGCAATCATGATTATTTTGCCAATAAAGCAATGAGAAAAGAAAATGTATAAATTACAAATCAGAAGTATGCTCTAGCAACTGCCATTGATCCATATTCAAATTCTTATTTTTCAAAGAAAAACAAAAGGAAAATATTAAGACTTGGTTAATTGAAGAAATAAATAATCTTAGAGAAATTTTCCTTAACAGAAAATAAAAAGGCAAAGTTTAAAAATGATCAACTCTGCTTGTTTTAGGAAATTCACACAAGAATGTTCAGAAAAGCTACCTAATGATAAAAGGTATTTACAAAGCTGCAAGATGGCTCAATTGCAGAAATAACTGTGTAAATTGAGCAATATTAAAAAAAAACACATGTGAGACAGATGACTAATCTACATTTGAAATATGGAAATATGAAGAATACTTTCCATCTCAGAAGAAAATTGCTAATAACACTGGCATCTTGAGTTTTCTCAGAAAGCTTGTTTTCCAAATATGGAAATATTTTTGAAGAGACCAGGCAATGGCTTCTCCTCCTCCTTCCTACAGGGGGGGAGCTTGCGCTTCACTACTAAGATTAAAATTTAAAATAAATTTTCCGAACTTCACCATCTGTAATGGTTTTGAAAAATTCACAAAATTTTGATAATTATATTTATTTCTGAACTTCACCATTTTGTTTTTGTATATTATAAAAGAATGATTAGAAATAACTTTGATAAAAAATAACAAGTCATTTGTCCACTAAGAAAAAAAAAAACATTTAATTTTTTACCCATCTTCAAAAATTCCTTTATACAATTATAGAGTTAGTGACCAGGCAATGGCTTCGCCAAGCTTGCGCTTTGCTACTAAGATTAAAATCTTTTTAAAAAGCAGCTAGGGTTAAATTTTTATCAATTTTCTGAACTTCGCCAATTATAATAATTTTAAAAATGAACTCTAAACTATTTCCCCCCTTTCAAAGAATCACGTTGCTAAAATATAGTTATAGATAAAATAAAAGACCAGCCTTACTTAAATTTTAATAAATTTTCTGAACTTCAATAATTGTAATTCACTTTCTTTTAAAACATTATAAAGCATTGGATAATCATATTTATTTTTTCTGAACTAAACTATTTTGTTTTTTCAAACTCTAAAGAAATTCTTAGAAATTACCTTGATACAAATTTAAAATATTCTTAAGTCATAACCAAACTAGGATGAAATTATTATTCAAATACTCAAAAATTTCACATTCTTAAATTATAGAGTTAGTGAAAAAGAATTACTTTGCTACCAAAGAGAGGGGAGATGCTTCTAAAGGGTGTTCCATTAAAACAGATCGAAGTTAGCAGTAAATAAAAGTGTTATTGGTGAAAATTTATTGATTTCACTATTGGATCATGTTATTTGAGTCATGGCAATTATGTGTGAAAAATAATATCGCCTAAATGTCTACCAAGGCTTCGGCGGCACACCTCCACTCGATGGTCAAAATTATTCATGACGTTTCTGCATAGTTGCTCCTCGATCGCGTCAATATGCATTATTATCTCATCCTTCAGCTGTTGAATTGTTGTTGGTTTGTTGGCATAGACCTTACTTTTGACATGACCCCAAAGGAAGAAATCTAAAGGCGTCAAGTCACACGATCATGGTGGACAATTGACCTCACTGTTTCGAGAGATGATGCGACCTGGGAACTTCTCATTTAATAAAGCCATTGTTGCATTGGTTGTGTGGCATGTGGCGCCATCCTGTTGAAACCACAAATCATAGACATCCATAGAATTCAATTTAGGCCATAAAAAGTTGGTTATCATGGCACGGTGTCGCTCGCCTACCCACTGTAACAGAATTCCCGGCATCATTTTTGAAGAAATATGGCCCAACGACTTTTCAACAATCTTCCTGGGATTTTCATCAGCCCAAATGTGACAATTTTGCTTATTAACGAATCCACCAAGATGAAACCGAAAAATCATCATCGGCTTGCCTTTGCTCGTGCACCTAATTGACGAATGTACGGTGCTTCAAATGGTCAGCAATCTTCAGTTCTTGTGTCAATTGGATTTTGTAAGCGTGTAGAGACAAATCTTTTGTCAAAATTCGATGTAACGTTGTTGTGGAGAGGTTAAATTCCTGCGCGCGATGACAAATAGAGGTGTCTGGATCTTCGGCCACATTTTCGCGCCCTGCAGCAATGTTTTCAGCTGAACAGCGTAAATGAGCACGCAATGGCATTTTCATATCTGCCACCAACCTCATTTGTTTGAATTTACGAAGAATTTTCCCAATTGCACTCTCGGTTGGTCGATTATGTTGACCAAAAAAATCGCGAATTGCCCGAAATGCGTTTCTGTTTGAACGTCCATTTTCGTAATAAGCTTCGATAACTTTAACACGTTGTTCGATTGTTAATCTTTCCATGGTTGAAATTGCCAAAGACTGAAGTTGTTAAATCTGAAAGAAAAAGAAAAAAAACCATTAGACATTTAAACTTAACTCACATTTAAAATCGGTCCAAGTTATTGGAACACCCTTTATTTATACATCACAATGGATGAAAATTTTATTTAAAATTGGGAATCTAGTGTCTAAAGCAGTATTTTTTTCATTTCCTTTACCTTTCTGATATATTTGTTTAGGCTAGATATTTTATTTTGATATCCTACATCTCAATAAAATGTTTTACCCTGGATGATTTCAAATTATTATCTTCCCATCCATGCCCATATTTTCTCTGTATATCTGAATTCTAAACATAGTTTGACTGCACAATTAATCTCTTAACAAAAAACAACATAATCCATAAGACCCAATTTTGAAATCTGCTTGCTTGAAGTCCCTTAGTGTAAGCTCTGAAGAAATGTTGTAATGGTGTAGGTCTCTATTACTATATTGGGTTAACTTGTAATTTATTTGTATCTGGGTTCTGATTATTTTTTTTCTTTGATCTTTTGTTATTTCTTTAAAGACTATAGTATAGTTACCTTTAAGTCTTATAAGTTTGTTTTGTATTTCTCATTTTGCATTAGTTCCTCAAATACAGGAAATAAATATTTTGATGAATGAGCTCTACTACTCTCACTATTATATACAGTGCTCGACAAAAGTTTAGGTCGGGTGCGTGTCAGACAAGTTGCAGCATGATAAAAGTGTCATAAAAATATTAATATTACCCTTAATACTTTGTTGGGCATCCTTTGTGTTTCTTGACATCCCTCAGGCGTTGTGGCATGGACATAGCAAGATCATGTAGCTTCTGGGTAGGTATAGCATCCCAACAAGCCCTAATTTTCTTATCCAGCTTGGGGAGAGTGCTGACATCCTTCCCTTGTAACTGCCTCGCTTTTCACATAATAAGGCCATAAACACTCCCAAACTAAAAAAAAACCAGTCACAAAATGGCATTGGCCAGAAGAACACAACAGCACAGTCCTCTCACTACTGGGGACAAGCCGACACTGAGCACGTGCTGGCAGGCTGAGCGGGAAACTGAGAGATGTAGTGACATCATGCAGCCAGCCCAAACTTCTGACTAAATTAAATCCCCCTCATCTATACCATTCTTTTTTAAACATAAGTTTAGTCCATCCCACTCACCCGGCCTAAACTTTCGTCGAGCACTGTATGTAGAGAGAGAGATAAAACATGAGAAGCTGGCTTCAATAATTTGCCTTCTTATCAGTGTTAATATAACTACATAATAGTATGGTACATGTTGTTTATCACTTATTTAAATTTTAGATTACTGAGCTATATTCAAATTTTGATAGCCAAAGGTTATGCAAGAAAAGATTGGAAAGGGGTGGGCAAAGATGGTTTCTCATTGCAAAATAGATTGTGATAGACCTGGCTATCCGGCCTCATACTAATATCTATCTGGTTGGAGACAGCATAATACCTGTTATCCAGTGAGATAGTGATATCTGGCAGACCCCTAGTAAAGAGTGTATAGGAAGATTTTTGTTGGTTGTAAAGAGTGTAGCAGATGTTGTTGGCTATAAAGAATAGCTGGAAATTTTGTTGGTTGTAAAGAATGTAACAGAAGATCTTGTTTGCTGTAAAAAGTGTAGTGGAAAATGTTGTTGCCTGTAAAGTGTGTAATAAGTGATCAGCCACCCTACTCATTAATGGACCCACCTATCTCTACTTCTCTTTATTACATACCCTCTTACCCCTTTCCAAACCCTCGCTTCTATTCACAGAGGTTCTGGTTGCCCGGTACACTTTTGTCCTCTAATGAGCCTTAGTTGAGTAGCAGTGTATACTGTGAGGGCCTGAAACCCTGCTGGATAAGGCAATTATTAGGTACCAGGTGTATTGGGCCCTCGACTCTGCTCCCCTTCCTCCAGGACACATAAAAGGTAGCTACGTTGCCACCATCCTTTATGATTAAAGCTCAAGGATAATTTTCCCTGAATGGCGGGCCGGATTGGATAAAATGGCAAAGCCCATTTTAGCTGGACCCAGACCGATTGTGTAAATGATCACATTCTGGAATTTCTAATCCTATGGAGACTTTTCTCCTAACCTCCCAAGGGATTCGGAGGCCATAGTATCTACCTGCCATTTGCCCCTTTTACCTCCAAGGCACCACTTCGACTGGTGGAGGGACACCCCTCCAATCATCGCCATTTGGCAAAGGGCCATCTCCTTTGCCATCTTTAGTGCCGCTCTCATGCAACTTCACCTCTGAAAAGGAGCCTACCCCCTATGCTTTCTGAGGGGCCCCTCTAACCCTCTCCGTTAAGTGTTGGAGGGGCCTCTCCTGGGCCTACAAGTGTGGTGGCTTCCCCCTCATTCTTTCGAGACACCCTTGAGCGACTCCATCTCCCTACCAGCAGCATTCCCTCCATTCCTATCGCAGGGAATTGCCATAAGAGAAGGCATGCGGCCCAAAATTGACCGCACCAGGTGGGAGCGGCTCAATAGGGCCCACCCTTTAAGTGAGCAAGTTCCATAGGTGATCTTCGCCCCGCTAGTGCTCCTTTGACGGCCAAGACCTTCTCCATCTCGAGGGAATGATCTTGCGGAGGGCGGTCCGTCCTCTCTCCGCGGAGGCTCCCTGGACGGACGAGTCTGGTAGCGTTTCGGAAAGCGACCAGTCCAAGATCGGGAGATCGTGCACTGAGCGGATCATCGATTACGTCCTGGTCCCTCATTGAGACGCTACCTGGAGTTTTCAAACCCGCTGGGTTCAAACTCTTTCTGGTTATTCGTTCACTGATGGCAGCATGTTGGCAATTGCCAACAGATCCACGTGAAGGCATTCGTGCCACTGCCGCGGCGGTTCTACTACTGCCACCGCTTCGGTCATATGAATCGCTCCTGCTGTAGAGGTGCAAATTCGGGGTTACCCAAAGTCTGTGTAAGTTTCTTCAAAGCCGTACACGAGAAATCCCTATCGTGCATGACCAAGTGTGTCACTTGCAGAGAGCCGTACTACTCTTCTTCGAAGCAATGCCGTTCGTATCTCGGGGAGAAGGAAATCCTGGCCGTTTAGGCCTAGGATCGTCTCATTTCGCGACGCTGAGGACTTGGTCCTATCGCTCCCGGCGCTGCCTGGGACGTCTTATTCTTCAATTTTATAAAAAGGCACACCCCGTGTGGGTCTTTTTTTTCGCAGAGGAGCAACGCATCCCCGCCGAGATAGGCCTGTAGAGCATATTCCTTGAATGGAATTGCCGCCGACTCCGGTCCAACTGATAAGAGCTTCGGAAGCACGTCTCCTCCCTTTCCCCGTTAGCAATCTTTTTGCAGGAGACCATGCTGAGCACGTGCCCCCCTGCTCACCTTCCCGGGGTATAAGGGTTTCGCGATCCCACCACCATTTACATTCGGGATGATGTCTCTGTTCTCCTCTTTGCCTTTAATACCTCATTGCAGGCAGTAGCAGTGAAGCTGCACTTGAATATGAGGTATACTGTTATTCTGCGTACATTCCACCGTCAGCCGACTTCGATGAGGGCGATTTCCACCGCATTGTGGCGTGGTTTCCGAGGCCCCTTCTAGTGCTCAGAGATTTGAACGGTAAACACTCACTCTAGGAGTGATGGAAATCAGTGTCCTAAATGTGGACGAGTTTACGCATCCCTGCCCGAGAAGTGCTACATTTTCCTGTTTTGATCTATCCGTGTTCTGTTCGGATGCACAGCCTGATTTTGAATGGGGGGTGGTTGATGACCTCAATGGTAGTTATCATTTTCTGGACCGCCGCCGATTGAGATCCCCACCCCTTGGTGCTTGGCGCCACCGTGGTGTTCCGCGTTTCCGGAAATGACTGAATTATCTGTCACAGTCGAGTAGTTTAGCTCTGTAGATGAGGCCTTTGAGTTCTTCTCCGGCAAACTTCATCCTAGAAAACGTCTGGCTGTTTTGTAAGCCGACCCTTTCCACCTGAACTATTTCACTATCGGTCAATGTTGTCGAGCTAGGATTAGGTTCCGGGATGTTTCGAACCATGCCCGCCGATGTTCCTGGCGGGCATACGTGTCTTCCCGTTAAAGCAGAGGTTTGGAAACGAGTCAAAAGGATTCGGGGCAAGTTCTCGCAGAACCTGCCTCCCGTTCGCTTGGAGAAGGGAACCGCAATCTCGGCGGAGTAATTTGCGACCGCTTTCAACGCATTCACTAGACAGGATGCTGCTCTCCCAATATTCAATGCAGGTCGTGATGTAGCTGAAGGCCGCCGCCTCCACTTTACCTCCATAGGCTGTAAAGAGTGTAACGGAAAATTTTGTTTTTTGTATAGTGTATTGGAAGATTTATCTTTGGTTGTAAAGAGGGTAGCGCAACATTTTGTTGGTTTTAAAACATATGTGGAAGATTTTGTTGGTTGTGAAGAGTTTAGCGGAAGATTTTGTTGGTTGTAAAGAGTTTAGTGGAAGGTTCTGTTGGCTGTAAATAGTATAGCGGAAGATTTTGTTAGTTATAAAGTGTGTATTGGAACATGGCGTTGACTGTAAAGAGTTTAGCAGAAGATTTTCAGCAATTGTCATCAAGGTCTCTTAGCATGAGTTGGAGTTTTTTTATGGAGCACTTTGTGTGTTGGGCGGCTCATGTTTATTAAGTGTTTGATGATGATGAGTTCCGGTCGTGGTTAAAGGTGTGGGGAAGTTCGTGGGTGTCCCAGTTCGGGAGGAGCGGACCCTGGGTCTTAGCCTTAGTCTATTTCATTCCCTCCCTCTTCCTCCACCTCACGTAGTTAGTGGCTGGTTCTCTCGGGCGCGGCGTTGTGTGGGGGCGCTCTCCCGCCTCCTCCCCTCCCCTGCCCTGCTTCGCTCGCTCTCCAAACCGTAGTGGCGTTGTCCCGTCTTCGTAGTGTCGCATTTGGCGCCGCTTGCATGGATGACTGCGGCTGGAGTGTCCAGGCCGAGATGATGATTTTCCGTTCCCGACAGGCAAGTGCGAGGGCGAGACCTATTATCGCGTCCTGCCCGAGGACGACTCCAGCCTCGATGTGTCCTCCCCTCGCGACCCCCAGTCGCCTATCCTAACCCCGGGACAGACGGGGCTCCGCAAAGACGTCGAGAAGACCGGCCGCAAAAAGGTGGGTGGTGGGTATGAGATCCCTCGACCCGATAAGGAAAGACAAAAAGATCAGTATGAGAATCGCTGGCAAGCCCAAAGGTATCCGAGTAGTGTTGTGTTTTGACACCGACCAGTGAACCATTTGTCGTTCCCCGTCAGGCCCCGCAAGGAACTACCCCCTGTAGCCTGTCAACTTGAGCAGCTCCACATCCCCCCGGCCTGAGCGCAAATTAGGGAGTCCCTGTCACTGGATTCACTTGAACTCTCTGATGGGGCCTGGGAAAGTTGTTTGGGTGCTTTTTCCCTCGCCCCCATTTTATTATTATTCTTATTATGTATTATTATTGTTGTTTTATTACTATTTTATTATTGATTATTATTATCACTATCCCCTCAGCCTTTTGGCCTACCTTATACTTCATACCAGGCAGACTGTTCTGGAAATAGTTCAGTCCGCTAGCCATGGTGCCTTGGTGGACTCCATGCCATCCTGTGATCACTTAGCACCCAGGTATGGTAGTAATAGGTGATCACTCACCCTACCTGTTAGTGGACCCACCTTTCTTTACTTCTCTTTATTCCATACCCTCCTACCATTTTCCACACTTGCTCTTCTACCCACAGTGGTTCTTGCTGCCCGGCGCACTTTCGTCCTCTTATAGTAGTTCCTTAGTCCAGTGTCAGTGTGGATCGGGCTGAGGGGGGATGGGACATCGTCCCATCACCCCTGAGCTTCGGTTTGGGGTAGTGGATTTTTAATAACCTGTTTCACCCCCTACCATCACCTTCCTCGCGTACCCTATCTCTCTCATTTTCCTGTATATCAATCTTACGCCATGCCAAAGGGTTGCCTGGCCACTGGGTGTGAAGTTTAGTCCTAAATGGCGGCAGCTGGGTTTTCCGGCCCCATGTTCACCCCTCACAGAACGGGCTACTGTGAGGGTGATTAGCATATCCATCCTGTGATACAAATAGTCACCATGTCCGATGATGATAATAATAAAAAATAATAATCTTCCTTTTTCCACCGGTGGACCTGCCCTCGGGTATCGCCAAAGTAGAAAAGGAGCCAGGCCCTTTTCCCCCGTGCTGTCTCAGGGGACCCTGAGACAGCCATTGGAATCTCCCAATCCCTTGATTCGCGATATCCGTGACTCCTCGGTTTTGGCGAGCCTGGCGGAAGTTGAGATTATCTTCTGCTGGGTTCCTCCACATGTAGGAATGAGGGTGCCTAAGAGTCTGCGAGAACTGGCCGACTAGACCAGCGTTTCGCTCTTCCTCACACCAATTACATGGCACCACCTCTCTGGGCTGCTTGGCAAAAAAGATGGGAGACTGTCGAGGGGAACTTAAAGTTGCATACCATTGCGCCCGACTGTTTCCATGGACCTACCCCCCCAATGCTGCGACGGCTTCTGGTTGCTTTCTGTAAGTCTCCGAATTGGACACACTCGCGGAACGCACCGTCATTTGATGGAGCGCTCGCCTTCACCTTATTGCGACGACTGCTTTGTTCCCCAGACTGTTCGGCACATTCTTGTTGAATGTCCCAGTCTAGGTGATCTTCGTGCACGTTAACATTTCCGGTACTGGGATGAGCGGAGTTGCTACCGCTTGTCTCTTGTACTCGGGACAAGTTCGTGCACACAAACCTGCGGACTATACGCCTTTTTGAGTTGGCTGGCCTCCTACTTTATTTGAGTTTGTTGTATGTTGCATGTTCCTGCGCCGGGGGAAGGCGTGTTTACCCCCTACGCCGGAGTCCGCTTCTTTATTCCCTTTTTGTTATTTTCTTTTTTTAGCCTTTGACCATTTTTTAGCGTTATTTGTTATTTATATATTATTTATTTTTTAATATAGCCTATTAGTAAGCTGTGATGAGTACGGCGACTTTATGCCCCAACTAGGCAGTCGCCAGAAGGACTCCTAAAATTTTTAAAAAATCAAAAACGCATTGCTCCAAGCCTCAAGATGGGGGCGGTTTCCACGCCTTACCCCCTCTTTTTGAAGTCTGCTTGGCTCTTAACAGGTGCTGCGCTGCGTCTGGCTTCACGGTCGAGGGACACCTCATGTCCCTTGGGTTCAGGGCTATGAAACTCCCTTGAGAATTCGGTGAATCTCCCGCGACTGTGGCGCCTCTGGTTCTGCCCAGGATGGTACCACTTTTGACTATTGTCGCCTAACCTGATCCCAAAGCTTCTACAGCGCCACGACTATTGCGTTCGACCTCTTTGGTGCACACTTCTTGTTACCCCGGATCCGTGCCAGTGTATACGGATGGTTCCAAGTCCGAGAAAGGGTTCGCTTTCCACCTCTATCCCCTTTGTTTGAAGTCAGCAGGGCTCTACCAGGTACTGTATCTGTCTTTACTGCCTGGTTGGTTGCAATACACCGATCCGTACGCAGATTACCCGTCGTTCCTGGTTCAGAGACCGGATTGTGATCTTTAGCGACTCATAAAGCGCCCTGAGTGCTCTCAGGGTACTGGAATCTCCACACACCACGGTTGTGTGCCGAACAGTCTGGGGGACAACGAAGTCGTCGCAATAAGGCGCAGACACCACGGTTGCGGCGAGCCGGGAGTATATTGAGATTATATTTTGCTGAGTTCCTGAACATGTAGGAATTGCTGGTAATGAGCGCGCCAAGTGTCCTCGAATACTGGACGAACAGACCTGCGTTTTGCTCTTCCTCACGCCCCAATGTCGCTACTATTTCACATCACTTTCTGTCGTTTTCGAATTGGGTGTACACGTGGGGCGCACTGCCATTTGATGGAGCCCTCACCTGCACCTTACTACGCCGCCTGCGTTGTTCCCCAGACTGTTCGGCACTTTCTTGTTGAATGTCTCACAGTCTGGGTGATCTTCGCGCACGTTACCTGTCCCGGTACCGAGACGAGCGGGGTCGCTACTGCTTGTGTCCTTCGTACTTTGGACCCATTCGTGCACTCAGACTTGTGAACTATCTGACGGTCTCCTTTTTATTCCAATCTTTGGCGGTAGTCGCATGTCCATGCCCCTTGAGGAGGCAGGTTTTCCCCAGATGCCAGACTGCTTCCTTCTTCTTGTTTTTGTGGGGGTTTTTTGTCTTTTGTATGTTTTTTTGTGTTTAATCTTGTTTAGCACTAGGTTTTGAAAGAATTACAGTGACTTATGCCCACGTAGGCAGTCGCCAGGTGAGCGATAATGTATATAAAAAAAAAACACCACAGACGCACAATGACTTAACTGCCTCCACCCCACAGGAAAAGCAGCGTTCAAGAGACGATGAAAAGAAAAAGACGAAGGAGGAGGAGAAAGTGAAGAAGGACAAGGTAGTGGTCGTTGTTAGGCCCTTCCTGTTCCACAGATCATCCCATAGTTGTCTCCTCTTTACAACGCTCGGCCTATGTACCACCCTACTCTTTCACCTCCATCCCATTCACCCCTTTTCCCCTATAAAAAAAAATCCCTTCGAAAACCTTGCGTCGGATATGCCGTCGTTGATTTTTTAACCCTATTTTTTTCTTAATGAAAATGTCCTCCCTCCCAGCCTCTGAGTCCAGATGTCAGCTGCACATCGAAGAAGTCGATATTGCTTCGCCTAATTGGTCTGGGAGATGATCCTCTGAATCGCCTTAGATTAACTGAGGAGGGGGGATGTTCTCAGGACTGACAAGTAGGGGGAGGGGTTTGTTACTTAAAGTTAAGAAACCAAAACCAACGCGGGCATCTCCGCTAGAATGTTTGTAAGGAGAAATCTGTAAAAAAAAAAAAGTGGGAAGTATGGATGATTGTAAGAAGTGTGAAAGATATATAGCTGCATATCCACCTACAGGCGTTGGCTCTGGGAAAAGGGGCACGCAATTCTGGAGGTGTGAGCTTTAACATGGTTGCCCTGTACAATTCACCCACCATTCTGTGTGTTTGTCTGGATTGACAGGGGTAAGGTAGGTTGTCTGGATTAACGAAGGTGTTTTGTAAGGGCTATCTGGATTGACGGTGTGTGTGAGCAAGATTGAGAGAGAAGGATGTCCTGGTTGACTGTGTAGGGGAGGGGAGGCTCTCGGAGATATACTAAGGTGTGTCAGTGAGCCCTTTAGATTGAAGGGTGTTGGGAGGGCTCGTGTTTGATGAGGGTGACTATCGATCGACAAAGGGGAAGGGCGGCTGTGTGGTTTGATGATGTGGAGGGAATACCTGTCAAGTCGACGAAGGATGTATGGATTGACAAATTAAGGGAGATGAAGCGGTTTGGATTGTCGTCGAGAGACACTGGTTTAAGCGAACAAAAGAGATTCGTTGATTCACTGAGGTCGGTCGGTCGGTTAACTCGTGAATTTGAGTTCCCTCTGAGGGGGGGGGGGGGCAACTTTGCGCTCACCCTCCTGCATAGTAGAGGCTAACAGAGATTCCCTCGTGTCGAGCAGGAGAAGAAGAAGGTTGCGAAGGGGTCGACGAAGAGCCAGGGTGCAAAGGGGCCCCTGGAGCCGGCCTTAGAGGACTTCGTGCAGAGCATCGATCGGCCGGTGCCTCTCCTCGTGGAGAAGTGCGTCAGTTTCATCGAGGCTGAGGGCCTAGACAGCGAGGGCATCTACCGGGTGCCCGGGAACAAGGTGCACGTCGAGCAGCTGATTGCGCGCTTCAAGGAAGACTGCTTGGTTTCTTTCGAGGCCCTCGACATCCCCGTGAACGCTGCTGCTACGGCCCTCAAGGACCACCTCAAGCAACTGCCGCCGCTCCTGCCCCAAAACAAGATGGAGGAGCTCACCTCTATAGCAAGTAAGGGTAGATGGGGTATGTGTGGGAAACGCGACTCTATTAGGAAAAGTGGTTGGCCTTCATGCCATGTTTGAAGCCAGCCGCACCCTATCGGGCGCTGCGAAACTGGTTGGATACACCGCTCGGTACCAAGGATACGCGTTGTGCTCGGTTCGGAGACTGGAGTGTGATCTATAGCGATTCTTGAGTTCTTTTTGAGCATTGGAATCTGGGTACCCTCGGTTCCTGATATCCGTGACGCCATAGTTGTCGCCAGCCGGGCGGATGTCGAGATTGCCTCGTGCTGAGTTCCTGGACACGTGGGGATTGCAGGGAATGAGTCCGCGGCCGCTGGGCGACCGGACCAGCGTTTCTCTCTTACCCGCTGCTTGGCAGGAATCAGGTCAGCCCTTATGACTGTCTGCCAACTTAAAAAGTTGCGTATCCACAATCCCTCGTCTCGGTTTCGCTATCGATTGTCTAAAGTCCGTTGGAGGGGTTCCGCGCCAGACTGTGATTCGAGTATTTGGCGGAGACGGGCATCTCCTTAGTATTTGGCTTGTTGGATGCCTGCTCAGGCCCCTGAGTGCCCCCGAGTCTTGTCTCCTTTTTTAGTTTCTTTTAAAGTAGCCTAAAAATATGCTTATTTAGAATTCCTGCAGCTCCGCCCGTGCGCACGCCCCCAAAAGGAAGCATTAAAAAAAGGGTGTGTGATCGGCAGCCCTTCCTCAAGTGATGTATCCCTCTCCTCCCCTTCCAGGTATCGGGGACCGCAGCTGTCGCCTGCTCAAGCTCAAAGAGATGCTGACCAGCCTCCCGAGGGTCAATTTCGAAGTCCTCAAATTCATCTTCCAGCATTTTGTGAGGTAAGGAGTGTGTATGGAGGGGGGGGGGGGTACCTCTTGTAATTATTACATTATTTGCGGGTTTTTAGTTTAGTATATGGTCATTTTGCAAGGTTGGTTCGGGTCGAAGCCCACTGGCTTAAAACAGTTTGTTTATTTTCTCCACTGATGGCATATTGGCTAAGGGGTAACATGATCCATCAGAAAAAGAGTATTAATTAGCTTGACTGGTAGAGAGCCGGAGGGGACCCTTCTGGCGAATATGTCGGATACCTCAGAGGCAGCCATGATTAGTGCCTTCGCATCGCAACCTGTGCCTTCCGCACTTCCCCCATTGACAGCCTGTTGGTCGATGCTGGAGAGATGCCACTCGCTCTACGCCGCGAGCCCGGCGCCTTCCTCAGTCGCCAACAGCTCTTACTGCATCCGCAGCTGATCTCGACGGTGCCTATGTTGCCAAGAGACGCCACTCATACCCTAAGACCTTTGGGTCTAGGGCCAGGAAACTCCTTCGAGAGCTAGGTATAGCTCTCGGGCCGGTGGGGCCCTTGGTTCTGCCCAGGACGCCACCCTGGAAGGTACCACATTTGGCTATTTGTCGCCACGCCTCTGCTCCCAAAGCTTGTACGGCGCAGGGAGTATTGCGATTCACCGTTTTGGAATACACCTGGTGTCATGCTAGAACCGTGCCAGTGAATACAGATGGCTCCAAGTCCTAAGAAGGGGTCGGCAGCGCTCTGCCAGGCGCTGCGTCTGTCTTCACGGCCGAGCTGGTGGCAATACACGACTCGGTACGGGAGATTACGCGACGTGCCCGTTTCGGTGACCGGATTATGATCTATAGCGACCAACAAAGCACCCTGAGTGCTCTCGGGGCATTGGAATCTCGGCATCTCCTGGTTCGCGATATCCGTGACGCCATGGTTTTGGCGAGCCGGGCGGATGTCGAGATTATCTTCTGCTGGGTTCCTGGACATGTAGGTATTGCGGGGAATGAGCGCGCCAAAGAGTCCGCAAGGACTCTGCGACCGGACCAGCGTTTCGCTCTTCCTCACACCGACTACATGGCAGGAATATGAGCAGCTCTTCGGACTGCTTGGCAAATAAGATGGGAGACGGTCGAAGGGAACTTAAAGTTGCGTGCCATTGCGCCGCGACTGTTCCCATGGACCTATCCCCCAATGCCGCGCCGGCTTCAGGTCGCTTTCTGTCGTCTCCGAATCGGACACACTCGTGTGACGCATCGCTATTTGATGGAGCGCTTGCCTGAGCCCTATTGTGACGACTGCGTCGTCCCCCAAACTGTTCGGCGCATTCTTGTCGAATGTCCCAGTCTGGGTGATCTTCGCGCACTTTACCTGTCCCGGTACCGGGCTGGGCCTGGTCGCTACCGCCTGTCCCTTGTACTAGAGACGAGTGCGTACACATTGACTGGTGGACTTGTTGATTTTGGGGAGAGGCCGGCCTTCTCCCTATTATTTAACCAGGTTTTTTGTTTGTTTTGTTTTGTTGTTTTTTTTTCTTATAGGTCGCACGCTCCTGCACCGGGGGGACCTCCCCCCGACGCAGGAGCTTGCTTACTGCTCGCTTCCTTTTCCCTTTTTTTGTGGGGGGTTTGTTTGTTTTTTGTGTCTTTTTGTATTTTATTTTAAACTACCCTAGTACTAGGCAGGGTTTTAATAAGGCTACTAATGCCCAAGTAGGTAGTCGCCAGATGAGCTCTTAAAAAAAAAAAAATTCGGACACATAATAGCTTGCAGGTGATTGTGACTACGCACTCTACCATGAACTTCGTGAAAGGAGTCGTTTATACCAGGAAACTCGTGGACTACTCCATAGAAAACAGCACCTTAGAGCTGGCCAACTATAGGTCGATCAAATTAAATCGTGTGATGAGAAAACAGTGAGGGCATCGAGACTCACCCTTACGCTCTTCGTCGCAGTTGACGTGACAGGCTCCCTGAGTCGGTGCGTGTCGGATGGTATCGCTACAGCGTGACGGCATTCGTGCCACTATCACGGAGGTTATACTACTGCTACCGCTTCGGCCATGCGAATCTTTCTTGTAGGGGTGCAAAGTCATGTTCATCCTAAGTCTGTATAAGTTGCTCCAAGGCCCTACACGATAGGTCCCTATCGTGTAGGGCCAAATATGTCATTGCAGAGAGCCGCACCCTGCCGCTTCTTCGCGTTCGACCTTTTTGGAGCACACATCGTGAAACGCTGGAACCGTGCCAGTGTATACGGATGGCTCCAAGTCCCAAGAGGGGATCGGCTTCCACGCCGTATTCCCTCTGTTTGAAGTTAGCGGGGCTCTACCAGCCGCTGCGTCTGTCTTCACGGCCGAGCTGGTGGCAATACACGACTCGGTACGGGAGATTACGTGACGTGCCCGGTTCGGAGACCGGATTGTGATCTATAGCGACTGACAAAGCGCCCTAAGTGCTCTCGGGGCATTGGAATCTCCGCATCCCCTGGTTCGTGATATCCGTGACGCTACGGTTTTGGCGAGCCGGGCGGATGTCGAGATTATCTTCTGCTGGGTTCCTGGACATGTGGGAATGAGGGCGCCAAAGAGTCCGCGAGGACTCTGCGACCGGACCAGCGTTTCGCTCTTCCTCACACCGACTACATGGCAGGAATACGGGCAGCTCTTCGGACTGCTTGGCAAAGAAGATGGGAGACGGTCGAAGGGAACTTAAAGTTGCGTGCCATTGCGCCGCGACTGTTCCCATGGACGTATCCCCCAATGCCGCGCCGGCTTCAGGTCGCTTTCTGTCGTCTCCGAATCGGACACACTCGTGTGACGCCTCGCTATTTGATGGAGCGCTCGCCTGAGCCCTATTGTGACGACGCAGGGCGCATTCTTGTCGAATGTCCCAGTCTGGGTGATCTTCGCGCACGATACCTGTCCCGATACCGGGATGGGCGGGGTCGCTACCGCCTGTCCCTTGTACTCGGGACAGATTCGTACACATTGATTGTTGACTTTTGGGGGGAGGACGGCCTCCTCCCTTTCATTTAACCAGGTTTAATTGGTTTTTTTGTTATTGTTGTTTCCTGTTCAATTTTTTAAAGTAGCCTAGAACTAGGCTGTTTGTTTACGGCGACTTATGCCTAAGTCGGCAGTCGCCAGATAGCCCCTTAAATAAAAAAATGCCGCTTCTTCGAACCAGTGTGGTGCGTCTCTCCTGGAGAAGGAAATCCTGGCCGTTCAGGCTACAAATTGTCCGTCATTTCGCGAGGCTAAGATCCTGAGAGGTCTTATGCGTCATTTTTTTTAAAAAGCACCCTCTCCTCCTGGCCTGTCAGGCCTACCAACAAAGTCGTGGCTGCGCCCATTCAGAACCTCTCTGCGGGTTCTAGTCACCCAAATTCTTAAACCCAGCCTCGGCTAAATTCCGGACACCCCCCCGTCCTCCTCCTCCACCAGCTTGACCGTTTCCCGTCAGGCAAAGCGGCCGCGCGCTTCCACCGAATCGTTATCGTTAGACTTACAGGAGGCATCACCCCTGAAGGTGGTCGTAAGGCCGTCTTCCGAGGTTCCTAAAGCTGCTCCTACAATGGTGGGCACCATAGGAGCTTTAGTCCCCCTCGCCACCCAAGACTGGACTTGGTGACTCCTCCAAAGAAGGCCCCGCCACCAAAGGCCTCGTGGTGGAGGGAAGAAAAGAATCTCATGGCGAGCCAAACCTCTCCCGATAAGTCCTTGAAAGCGACAGCGCCCGAAGTTCTGCCTCCGGGAAGCCTACGTCCATTCCTGTGAGGTTTTTCTTTTCGAAGAGGGCAATCGCATCTCCGACCTAGCCCTGGACAGCATATTCCTTCTAGGGAATTTCAGCGGAGGGTCGTCTCCTCCACTTCCTCGGTAGCTATATTTTTGCAGACAATGCTGGGCGCGTGCCCCCTGTCCCCCCTCCAGGAGTGTTAAGTATTTTGCGACTCCATCACAACGGGAAGGGCGCCAGGCAGGAGGATGCGCCATTTACAGCCGCATAATGTCTCCGTTCTTCTCTTGGCTGTAAATACCTTCCTCAGACAGTAGCTTGCAGCTGCACTTGGATAGGAGGTATGTTTCGAAGCACGCACGCAGTGCTTCCTGGCAAGCATACGTGTCTCCACTTAACAGGAAGACTCCTAGCAGAGATATGGAAGCGATTCAACAGGAAACGGGGCAAGTTCTCGCAAAACCCCCCTCCCGTTCTCCAAGAGAATGGAAATGCAATATCGGACTCCTTCGCGACAACTTTCTCCCTATTATCTCGCCTGGATCTTGCTCCGCCAATAACACTAGGCAAAACAAAATTCTCTATCACGTCTAGATTTTGTTTAATGATCCCCCCCCCCCTTTCTTTTCGATATTTGTTCCGATTAATAAATAAAATAAAAATCTTTTTATTTTGTCATTTTTAAGCAAAAATATTTTAAAAGTAGGGGACCTTCCTTCTTTATTCTGGCTTAGGACAGACTGTACATCACTGGCGAACTACGCCCCCTTCCCCTCCGTCCCAAGTTATGAAGATTTTATTGTATTGATTAAGTTTGTTATGCACTTAAAGTTTAAAGAAACTTTGCTGTAGCCTTCTCGTTTTTCTCTTGTGAGACATCAAAGTTTGTTTTTGTAAAGACCAGCAATAATTCTTCATCATATTTGGATTAACTTTTCCTTGGTACCTCGTCTCCATAACTAAATTTGTTGATGAAAACTTTCACCATGTTCATCACTAACCTCTCCGGGATTTTCAGGCAAAAAATCGAGATGAGAATGCAGAAAATGCATTTTAAGTTATATTCTACATCCCATCTTTTCACAGGCTTCCAACATATTGTTTACTATTTCTCGGTAATTTGGAGATTTAAAATTGCCGAGAAAGTTTTCAATGATTTCCACAAAGGATGTCCATGCTTTACGTTCCTTTTCATTGAGTCACAAAGTGAAGGATTCATCAGAAACAACTCTGCGAATTTGTGGCCCAGTGAAAACTCGAGCTTCTATTTTTGCATCGGTTAATAATCCTTTGAATTTGTTTTTTCAAATATTGAAAGCCTTCACTTCTTTGATCCATACCATTTACAAAAATTTTCATTTCCCCTAATTTAATGTGAAAAGGTGGAAGATGAACTTTTTTTTTAATCTATTAGAGCATCATGCTTAACATTATGTTTGCCAACCATGTGTTCTTCTCTGGATGGCCATTCTCGCTTTTTATAGTGATTTGTATCATCTCTGCTATCCCATAGACATAAAAAGCACATGTACTTAGTGTATCCCAACTGTAACTCAAGAAGAAGTGAAAAAACGTTCAAATCACAACAGATGTTCTAGTTATGCTCTTTGTACTCAATAAGTTTCAGCAATAGTTGCATTGATGAATATGTTTCTTGAAAACCTGTATGTAGCCTGGGCTACAGGAATTGCAGCTTTTTCATTCCCATCATGCCGCAGAACAGCTTTAAGACTTACCTTACCTAGAGTTGTTCAAATGTCTCCACTCATTAGGATTATAGTCACAGCTGATTTCCTGCATCAAGCCATTAATATTGTTGCAGTAACATACAGTATTTTCTTGTGAATAAATTTTGATAACTTCTGGTGACGATCTCGAAAGAAAGATACCCTGACATCTGGAAGAAGAAGAGTTCTTTCTTGTAATCTGGAGGCAAATAACTCAGCCTTTTCTTTACTCAGATCTAAATCTTGTATCAAGTCGTTTAAACTTTGTTGGCAAAATAAATTTGGTTCTGTATCTTCATCAATTGGAACATATGTTTGATCTTCAATTTCTCCAGAAATCAATGTAGAATCATCATCTGAACTAAAATATTCATTTATTGTAGTAGGTGGCTTCGGTACTGGAGTAGACTCATCATGTGGTGCCGGTTTCAACGCTGATAGGCAATTTGGATAAACAATTTTAGACTTGTTTTTCTTTGAAAATCCAGCCGCATTTTTTAGGTAGAAATAACAATCATCAAAGTAATTTGAGGTCTCACACCATATCACAGGAACAGCAAATGACATTGCCTTCCTCTTCCCATTTAACCAATCAGTCAACATTGTGTTACACTGCGTGCAGCAAATATGATTGGCCTGGTCCCCTAATTTGCATCCAAGATAGCATCTGTAGGCTTGCTTCGTCGTTACTGCTGCTTCTATTTTTCTCCATTGTGCCACTGGTTGAATTGCCCACAAACATAACAAAATATGTTTGGGCTGTTTACACATCGGCGTCTAGAACTTGAAGCCATGACAAAATTTCAATCAAATACTAACTTGAGCAAGCAAACGATACACAACGTGAGATCCTTATCATAAGGTTCTTATCAGAGCAAAGTTTTGATAAACATGTTATCTTTACCAGTTATCAGTTTGCAGAAAAGTTATCACAAATAAGTATGTATTAATCTGAAAAAAAAAACTAATTAAAATTCATTGATATTTGAGCTTCAATATAGTCTACTTTATATATATATATATATATATATATATATATATATATATATATATATATATATATATATATATATATTAAAAATGTTAATATATATTATATTAATTATATTAAAAATGGCTTGAAAAGGAAAATTCAAATTCACAAAAACTAGACATGATATGCAAATTCTAAAGACAAATTTGTAAACAGCGCCTAAAAATCATCTAAAATCACCTATTTTCTGCTCTGTAACAAAAATGGTGTTATACAGTGTAATCAATGTACATTGTGATTTTGCTAGAGACGGAGGACACTCCATTAGTGAGTTGCGTTTCGCTCACGCTTCGTGTTCCGTCACCGCCCTCTTTCCAGACGATGTCCCATATGTCATACTTCGACACCTAGGTGAACGAGGCATGGCTTTTATGTTCAACAGGATCTGGAAAAATTGTATCCTTCCAGACTCTTGGCCAATGGATAGAGTTCTTTGCTTTTTGCAAACTGGCAAACATCACCACCCTGTCTTCTTTCTGCATGTGCAAGTTGATGGAGAAATTGGTAAATGTTAGATTAGTCTTTTTTCTACACATCAGAGGCCATCTGTCGTCTGCAAGGGCGGCTTCCGCAAGATCCGATCCAGGTGGGACGCTCTGCTCGGACTGGAAAATGCCGTCTGTGAGGCCTTCCTTTGTAGACAGCACTACGCCACTGTGTTTTTCGATCTGGAGAAGGCCTATGATACCGCGTGGCGATACGGTATCATGGAGAATCTCTACATGATGAGGGCGAGGGGACGCCTCCCAATCTTCATATCTGAATTTTTGCGAGATCGTTGATTCGTCGTACGGGTGGAGGGAGCCCTCTCCGACCCAATGGAGCAAGAAAATGGTGTCCCGCAGGAAAGTGTCCTCAGTGTCACACTATTTTCCCTGAGCATCAAAGTCACCACCTCGGTGCGGCCGGAAGACGTTCTTGCTACTATCTACGGGGACGACCTTTCGTTTTCTTTTTGCGCTGCCCAGATGCCAACTCTGGAGTGTCGACTCCCACAGACAGGGATTGAACCGCGTCTCTCGCTATGCCAAAGCGCACAGGCTTCGGTTTTCTTTGGCTAAGACTAAGGTGGTGCACTTCTGCCGCCATCCATGGCTCCACCCTGACCCAGACTTGTTTCTAAATAGGGTTCGCCTGGAAGTGGTAGACTTCCACCGTTTCCTTGTTCTTGTATTTAACCGACGTCTCACCTGTGAGGCTCTTATTCACAGCCTTAGGGTCTCTTGTACCCGTGCCATGGTTATTCTTCGCTCTGTGACGTTCATCGCCTGGGGCGCTGATAGGGATACTGTCTTACTTTTTTACCGATCCTTTGTTCGTTCGAAGCTCGACTACGCATGCAAGTTTTATGCATCCTCAGCTGAGCTTGTATTGCGGAAGGTGGACTCGATCTACCACACCGGCCTTCGCCTAGCGACCGGTGCCTTCCGCACGTCCTCCATTGAGAGCCTACTTGTCGATGCTGGGCAGATTCCACTCGCTCTGCGCCGTGCACAGTGCATTATTTGTCTACGCTCAGCCCGGCCCTTTTCTCAGTCGCTAACAGTTCTGATTGCATCCGCAGCTGATCTCGACGGTGTCTATGGTGCCGAGAGACGCCATTCATACCTTAAACCCTTTGAGTTTAGAGCTAGGCAACTCATTCGAGACCTCGCTATAGCTCTCGGCCAGTGGTGTCCCAAGTTCTACGCAGGACGCCACCCTGGAGGGGACGACCTTTGACTATTTGTCGCCACGCCTCTGCTCCCAAAGCTTCTACAACGCCAAGAGTATTGCGTTCGGCCTCTTTAGAGCACGCTGGAACGGCGCCAGTGTATATGGATCGCTCCATGTCCCGTGAAGGGGTCGCTGCGTCTGTCTTCACGGCTGAGCCGGTTTCAATACACCGCTCAGCACGGGGGATTTTCGCGACGTGCCCGGTTCGGAGACCGAATTGTGATTCATAGCGACCTGTGTGCTCTCGTGGCATTGGAATCTCCGCATCGCCTGGTTCGCGATATCCTTGACGCCACGGTTTTGGCGAGCTGGGCATGCGGGGAATGATGGCGTCAAAGAGTCCGCGAGGACTGGGCGACCAGACCAACGTTTCGCTCTTCCTCACACTGATTACATTACATCAATACGGGCAGCTCCGTGCTGCTTGGCACATAAGATGCGAGACCGCCGAGGGAAAATTAAAGTTGTGTGCCATTACGCCGCGACTGTTCCCATGGACCTACCCCCACATGCCGTGACCGCTTCAGGGTGCTTTCTGCCGTGTGCGAATTGGGCACACTCACGGGACGCACTTCCATTTGATGGAGCGCTCTCCGGCGCCATACCGTGAAGACTTGCGTTGTCCCCTACAGTGTTCGCCACATTCTTGTTGAATGTCTGAGTCTTGGGGATCTCCACGCACGTTACCTGTCCCGGTACCGAGACGATCGGGATCACTACCGCTTCTCCCCTGTACTCGGGACGAGTTCGTGTACACCGACTTTTTGAAGGAGCTTGACCTTCTCTACTTTATTTGTTTTTTTTTATGTGTTTCTTTTTGTAGGTCGCATGTTCCTGCGCGGGGGAGGTGGGCCTACCCCCGACATCGGAGCACGCTTCCTTCTTACCTCTTTGCCTTTTCTCATTATTTTTTTTAGCGTTATTTGTTTTTTTTTAATATATCCTAGTATTAGGTGTGGAGGTGTACGTCAACTTATATCCAAGTAGGCCTTCGTCAGATGGGCTATCATAAGGAAAAGAAAAATATGCAGGCTCCTGCTCCGGATTGAGTCGTGCCTAGCCCCGACGCTGGAGCGCGCTTCCTTGTTGTTGCCTTTCTGCTTTTTCTTTTTTGGTTGCTTTTTAGCCTGTGCTGTCTTTCTCTTTATTTTATCTTTGGTATTTGTTTATTTACATGTTAGATGTTATTATTTTTTTAATCTAACCTACTAGTAGGCTTTAGCATGAATACGGCTAAAGCAATACGCCACGGTGTTTTTCGATCTGGATACGGCCTATGATAGCGCATGGCTCTACGGAATCATGGAGGCTCTCGACACGATGGGGGCGAGAGGGGGGAGCCCCTTTCCGACCCAATGGAGGTAGAAAGAGTGGGGTTCCTCATGGAAGTGACCTCAGTGCCACACTCAGCCTTGAGCATCAACGACATCACCTCGGTGCTTTCGGAAGATGTTATCACTACGCTCTAGATGGACGACTTTTCGATCTCTTTTGGCGCGGCCCAGATGCCAACTCTAGAGCGTCGACTCCAACAGGCATTGAACCGGGGCTCTCGCTATGCCTAAGCTCACAGGCTTTGGTTTTCCATGCCCAGTCCCAGACTTGTTTCCAAATGGGGTGCGCCTGGAAGTGGTTGACTCGCACAGTTTCTGACGCCTCACATGGGAGGCTCATATTCGCAGCCTTAGGGTCTCTTGTACCCGCGCCATGGATATTCTCCGTTCCGTGACGTTCAGCGCTTGGGGCGCCGATAGGGCTACTGCCTTACTTTTTTATCGATCCTTTGTTCGTTCGAAGCTCGACTACAGATGCGAGTTTTATGCATCCGCAGCCGAGCGTTTATTGTGGAAGGTGGATTCGATCCACCACACCTTGCGACCGGTGCCTTCCGCACTTCCCCCATTGAGAGCCTGTTGGTCGATGCTGGGGAGATGCCACTCGCTCTGCGCCGCGTGCAGTGCATCACTCGCCTGTACGCGCGAGCACGGCGCCTCCCTCATCGCCAACAGCTTTCACTGCATCCGCAGCTGATCTCGACGGTGCCTATGCCGGCGAGATACACCAGTCATACCCTAAGCCCTTTGGGTTTAGGGCCAGGAAACTCCTTCGAGAGGTAGATATAGCTCTCGGGCTGTGGCGCCCCTGGTTCTGCCCAGGACGACACCCTGGAGGGTACCACATTTGACTATTTGTCGCCACGCCTCTGCTCCAAAAGATTGTACGGCGCCGGGAGTTTTGCGTTCGACCTTTTTGGAGCACACCTCGTGTCACGCTGGAACCGTGCCAGTGTATGAGGATGGCTCCAAGTCACAAGAGGGGGTCGGCTTCCACACCGTATCCCCTCTGTTTGAAGTCAGCGGGGCTCTGCCAGGCGCTGCGTCTGTCTTCACGAGGCGCCATGAGTGCTCTCGGGGCATTGGAATCTCCGCATCCCCTGGTTCGCGATATCCGTGACGCCACGACTTTGTCGAGCCGGACGAATGTCGAGATTATCTTCTGCTGGGTTCCTGGACATGTAGGAATTGCGGGGAATGAGGGCGCTAAAGAGTCCGCGAGGACTCTGCGACCGGACCAGCGTTTCGCTCTTCCTCACACCGACTACATGGCAGGAATACTGGCAGCTCTTCGGACTGCTTGGCAAAGAAGATGGGAGACGGTCGAAGGGAACTTAAAGTTGCGTGCCATTGCGCCCCGACTGTTCCCATGGACGTATCCCCCAATGCCGCGACGGCTTCAGGTCGCTTTCTGTCGTGTCCGAATCGGACATACTCGTGTGACGCATCGCTATCTGATGGAGCGCTCGCCAGCACCCTATTGCCAAACGCTACGTGCCCGGTTCGAAGACCTGATTTTTATTCATCGCAGGAATACGGGCTGCCCTCTGGATGGCTTGGCAAAGAAGATGGGAGACGGTCGAGGGTAACTTAAAGTTACGTGCCATTGCGCTACAATTGTTCCCATGGACCTACCCCCCAATGCCACGGTGGCTTCAGGCTGCTTTGTGTCGTCTCTGAATTGGACACACTGGCGGGACGCACCCCCATACCCTGAAGATTCCGTTCTCCCCAAGACCTTTCGGCACATTCTCGTTGAAGTTACCAGTCTGGGTGATCTTCGCGCACGTTACCGGGTGAGCTCGCTCGCTACCGCTTGTCCCTTGTAGTCGGGACTGGTTCGTGTACACAGACTTGCCGACTCCTCCACTTTATTTTACTGTTTTTTCTAGGTCGCACGCTGGGAGAGGCGGACCTTCCCTCCACGCCGGAGCGCCCTTCCTTCTCTTTGCCCTTTAGCTTTTTTTTTAGCCAACCATTTGTCCTTTTTTTATGTAATTTACATATTGTTCTTTTTTAATCAAGCCTAATAGTATCCTGTGCTGAGTACGGCGACTTATGCCCTAGTAAGTAGGCAGTTGCCAGATGGCTCTCAATTTTTTTTTTTAATCTCTAAATAGAGAATACGAAAGTGAGTGTTGGGGTGTTGTGTGAGAAGGGTTGGAAAGACCGCGTAAAATGTTGATGATGTGAATAATGAGTGTGTGAGGGAGATAGAGAGAGGGCTGAGCGTGGAGCAAGTGGATGATGGGTATCCATGGCGTAGGGAGTTCGTGAGTGGGCATTGTTGAGTCCTGCCACGGATCAACCCACTCTTGACTACATTCCGCAGCTAACCATCTATAGTGAGGGTGAGGGAAAGATGATGGGGTGCATTGAAGCGCGCTGACCCCACTTCGTAGGAAATGGGTTAAAGTCTTGAAGAAGTGTGGTTGGAATATGGGATGTGTGCGGGTGTACAAAAAAAAATTGGCCCGTGGCTGGTTGGAGTATTTGACGATGTCGCCCCCTCCTCGAGGCTCTTGAGCGAAAACTCGACGAAAGGAAAAAGTGATGAAAGTGTGATATAATGGCAGAATAGAGTATTTCGGGGTTGATTTGTAAAAGATCATGTTCGGCCCCTTAACACGACGTGACCCCCTGGTTGTTTCCTGCAAAAGTGTGTCAGGTGTAGCTTGGAAAATATTGCTCCTGAGATCTGTAAGATTCGTTTCCCTCCTGTCCCAATGCCTGCAAGAGGATCTGCGTTTGTATATTTCACATTCTCACTTCCTCCATTTTTTGCCCTTTCCGATCTCTTTATAAACTTTCTCTCTGATTTGCCCTCGTTGGTTTTCGGTTTTAAGTAACAATAGGCGATTCCTGGTTACCATGACAATAAGACGTAAATGGTCAGTAACAGATTTATAAGGGGTTGTGAGGGTGTCTTGTGCGCTTTCTTTCCCTTCCTGTGCGATTCTCACCTCCCACCACACTGTGGTGAGATGCGTCTGTGTATTTCGCCAAATGCATTTATCCCCCCCCCCCCCCCGGCCTTTCTCTCGGCATCGGCGCCCTTCCGGCTCTAGCCGATTTAAGCTAAACTGAAGAACATGGGTGTGGTGACGTGCGGGATGGAGTCCGGTCACTGACCCGTTTTTAAAAAGGGCCTCTTAAATAATCAACCCATTTCCTCCCCCATCCCCCGCCAGAGTGGCCGAGAATTGCAAGCTCAACTCAATGGACAGCAAGAATCTGGCCATCTGCTGGTGGCCTACGCTCCTGCACACGCTCCAGTTCGTCGACATCGGCGAGTTTGAGTCCCACCGGCCGCACATCGAGGACATCATCCAGACGATGATAGACCAGTTCCCCTTCTTGTTCCAGGGCAAAGAGGACTATGTGATGGTCTGATAAAGGGCCTTACCCCGGGCCCTGGGCTCTGCTGCACACCCCGGGATCAGCCTCCCTCCCTTACCCTTTTTTCTATTTTTATAAAGCGTCCAGATAGCCTCACCCCTTCTCCCTGCCTCTGCAACACCCCAAGACGGCGGTTGTTTGGGTAATATAGATGGTGAGGATGAGGAGGCCTTCCCACATGCGTGAGTGAGGTCCCTATCGGTCCTCCCCTCTATCCCTACCTCCCTCCCTCAGCGTGAGAAGAGCCCTCGCTTTGCTGAGGCAGAATCGAATTCTAGTCCTCGATTGTGATTTAACGTCGGCAGCTGGTCTTGAGCTCCTCCTTCGTGCCTCCCAGTAGAGCGGACGCTGCTCTTCGGGTAGACCATATCCCACCGGTAGGGCCTCAGAAAGAGAGCGGCTAGACCTACCCCTCTTTTGGGGTCTCCCCTTCAGCGACGCTGTGGCGGCAAACATATCAAAACCACATGTGTCCACAGTGCAACAACATTCCTGAAAAACTCTGCTGTGTGTGTGTGTTTGCGTGCAGTTGCGTGCGCGCCTCCGGCCTCAATCAGACAAAACTCAAAAAGAAACCATTAAAACTGTTGTGTTTTTTTTTCATCCTGCCAATACATAGATTCCGAACGGAAATACCTTTTTTGTGATCAGGGAAAAAATGGGTTTTCAACAAGGTATTATCGAGAATTTTTCCATGTCATTATTGAATTGTGCCAGTTTTTATCTAAGTGTACTATTTTAACATCTCGTTTTTCATTTTTTCATGCTGTATAGGTTTCGCCTCCATGAGGTGGTTTCTTGCACACAGATTCCACAAGAACCAATTAAATTATATATATATATATATATATATATATATATATATATATATATATATATATATATATATATATATATATATATATATATATATATATATATATATATATATATATATATATATATATATATATATATATATATATATATATATATATATATAATATATATAGCCCACCCCTAATAAAATGACTACTCTTTATATAGCTTCATATAGTTGCTAATAATTTGGGGAGAGGCAAAATGTATTTCTACATATTGAGTCGATAAAAAAGTAAATCTAAGCTAGTAAAATATTGTGATTTGTTTTCTTTCTTAAAAAAAACTTTAATGAAATATGATCCGGCTTAGCCCACTATTTCATACATATGTAGTAATTTGTATGAAAACCTCGTATTAAATTCTTAATTATCTACGCCAAATACTATTAAGTAATGTTACTTGATGCAAACAGTCTTTTGAAAGAGTGGACTAAGCCGGACCATGCACCATTAAAGTCATAAATGAAACGACTCATTAAAATTTTGATCACTAGGGTTGACAATGTAGTTTTTGTTGGCATTTGCTAACAAATATAGTCTTTATTAAACAAAATTGAGTATATACTCTTGGGGTTGAGGGGGAAAGACCTCTGTATGTATATATATATATTTTATATATATATATATATATATATATATTAGTGCAGCTATTTTATATCTTGCTAATTAGATTATTCCATTCATAAATAAGAGATTTTCATCTACAGTCTTGTGTGCCAATTTTAATATGCCCGTAGAACCATCGTATATATATAAATATATAAATAAACCACACACTAGTAGAATCAGTTTATTACATTATAGGGACTAGTTTCGGTATCTACTACCATCTTCAGTTGTACAATGAGAGGAGATGGGGGGGGAAAAGATCACAAGGAAGGGTCGGAGGAAGAAAGGAAGACAGACAAGGAAACGTAAATTTGTGACTATTTTCGAAGCAAGTTTTGCGCCGAAAGAATTTTGAATGACTGCTAAATATAATGAGCCATGAGACATATTGGAATTTGTTCAATCAATATTGATTGAATTATACTTCTTTTGTAATAATTATCATACTTATAGACTAGTTAGACATTATTAAAATCAATTTGGTGATCACATTTAATCGTGTGGTTCGACAAACTAGAAGATAAACTTCCTTTTCTTATATCCCCCTGATGTGCATAGATGCTTTTAGTTTAGTCCCCAGTTTCACCTTCTTAATTATCACAGATTGAACAAATTCCTAATTACAATATGTCTGAGGGTTCGTTTAAATTTAGCAAAGTTACTCAAAATTCTCTCGGCCCAAAACTGAAAATCGTCATAAATTTAAATATCTCCTAATCTATCTGTCCTTTGCCCCCCTTCCTCCCTTGTGATCCTTCCCCCATCCGCTCATATATATAAACTATTTGTAGATACTGAAACTAGTCATGTAATGTATTTCAACTGATTATACTAGTGTGTTTTTTATATCTTAAAATAAATCCATGCTATTGGGAAGTTCTTCTGCATATATATATATATATATATATATATATATATATATATATATATATATATATATATATATATAAATTGAATTAAATTGCGAGTAGTGTTATTGACTGGAGCCGTCTGCTATGGGGTCTTGTCCTACACACCTCCTTAAATAAAGCTGTGTTAATTGCAACATACACAGTATCTTTGTGGCTGTGTATGTGTGTGGGTGCGTATGTTAATATTTTATTCCACATAAAATGAAAAGGTCCTGTTTATATCCACCTTCCCTTCTGGGGCGGAGGGGCCCGCATTCCTAGTCAGACCTGCAGCATTGGTCTGCTGGATATTCTTCATTCCTAGGATTTAGCGATATTATTAATAAAAATAATCATAATAATAATTATAGTGAAGTGGACAGGCGACAATCGCTTTTTAAGGTTTATGGTCTGGCCAGGGGCCGATCCTCAGCCGATTGCCTCCGTCGTCGGTGTAAATTTCTTGCAATTAATAAAACCTATCAAGAGTCTCGTCGTCTTTTACCCGCCTGATTGTGCGACGCGTAGTGTCCCTACCTACCGCGCAAAACCTGGAAACCCGGTGGCCCCACCGGGAATAAGCAAAGGGAGTGGTGGGCTGTCAGCGCCCCATAATGAGATGAGTGATTGATGTGAGTCAAGCTAAAGTTTTGGATGAAGTGGAGATGGATTCCGGCAAAACAGAGGAAGTTTGTTGAATGTAAAACTACGAGTAGATATCTGGTAGAATTAGTCTCCTAAAAGAGGGTGTGGGTGATTCATTAGTGGATGCCTGGTAGAATTAGGGACTAAAAAGGATGGTGATTGAATAGTGAATGTAGAATTCGGCCCCTGAAAGTAGATGTGGTTTGAGTATTGGATGTGTGTTAGAATTATGCTACTAAAAGCAGATGTCTGGGATTTATAATATCCTATAGGTAATGTTTCATGGTTATTTATATTTAAATAAGTATTAATTTAATAAGTAATATAATTTCCACCAAGTTCCACCACTCTCCTCCATCCTTCTACTAACTTTTCAATACCATGTTTGTAAAAATTGTTTGACTTTGATTTTTAAAAGTTCGGCCCTGTTTTTTACATACTCGTTCTCTTCAAGTGATTCGCTTAACTCTTAAAAAGATAGTAATCTGATGGGACTAAGTCGGGTGAGGATGGAGGCCAATTCATTAGTTCCCACTCGAAATTGTTAAGCTTTCACGTTTGTTCTTACGAAATGAGGGCTGGGTGGTAGTGGTGGTGTGTTGATAAACGAGCACGCTCCTTTTATTGATTAAGAACTTCAGGATGGATTTTGCCATTCATATTCCACTAAACGCACAATAATTATAGGCTGGAGTGTTTATTTCCACCACAATTAATCCATTGTTTAGAACGTTTAATATTATTGTACATAAACAGCTTTTCGTCTCTTGTAACAATCCTACTAAAAATGGTTCCCTTTAGATCGAGAGATGAGATTCTTTCGTTTATTTTTATCAATAAAATAATGATAAACATGAAAAAATATTGCATTATTTATGGGATGACTTTATAGTTGCTTGGTAGAATTAGTGGGTTAAAATACCATTTTGGTGATTGCGTAGTGGATGAGTGGTAGGATTGGAGCTTAAAAGGGAATTTCTGTTGTAACATCGTGGTGAGAAGGTTCGGTCGCTCCTTTGATTGAGGAAATAAGCTTGTGGTAGGGGAGTGACAATAATGAATGTGTGTAGAGCCCTCTGGCAAAAGCCCAAGAAGCACCCCTATCCCAGGAAAGGGATCCGGCATCAGGCTATGCCCGGGGGTATCCACCCTCATCTTCCTCCATATACCACCTATTTCTCCATGACGGACGCGTTCACTATTCACAGACTTCCATCCTCTACAACAAATGGCATCAAATTGTAGTCCTCAAATGACTAACTTCCCCAGTGTACCCACACACTCCCTCCAACACATCCCGCATCTTACCCACGCCAACATTCTTTAATTCAACACCGACGACCTCCGAAACAAGCAGCAATTAAAAGAAATAACATAATCCCCCTACAACATTAACATTTCCCAAATCCAGCAAGCAGACAACTCCTATCGACCAGTGAAGTTTCTTCTACCCGGCCCCGGCACCCAAAGCCCCGTGGTAAGAGAAATGACTCCTCCCTCTCCTGGTTCAGCGGTCAGCCTTTGGAGCTGACTCGGCAGAGCCTCAAGAATCTTCAATAGACTCTTCTCCTGTTGTTGAATATTCTCTGCCCTCAAGCCCGTCCTGCTCTTTGCAGGATTTAGGCCCCTTACCGGTCCAAACGGTAGAAGAAATCAACTCAGTTCCTTGTACTTTCTCCAGATCGCTTGCCTCACCCATTCAACCTCCTACTCATGATCCAATGTAAGCAGATGATATTCCAACATTACCAGCCGCGGTTGTTGGATCAACTCCTCAGCCATCGAAAGCGCCTTCGTCCCATAAATTCGGATCTACCGTCCGAAATTCTCTTCTCGATCTTCCGTTTCCGCCTGGCTGTGCACCCCAATTACAGGCAGGGGCCTCGGCCGGTTCCTAGAAACCATCGGACTTATCCCCTGTCACTGCTCCTTTTGGGATCTCTTCCTATTCGATAGCAGGCTCTTCAAAATCGATTCTTCGTCCCCCAAGCTGTTTGGGACGCACTACAAACTTAACCTCAACCACAAAGAAGAAAAAGATATCTACTGTCGTATCCAATCGTCCATTTTACAATGGAATTGTCAAGGCGTTCTTCCCAAGTGGGAAGAACTCAAAGTTCTTTTAACGACTCTCCACCCCGCTGTTAATTGTCTTCAGGAGGTACAGGTTTCGGTTATGCCCCACATTCGCCTTAATTTTGTTAAGGTTGTGATTCGCTCCAACGAATTATTGCAATATGATGTTTCGAGACTAAAGGATGAACTTTCGTCCCAGAGTATTTCTAAGTCTGTTGGTCCCGCTAAGGTTCCTATGAGTACGATCATCGTTACCTTTGAGCGTCAGGATCTGCCCCAGTTTGTTAGTGCTGGTTTCTTCGTGTCCCTGCGTCCCGATATGTCGACCTCCCCAGACGTTGTTTTAATTGCCACCAGTTTGGCCATATGAGTAGCAATTGTAGGCAGGCTCGTCGCTGTGTGGCTTGTGCGGAGGCGTATCATGGCTCATTTTGTGGGAATCATGAATGTTGCGCCAATTGTGGAGGTTCCCATACCGCGGGTCACCTTTTTGAGAAGGAGGTCCTGGCTCTTCAGGAATCCCTCAGGTTGGACTTTCGTGAAGCCCGTTTTAGGGTGCGGGGCAGCTTGCCCCCTCCGGCCGTCTCTTCTCTGACGTTCTCCGGGAGGCGGGGTCCCGCCGTCCTCCTCCCGGTCCGGCCCACTCCTCCTTTATGTTCTCACGGTCCCTCTGTTGCTCCTTTCCCCCCGTAAGGGTCGCGGCGATTTGGCATCCTGGCCGCCGTGCTGACGGGACTCAGCACCCCGTCCGACCCCAGCTTAGCCCCCCGTAAGGGGCGCGGCGATTTGCCATCCTGGCCGCCGTGCTGACGGGATCCAGCGCTCCGTCCGGCTCCATGTTGGCCTCTATTCCTTCCTTCAGATAGACTGTATTTCTCCCCTACCTCGTCGCTTTTCATACAACCTCTCCCACAACTTTCTATGGTCAGCCTCTAATTTCACAGGGTAGATGCCGACCTTCTTCTCAAGCCAACCGTCCCGGATCGGGGCTAAGAGGGGAGGGGACAATGTTCCTTAACCCCTGAGCTCCGGTTCGGGATGGGGTTTTTTAACAACCTGCTTCATCCCCACCCATACCTTCCTCATATCCCTTTTCCTTCTCAATTCACTGTCTATCCTTAATTTTACGCCGTGTCTAAGGTGGAGCCGCCATGCCGATGGACTGCCAGGCCACCAGGCGGGAGGGGTGGTCCCAAATGGCGGCGCCTGGCTTTGCCGGGCCTGTAAGCACCTCTTGCAGTGCGGGCTACTGCGAGAGGTGATGCGCGATTGCATCCCGTGTAAAAAAGAGAGTCACCATGCCCATGTATGTAAATCGAAAACCCAAATCTCTCCCCAATTCCCCTTCCTCATCAACGGAGCCGCCCTCGGGCAGCTCCACCGAAAAAATGGAGGTCCTCCTCCTTGTGCTTGCGCAGGGGACCCTACATACTTCTTTAACCGGAGAGGAGGCTTACTCCTCTCCTACGCGTACGGGTGTAGGAGACTCCCCCTCACCCCCTTCTCTGGAGGTGCTTTCGGTCACCTTCCTTTTACCAGCGGCAGTCCCTCCTTTTCTTTCTAAGGGGACTGCCAAGAAAGCCAGCAGGCAGCCCATTGTCGACCGCCCCTAGTGTAAGCGGCTCGGTAGGGCAAACCCCCTTAGGGAGGAGAGGGAAGCCAGGCCCCTTCGGTCGCTTCCCTCAAAAGACCTGCTGGCAAGAATTTTAAACCTTGCCCGGGTCAAGGCCTGTGCCTCCCCACACAAGACTGGCGACACTGCCAAGGGGACCTGCGATGTCCAGGGAGGGGATGGGCAACTGGAGGCCCTTCCTGTTATAGAAATAGGCCTTGAGGAAACCCAGCCTCAGAGGGTAAGGCCTTCCATGGGGAGAATCCGGGCTCGGCGCCAAATACCGAACCCAAATCCGCCCCTATGCAAGGTCCTCCTCAAACGGTTAGGGTTTCTGAGATAGTACAAGGAGGGAAGGGATCTCCTCCGACCGGTGCCCCTGCGACAACAAGGACCTTCTCCATTTCGGAGAAGGACCTTGCTGAGGCCGGTCCATTTTGCCTAGGGGCTTCTGCCGGCGGAGGTGAGAAGCGGGTTCATTCCCCGCCCTCTTCTCCAAAAAAGAAAAAGACTAAGACCAAAAAGACAAAGAAGACTCGGGGCTCCTCTCCATCCGCTGGGGCTGCAGGGACGGATGGGTCTGCTGACACTCTGGCAAGCGACCAAGCCAAGATCGGCACATCTTGCCCCTCTGCCCCCCCAGTTGCGGAGCCCCTGACTAAGACCAAAAGCGCACAGGGCGGAGCCTCGATGACATCGGGGCCCCTGATTCAGAGGTTACCTGGCGTTTTCGAGCCCGCAGGCTTCAAACGCTTCCTCGTCATTCGCTCCACTGATGGCAGCATGTTGGCCAAGGTCAACATGATACATAAGAGGAGAGCATTAGCTAGTGTAATTGGTATAGAGGCGAAGGTGACCCGTTTCTCGGATGGGAGCCTTCTGGCGAATGCGGCGAATCCCGCCGAGGCGGCCAAGATAAGTGCTCTTCGGACACTTCATGGCACCCTGGTGAGTGTGATGCCGCACTCTACCATGAACTTTAGGAAAGGAGTAGTTTGTGCGAGGGAACTCGTTGACTACTCCATAAAGGACATCACCTTAGAGCTGGCCGACCATGGGGCGGTAAAGGTCGAACGTGTGATGAGAAAACAGGTAGGGGGCCTCGAGACCCACCCCTACACTCTTTGTCACGTTCGACTGTGACAAGCTCCCTGAGTCGGTGCGTGCCGGTTGGTACCGCTACCACGTGAAGGCATTCGTGCCACTGCAGCGGCGGTGCTATTACTGTCACCGCTTCGGCAATACGAATCGTTCTTGTATACGTGCAAAGTCGGGGTCACCCGAAGTCTGTGTAAATTGCTCCAAGGCCGCAGACGATAAGTCTAAATCATGTGTGGCCAAGTGTGTCAATTGCGGAGAGCCGCACCCCGCTTCTTCGAAGCAATGTGGTGCTCTTCTCCTTAAGAAAGAAATCCTGGCCGTTCAGGCCCAGGATCGACTCTCATTCCGCGAGGCTAAGGACTTGGTCCTGGCGCGCCCGGCTCTGCCTGGGACGTCATATGCCTCAATAGTTAGAAAAGCACCCTCTCGCATGGCGAGCCCAACCTACCCCAATAAGTCCTCGAAGGCGACAGCGCCTTCAGCGCTTTGTCCGGCCAACAGCGCCTGGGGTTCTGCCCCCGGGAAGCGTACGGCCATACCCGTGAGGGTCTTCAGTTGGAGGAGGGCCCCCGCGTCTCCTCCGAACTAAGCCTGGAGGGCATATTCCTTCAATGGAATTACCGTGGATTCCGGGCCAACTGGGAGGAGCTGCGGAGGCTCGTCTCGTCCCGTTCCCCGTTAGCTATCTTTCTGCAGGAGACCATGCTAGGCGCGTGTTCCCTGCCCGCCCTTCCGGGGTATAAGGGTCTTGCGACCCCACCACCGCGGGATGGCCGGGCTGGGGGATGCGCGGTTTACACCCGGCATGATGTCTCCGTTCTTCCTTTCTCTTTAGATACCTCCTTTCAGGCAGTGGCTGTGCACCTGCACCTGGATAGGAGGTATACTATCATTTCTCCGTACATTCCACCGTCAGTTGACTTCGACGCGGGGAAAACCGCCGCGTCGTGGCACGGTTGCCGAGGCCCTATCTCTTGCTTGGAGATCTGAACGCCAGGCATCCTCTCTGGGGAGATTACTCCATAAATCCCAGGGGACAAGTCCTTGCCAATCTGATCGAAGAGCTTGAGATGGGTGTCCTAAACGTGGATGAGTTTACGCATCACTGTCCGAGAACCGCTTCATTTTCTTGCCTTGACCTATCTTTGTGCTCTTCGGATGCACAGCCTGATTTTGATTGGGGGGTGGTCGATGACCTCCATGGTAGTGATCACTTTCCCATTCAAATATCATTTTCAGGGCAACTGCCGCCTGAGAGCCCACCTCGGTGGTGCTTGGCGCGGGCGCGGTGGCCTGCATTTCAGGAAATGACTGAATTCTCTATCTCAGTCGAGGAGTTTAGGTCGGTAGATGAGGCCGTTGAGTTCTTCTCCGGCAACCTCATCGCCGTGGGCCTGACTACTATTCCTAGGACGTCTGGCCGTTTTGCACGCCGACCACTCCCATGGTGGTCGGCCGAGTGTGAGACGGCCCTCAAACAGAAGCGTTATGCCTACATGCGCTATAAGCGCCGCCCGAACGATTTCACTGTCGCTGAATTTCGAAGGGCTAGGGGTAGGTTCCGTTATATTCGGAAGCACGCCCGCTGCTCTTCTTGGCGGGCATACGTGTCTTCACTTAACGGGAAGAACCCATTAGCTGAGGTGTGGAAGAGAGTCAAAAGAATTCCAGGCAAGTTCTCGCAGGACCCCCCTCCCGTTCTCCAGGAGAATGGGACCGCAATCTCGGACCCCGCATCCGTGGCGGAATCCTTAGCGACCGCTTTGACAGCAATCTCTAGACGTGATGCTGCTCCGCCTGCATTCAATGCACGTCGTGATGTCGTGGAAGGCCGCCGGCTGGACTTTACCTCCAGAGGCGGAGAACCCTTCAACGACAAGTTTACTGTGAGTAAGTTGCGTCCTGCTCTCGCTTCGTCGGCGGACACCGCCCATGGTCCGACCGATGTCCCGTGCGCCATGCTTCGACACCTGGGTGAGCGAGGCATGGCCTTTATGTTAGATTTGTTCAACAGGATCTGGGTGGAAGGTCTTCTCACCTAACCTCGCGTGTGCAAGTTGATGGAGAAATTGGTAAATGTTAGACTAGCCTTTTTCCTGGACAGCGGAGGCCATCTGTCTTCCGCACACTGCGGCTTCCGCAAGTTCCACTCCACGTCGGATGCTCTGCTCCGACTGGAAAATGCCGTCTGCGAGGCTTTCCTTCGTAGACAGCACTACTCCACGGTGTTTTTCGATCTGGAGAAGGCCTATGATACCGCATGACGATACGGTATCATGGAAACTCTCCACACGATGGGGGTGAGGGGACGCCTCCCAATGTTTATATCTGAATTTTTGCGAGATCGTCGATTCCACGTACGGGTGGGGGGAGCCCTCTCCGGCCCAAAGGAGCAGGAAGAGGCTGTCCTGCAGGAAAGTGTCCTCAGTGTCCCACTCTTTGCCCTGAGCATCAACGGCATCACCTCGGTGCTACCGGAAGATGTTCTCGCTACGCTCTACGTGGATGACCCTTCGATCTCTTTTGGCGCGGCCCAGATGCCAACTCTGGAGCTTCGACTCCAACAGGCATTGAACCTCGTCTTTCGCTATGCCGAAGCGCACAGGATTCGGTTTTCTTTGGCCAAGACTAAGGTGGTGCACTTCTGCCGCCATCCACGGCTTCACCCCGACCTAGATTTGTTTCTTAATGGGGTGCGCCTGGATGTAGTGGAATCGCACCGTTTCTTTGGTCTTGTATTCGACCGACGCCTCACCTGGGAAGCTCATATTGGCAGCCTTAGGGTCTCCTGTACCCGCGCCATGGACATTCTCCGTTCCGTCACGTTCATCGCTTGGGGCGCTGATAGGACTAATGCCCTACTTTTTTTATCGATTGTTTGTTCGTTCTAAGCTCGATTACGGATGTGAGTTTTATGCATCCGCAGCCGAGCGTTTATTGCGGAAGGTGGATTCAATCCACCACACCGGCCTTCGCCTTGCGACCGGTGCCTTCCGTACTTTCCCCATTGAGAGCCTGTTGGTCGATGCTGGGGATATGCCACTCGCTCTGCGCCACGTGCAGTCCATCACCTGCCTGTACGCGCGAGCCCGGTGCCTCCCTCAGTCACCAACAGCTCTCACTGCTTCCGCAGCTGATCTCGATGTGGCCTATGCCGCCGAGAGACGCCAGTCATACCCTAAGCTCTTTGGTTTTAGGGCCAGGAAACTCCTTCGAGAGGTAGATATAGCTCTCGGGTCCGTGGCGCCCCTGGTTCTGCCCAGGACGCCACCCTGGAGGGTACCACATTTGGCTATTTGTCGCCACGCCTCTGCTCCGAAAGTTTGTACGGCGCCAGTAGTATTGCGTTCGACCTTTTTGGAGCACACATCGTGTCACGCTGGAACCGTGCCAGTGTATATGGATGGCTCCAAGTCCCAAGAGGGGGTCGGCTTCCACGCCGTATCCTCTCTGTTTGAAGTCACCGGGGCTCTTCCATGCGCTGCGTTTGAGTTCACGGCACAGCTGGTGGCAATACACCACTCGGTTCGGGAGATTACGCGACGTGCCCAGTTTGGAGACTGGATTGTGATCTATAGCGTCTCACAAAGTGCCATGAGTGCTCTCGGGGCATTGGAATCTCCGCATCCCCTGGTTCGCGATATCCGTGACGCCACGGTTTTGGCGAGCCGGGCAGATGTCGATATTATCTTCTGCTGGGTTCCTGGACATGTAGGAATTGCGGGGAATGAGCGCGCCGTCGAATGCGTCAAAGAGTCCGTGAGGACTCTGCGACCGGACCAGCGTTTCGCTCTTTCTCACACCGACTACATGGCAGGAATACGGGCAGCTCTTCGGACTTCTTGGCAAAGAAGATGGGAGACGGTCGAAGGGAACTTAAAGTTGCGTGCCATTGCGCCGCGACTGTTTCCATGGACCTATCCCCCAATGCCGCGACGGCTTCAGGTCGCTTTCTGTCGTTGTCCGAGTCGGGCACACTCGTGTGACGCATCGCTATCTGGTGGAGCGCTCGCCAGCGCCCTATTGCAATGACTGCGTCGTCCCTTAGACTGTTCAGCACATTCTTGTCGAATGTCCCAGTCTGGGTGATCTTCGCGCACGATACCTGTCTCGGTACCGGGATGGGCGGGGTCGCTACCGCCTGTCCCCTGTACTCGGGACAGATTCGTGCACATTGACTTGTGAACTTGTTGACTTTTGGGGGGAGGCCGGCCTTCTCCCCTTTATTTAAGGTTCTTTTTTTTGTTATTGTTTTGTTTGTAGGTTGCACTCTCCTGCACCGGGGTGAGTGGGACCTTCCCCCGCTGCCGTAGATTGCTTCCTGATTGTAGGGTTTTCCAATTTATATCATTGTTAAGTTTTCATATTTTTACTTTAAAGTAGCCTAGTTCTAGGCTGTCGTGTTTTTCGGCGACCTATGCCCAAGTGGGTAGTTGCCAGATGGGCTTTATAATATAAAAAAAAAAAATCTCCTTGGCATTCGCCCTTCCTTGAAAGAGGATTTGGCTTGCTCTGCAGTGGAATTAGTTTATGGTACTCAACTTAGTCTAGCCGGTCAATTCTTTTCTTCCTCTGACCGACCTCTACCTTCTCGCCTAGATCTTTCTTCATACTTACATAACCTTGTACGGATGATGGCTGAAATTAAGCCAACTGCCTTTAGAGTGCCTGCTAATTATAAAACCTTCGTGCCGAAGGAGATGACAACATGCTCTCATGTTTTCGTCCGTCGCGATTCACCCCGCACTTCGTTACAACCAGTCTATGACGGACCCTTTCTCGTTATCTCCAGGAAGCCGAAATTCTTCGTCCTAAAGCTTGGCACCAGGCAAAATACTGTATCTATCGACCGCCTAAAACCCACTTATATCGAAAATGTACGTCTAGAACCCCAATCACCCCATGTTCCTCCTACTATACCCCTTTATGGTGCAGTAATCCCCGAAAACAACCTAAACCCCACCTTTTTAATTACTGCCTCTCCAACTCCACCTTCCGTTTTGCTGCCTCCTCCTCCTTTGTTGCAGAAACCCTCGTCAGCAAAAGTGGTTAGTCAGGAGCAAATCTCTCCCCCACTGGTTACTCCGTCAGCGGACAACGGGACTCGAGACTCCCAGATCCCGCTTGACGCCATCTCGGAAGGAACCAGCAAGTGAATCACCTTCACTCCGTAAACCTTATCTCGTGCCAGTGCCTCGTTCAACGCTAATGTCACTGCCACAGCAAATCTGTGTCCTTGTATTCGCAGCCAAACCAATGGCACTGTCACACGCTCCAGTTGCGTCGTCAGGAGGCATCGTCGGTCCTCGGACTTATAATCTCAAAATAGTAAAAAGGGGGAAGTAACATTCTTAAGGGGGGAGTGTTATAGCAATGCCTCTGGGCATTCCTATAATAAAAACCTCCTGGGAAACTTAAATATATATATATATCATCATTTATTATGTACAAAAATCATTCAATTATTTTACTTTAACTTTGTCAATTTAATCTTTCGATTAATTTACTTCAACTTTTGTAAATTAAATCATTTTATGTTAAACTTAATTAATTAATTTTACTTGTCAATTCAATTAACGTATACTATTCCAAACAACATCTCTTAAATTTCACACAAAAACAAACAAACACACGTTCCCAGCTCGATCAAAATAGCACGCTATTTCGCCAACTCGACTCGCAGCTTTCTTCGTATAAAGGTCGGTAATCATTTCTTCCACAATTATTCATTTACCTCCAAACAAATTATACTTAGTTAATTCCATTTTCTCTCACATTCTTTGCAAACGACCATACGAGAGTAAGTCCTAATTATATTTACTTCTCATTGCTGCCCCCAATTCAGTCCATCATAGATACTCTATATTATTTACTATATTATTATTTGCTCTATTATTCACTCTATTATTTACTATATTATTCACCATATTAATTTCACATACTTCAATTCTCTTCGCATCTTTTTACTGTAAATCATATGTTAAAATATCTTACATTCTATACCTAACCTATTTATATCATTGTACATTCGTTGATTTTATGAATATATTTATATTTGTGTAATTGTCTTTCTTAAAGCCCAAGTCATTATTCCAAAGATTTATTTCGCTGTCGCCTTAGGCCTAAAACTAACTGCAGACAACTTTGATCAAACAAATTTATGGTTATGGTTTTTGAAACGCTATTTAGGCTGATTTATTAACAAGATAAATCGCATAGATAACCATATACTATAGTGAAACCCGACCTTCTCGAATAGGGTCGATTGAAACCGGGCTTGTACCATCCGCCAAAAGACCCTCCATCGTGCCCACCGTGAGTTTTGGCGCCGGTACGTATCTTCCATTTCTTCGTCCACGTCACAGACTCGGGTTTGGAAGCGGATGAATAAGATCGGTGGTCGATACGCTGGTCATGCCATCCCCACTCTGGATATCGGAGGCTCGCTTGTGTCTGATGGCCGGTTGGTCAGCGAAGCTCTGGCTGACCATTTTGCTTCGGTGAGTAGCGCTGGTAGCTATCCTCGACGGTTTCTCGATCATAAGGTCGCCATAGAGTCTCACCTTATAGATTTTACCACGTGCGCCACCTATTCTTATAATTCTCTCTTTTCCGTCTATGAGCTGCAGATGCTTTGTCTCACTATGGTTCCACCTCTCCCGGTGATGATTGCATCCACTACGACTTTCCCCGTCATCTCCATCCCAACTCAGCGTTATTCTTGGTTGATCTCTACAACCTGCTTTGTATCAAAGGAATTTATCCATCCTCCTGGCGTGTGGGGGTTGTTCTACCCTTTCTTAAGCCCTGTAGGGACGTTTCGGACCACAGTCACTATCTCCCGATTGCTCTTACGAGTTGCCTCAGTAAGTTATTCGAGAAGATGGTTCAAATTCGCCTCGCTTGGTTGTTGGAGTCCAAATCGCTCCTCTTTCCATTTCAGTGCGTTTTCGCAACGGTTGTAGTATTCTTGACCACCTCATTCGTTTTGAAGACTCCGTTTTACGGCATTTTTCCTCCAGGCTTCAGGTGTTAGCGGTGTTCTTCGATATTCAGAAGGCCTACGATACCACCTGGAGATATGTTGTTTTACGTCAGTTATATGATTGGGGTATGAGGGGCTCTTTACCGGTTTTTACTCAAGAATTTTTAAGGTCCGTATTGGGGATGCTTTCTCAGTCTTGCGGATTCAAGAGGAGAGTGTTCCCCAAGGGTGTATTTTAAGTGTGACATGTTTCGCCGTTGCCATTAATAGTCTGGTGTCCACTCTTCCGGAAGGGGTTTTAGCTTCCCTCTTCGTAGATGACTTGCCGTTGTTTTGTTCATTTCTCCGCTTGCCTTCTGCTGCCCGTCGATTACAGCTGGCAATTGATGCCGTGTCGGGTCGCGCCGTCTCAAAAGGTTTCCGTTTTTCAGTCCCCAAAACGAAGGTCATGCCTTTTTATTGGGCTCGTGGTGTCCTTGATCCCCCTTCCCTCTTCTTGGATGTCAGGGCGACTGAATATGTCCCCGTCTTTAAGTTCTTGGGTTTAACGCTTGATAGCAAGCTCACTTGGGTACCTCATTTGCGTCACTTGAGGGCGTCCTGTTCGAAGGCTATGGATTTGCTTAGGGTTTATCCCACACCACCTGGGGTGGTGATAGGCGCACCTTGTGGTCGTTTTATTCGGGACTGGTTCAATCCCGGCTGGACTACGGTTGCCAGGTGTATTCTTAAGCGTCTCCTTCAGCCTTGGAGTTACTTTACCCTGTCCGTTCGCGTGGGGCGCGTCTTAGTAGTGAAGCCTTTCTCACCTCACCTATCCCTAGCCTCTTAGTTGAGGGTGGCGTGCTTCCCTTGCGATACCACCGGCTGCAGGTGTGCTTACGATTCCTGTTTAGTGTTCAGCAATACACTTCATCCCCAGTCCATGAGTGCCTTTTTGCCTCGTCCTCTTCGGCATCTTTTGATCGGCGGCCATCTCTACCCCGGCCTCGGGGGCTCTGGTTTGGGGGCCATCTCTCCTCCTTGGGTGTTTCCGGGGTGTTGGTCCTCCCATTCCCGCCGGCTCTGTGTTGGGGCGTCCGCCCTCCTGAGGTCTGTACTGCTTTTTGGCATTTCGAGAAAGGGTCTACTGACCCTCGTCTATTAAACTGCCTGTTTCTTGAACATGCGTGTTCTCATGCTCAGCAGCGTCCCATCTATACTGACGGCTCAAAGTCGGACCTCGTTGCTGGGACAGCCGCGGTGTCCTCTACGGAGTCTCTTCGGCCCGCCCTCCCTATTGTAGCACCCGTTTTTACCGCAGAGTTGACGGTCATTCTTTTTGCTTTTAATTTGATTTTATCCCTCAATTCTTCAGATTTTATTGTTTTTAGCGATTCCTGGCCTGCTTTGGAAGCAGTTCGTTCTTTTACGTCCACACACCCTTTGGTTTTACGGATTCGCTCCTGGGTGGTCAGAAATGCCTCCCGTTACAGGGTGGCTCCGGCTCATGTTGGGGTCACGGGCAACGAGGCGGCTGATCAGCTGGCCCGCTCGGCCGCCCTCGAGGTGCCAGATGCAGCCCCTCTGCCCTTTTAGGGATTCCTACCCCGTAATCTGGCGTATGTCTTTTGTTTTGTGCGGAGAGAATGGGATTCGTTCCTCTCTTGTAAGCTGTCACCTTATTAAACGCTCTGTCCGTTCCTGGTCTTCTAGCTCTCAGTGATTCCGGTCTTGAGAGGCTGTGAATTGGGCACACGCGACTCGCCCATGGCTATTTAGTTTTGGTGGAGGCCGAGTTGCCCCTGGTTGTGCCTTTTGCGGTGGCGAGCTGTCTGTGGCTCACATTTTAGTAGTTTGTCCCCGCCTTGCTTCTCTTCGAAATTCTTGCTTCCCTAACCTTTCTGATGTCGCCTTAACTGCTCAACTTCGCTTTATTTTAACAGAGGACTCCCGTCGGTCGTCCTCCCTCCTTACATTTCTATCACGAAGTGGTGTTTTATCCTTTTTTATAAATTCTTTGCATTCTTGTGTTTAGGTTTATTGTTTTATCATTTATCCTGTGCCCTCTCCTGCGGCTGACGCATGTGATTTGTTTATTGCCCCAGCCGCCCTTGTTTTTAGAATGCGTTCTGTATGCCCGTAATTTAAGTGTGCGTCTCTATGTGTTGCAGTTTTTTCTAATCCTTTGCTTTTTCCCATTTTTATTGAGCGTCTCCCACACCTCTTCTGACTTTTTTCGGGCGACCCCGTTTTAACACTTTGTTTTCCCTTAAACTAAACTAAACTGTTCATCGCCTAGACTTCCATTTGTCATCCGTAAGCTACAGCAGGTTATAAATACCGTAGCTGATAATGCTTCTTCCAAGGGCTTCCGCTTTTCCGCAGTAAAGACCAAGGCTGTCCACTTTTACAATCATAGATCGGTGACATGGAACCATCCCCATTTGTCACTCTCTGGTGTCCCTGTCACCTTTGAGCCCCATTTCAGATTTCTAGGGATGATCTTTGATTTGAGGCTTTCTTGGAGGCCTCATTTGGACGCCTTGAAAAGATCTTATCTGAAGAGAATGGACATAATGAAATTACTGTCACACACTTCTTGAGGAAGTAATCGACGTACCCTGTGGCTTTTGTATTCACATTGGTCTAGTCAAAGCTGGACTATTGGTCACAGGTGTACTCCTCTGCCTCGCCGCCATCCTTGAAAAATTAAATACTGTGAGTAACCAGGGTGTGCGCCTGGCTTCTAGAGCCTTCAAGTCCTTTCCTGTGTGGAGTGTCTATGCAGAGAACGGGCATTTCCTCTTCCTTTTCACAGGCTCAAGTCTAACCTCAAATATATTTTCAGACTTGAGCAATGACCATGGTCGCCATTATATAAGTGCACGTTCAATTTACAAACAATGGCCTCAGTTCCTGCCTGTAGCCTTGAGAACTTAGTATGATCAATACTCCTCCCACTATGGTGGAGCGAATGTGAGTTTGTGTATAAGGGGCCATTCTCCCACCCCTTTTCTCTTTACCCTCTCCCTCCCTCTGTAAGAATGTGTGTGAATGGGAATGGTTTTTTTTTTGTTTGTTTGTTTTTAAAAAATTCATTAGCATGTTATTATAAGATAGTTTTTCTTTCCAGGCGCCATAATTTGGAAAGATAAAAAGGACCAGCACTTGTAAATTTACCCTTGTAGTAGAAGCTAACTATAAAGATGGAATATTATCAAAGCCTAAGGACACTAGTATAGGACAAAGGTTCCAGGCCGTGCTCTGTCTTACTTGAGAATGTAAAATAGTTTAGCTTTGAGGAAGGAGGGCTTAAAATAGCCGCACAACTGTAACAGGTCAGTTATCTCAGTCCAAGCTCGGAGGCGCTAGTTTTCAATACAAAGATTTCTGTTGTACCACGTGAGGACTTTTTTTCATATATTATTGTATATTATTGTATTTTTTTGTTAGTAAAGGACTGTACATACAATCCGTTTCATTCTCCTTCGACTTCTCACGTTTGGATTAGTGTAAGAAGCGGGTTGGATCGATTGGGGTTAGTCTAAATCTTTCGGCCCGCTACACCACCATCGGCCTAGCACCTTTGTATTCACTGACGGGTCCAAGTCATTGGACAGAGTTGGAGCTGTTGCTGTCTTTCCATCTCAGACAGCATTGGTTCGCCTACCAAGTGCAGCTTCTGTTTTCACAGCTGAACTTTGTTATTGTTCCTATGCCATCGGGTTGTCTTACGATTTTCTCTGACTCCCTTAGTTCTTTGGAGGCACTGGAGGCTTTTGGTTCTAGCCATCCGCTGGTTTCCAAGATCCAGCGGTGGCGTTTTTATCTTTCTCTTATTCACAAGATTTCTTTTTGCTGGGTGCCCAGTTACGTGGGTATCCCAGGTAATGAAAGGGAGGATGCTGCGGCCAAGGAGGCGGCATCATTGGGGACACCCCCATCAGCCCCAGTCCCACTTCGTGATGTCTATCCCCTCATCACCGAATATGTAGTCGGCTTATGGCAGAAGAGGTGGGATAGCTTCCGCCCACCAAGCTCTATTCCATAAACCTTCAGTCCTCCCATAGCCACGTACCATGAGACCGCGTAGACTGGAGGTTATTTTGCGCCGACTGAGGATAGGCCATTGCCGCCTCACTCCTGGGCACTTGATGAATGGGCAGCCGCCACCTTTGTGCATCCTGTGCTGGGTGCAGCTGCCAGCCTTCACATCTTTGCCAAGTGTCCCCTTTTGAGAAATCTCGGGAGCAGGGTCTTCCCTCTCATTACTGAGCAGATGGCCTCCCAGCAGGTTCTGCGGGGCATCTTGTCTGACTAGTGTCTCTTTTAGTGTGAATAAAATTTTTAGAAGAATCTAATCTTTTAGCCAAAATTTAATATATTGTTTCATGATTCTATATTTTCTGTTCCTGGTATCTATTGTTGATCCATCTATAGTCTATGTTTTTATCCTTTGTTGAATTCTCAATAGTTTATTTTTGATATCCTTTCACACCTTTTGATGGTTTTAAATTCCTGCACTTCCATTCTATTGATTTGAATTTCATAGCTATATTTTTGTATATTCTCTAGATGTCTATATTTTTATTGAGAATTTTCATGCAAATTTCCCGTCCTTGAATTTGGCTGCGGGCTAGTCCATTTGGGCTTTACAGTATTTATTTTCGGCACTATTCATTCATTTTGTCTGGAGGTGCCCTCGGTTGCCTCCCTCTTTCAAGCGGCATTTTCCCCGGAACATGTCGCAGTGGCAGTGGCTTGGCTGCGAGCAGTAACAGTTGCATTGAGCGAGGCACCGGCACGAGTAGAGGTTGAGGTAGCGAAGGTGAGCCTCTTCTTGGTTCCTTCCGAGATGGCGTCAAGCGGGACGTGGGAGTTTTTAATCCGCTTTTACGTTGATGGGGTGACCAGTAGTGTAGAGATTTGCTCCTGACTGACCACCGCTGCCGACGAGGCAGCAAAACGGTAAGTGATGTTTGTGCAGCAGGGGTGATTGTAAGAGTGGTTTGGAGGGTATTTTGGGGATGTTCTGGACCATAAAGGGTTATTGTGGAAGAAGTGGAAAGAGGGTGCTCAAGGGAAACATTTTCAATAAAGTTGGGTTTCCGGTGGTTTATGGAAACAGTATCCTGCTTGGTGCCAGGCTGAAGGACGAAGAACTTCGGCTTCCTAGAGATTACGAGAAATAGTCCATCATAGACTGGTTGCAAGGAAGATCGAGTTGAATTGCAACAGACAAAAACATGGGAACATTTTGGGATCTCTTTCGGCACGAAGGTTGTATGATTGGCAGGCACTCTATGCGCGGTAGTCTTAACTTCAAACATCACTCGTACAAAATCGTGTACACAAGAAGCAGGATCGAGGTGAGAAGGTAGAGATCAGCCAGGAGAAGAAAAGAATTGACCAGGGAGACGAAGTTGAGTACAATACACCAGTTCAGCTGCAGAACAGGCCAAATTCTCTTTCAAGGACAAGCGAATACCCAGGAGAATCAAAGGTAGCTTTTCCACCCAAGTGATGTTGGGATCTGTGGAGCATAAGCTTGCTTTGATGGTCCTGTTGTGGTAGATTTTGTTGTTGTTTTTTCGCCTCAGCTCACCTGTGCCCACTCTAAGGCCAAACTTTTATTTTAAGTTCTAGTGAAGAAGGGAGGACGGTCTGCCTGGAAGCAATATCGGGACCCCTTCTTTCGCCAGAGACTGATCCTTTTCCTACCATAGGTCGTAAATGAGGATTTGAAAATAAATTGTGAAACAGTTGTGAAATTTAGTAAAAAAAAGACATATTTTGACTTTTGAGCAAGTGAACTAACGCAAGCGGAGCAAGAGGCAAAGCAAGGTGTGTATAACTAGGTAAGTGTGTGCGTTTGGATGGTATATGTGTATATAAGTGCATATAAGGGAGATGTGGGGGAGGGGATATGTAACACCATTAAGGAGCTAGCATGGGCTAATTTCTTTGCCCCTTTTTCCAGCTCCTAAGGTACCGCTGATTACTTTCATTTCGGAGTGAGGAAGGACTCGAGGAGTGTGTGACTGAGAGAGCCGTGTGTGGTGCGATTTTGGAGTCACAGCCATCCGTCCTTCTGGTCTATCATTAGTGAGAACGATGGCAACAGGGATCAGGCCAGAGCGAGAACGAGGACGAGATGGACCAAGCCAGACACCAGCGCCCCACTCCACACTCAAGGAGAGCGAGAAGACTCCCCTGGCCGCCGTGAGATGACGGGACTCAGCGCCCCGTCCGTCCCCAGCTTGGCATGCTTTTTCTTCTTCCCCTAACCCATACTTCGTCTTTTGTACCAATTCTCTTTCACTCCACATCTTCCTTACATCTACGTTTGTTTGGCGATCTCGGTGTATCAGAGCTGTCCATCAGGGAGCGCAACTCCATGGCTGGGTCTTTGCTTTCCCAACCGGTAAATTTCCGAGGTTCGCCGGCCATTTTTAAAACGATAGTTGGGTCAGAGGTCGACGAGCTTACCCTTCTGGTTGGGCTGGCGCTCCGAGTAGGTGTCGCGATGGTAAACAGTGACTGCGCTGCACGAGTTCGAACCCCATTTTATACTTTACTTTATATGGGTAATAATAAATCATTTCTCTCCCCGGAGTCGCAGACATCTGGTTCTCATACTACACCTGTCAATAAGTCCTCTTTTCCGCGCTTGTTAGATCCCTTCGCAGAAGAGATAGATCCTGATTTCGATTATCCTCGTTTTCTTGTGCTGAATTCCAGTTACGGATCTCCGGTTTCTAAATTGGACGTGTTTGATTTGAATGGGGAATTTGAGTTCTGCTATGGTGCACCTCGCCGTATGTGGGCCCGTGGTAGTGTCTATTTAGTGGTTGAGGTATCTTCGTGAGAGCAGTGTGGCGCCATGCGGGATTTGTCCTCCCTTTCGGAGGTCTCAGTTTCGGTTAGCACCACCATCTCTCCAACTTTCGTCCTAGAGAATTATAGACGTTTATACGGTGTTTAAGTCTGTTGGTCCCACTAAGGTTCCTACGAGTACGCTCATCGTCACCTGAGCGTCATGATCTGCCCCAGTTTGTTCGTGCTGGTTATATTCATGTCCCTGTGTTTCGTTATGTCAAACTCCCAAGCCGTTGTTTAAATTGCCACCAGCTTGGCCATATGAGCAGCATTTGTAGGCAGGCTAGTCGCTGTATGGCCTGTGCCTTGATATGCTATGGCTCCTCTTGTGGGAATCATGAATATTGCGCCAATTGTGGAGGTTCCCATAGCACGGCCTCGCGTTCTTGTCCCGTATTCTTTTTTGAGAAGGAGGTCCTGGCTCTTTGGGACTTCCTCAGGCTGGACTTCTGTAAGGCACATCGTAGGGTGCGGGGGAAAATCGCCCACTCTAGCCGTCTCTTCTCTGACGTTCTCTGGGAGGCGGGTTCCCGCCGTCCTCCTCCCAGTCGGCCCACTCCTTCTTTGTCTTCTCCTCGATGTCCCTCTGTTGCTCCCTCTTCTTTGCCTTCGATCCCTCACTGCGGTTGCTCCGTTGCGCCCCCTCCTTTGCCTTTGATCTCTTATCATGTTCCCCCCTCTGTCGCAGACCGTGAGATCGACTGAGCTGAGACGCTGGAGGATATCCGGCAGTGCCTCCAGGTGTCTGGTCCCGCTGTTCCTTCTGTTCCTTTGCCCCAGCGCAAACGGAAGGGTTCATCCTCACGCCGTTCGGAGTCCAAGCGCGTGGCCTCTGATGAGGCTTGTTTGGTCCCCGAGTCGGTTGTTGTGGCGCCCTCCGTTTTTATGCCTTCCCCTCCCCGGTCTTCGCTGGCCTCCCCCGTTGGCATCACCGATGTCATTGTGAGGACGGATGTTCACCCAGTTGCCTCTTCCTTGTCTCCTACCTCGGTTCCTTCTTCCTCGCCCCTTACTTCTGTTCAGTCTTTGATGCCTCCTACCCCAGTTTCGTCTCCCTTACCTCCTACCCCTATCCCTTCAACTCCTTCTGACCCTGTTCCTTCCTCACCCTCTGACCCTGTTTCTTCCTCTCCATCTGACCCAATTCCCTCCTTACCCTCTGGCCCTGTTCCCTTCTCACCCTCTGTCTATGTTCCGTCTTCTGTTCCATCTTCTTCGCATCTTAGTTCTCGTCTGTCTCTGCTCGATCTTCCTTTCGCTCTGGGCCATGAGCCGTCTACGTTGGGGGCTCAGTATGGCTTTTATCTGTCGCCTCCCACCGTTCACGCTGCCAACTCCGTGCTGGGTGCGTCCCCAGCGATTTGTCCCTTGTCCCTTCTGGGTCTTCTAGTCGTCGGGAACTTTCGACGGTTTCAGTCACTAAAATCCTGACGTTGGTGTCGAGATGACAGTAATGTCTGTCATCCTACAGTAGAATTATCAAGGGGTTTTCCCCAAGGGGGAGGAACTCCAGCTCCTGCTTTCTAGCGTTAGGCCCTTGGTGGTCTTGCAAGAAAATAAGCTTAGGACTCGCCCCTTCCCGGTGCTTTCGCACTTTCGGTGTTTAATTCACCCCTTCCCCTAACCGGGGGCGTTTCCCATGATAGTTATTCTCTTTTAATTTCCTCTTCTCTATTTTCTGCTCCGCTTCCCCTCCGTACTACCTTGCAGACTGTTGCTGCGAGGGTTTTTATTTCCAAGCTTTTAACTGTTTGTTCTGTGTACATCCCCCGGATTATAATTTGAGTCAGTCTGACCTTTTAGAGCTCACAAGTCAGTTACCTACCCCGTTTTTATTACTTGTGATTCTAATGCTCACCACCCTTCTTGGGGTGATGCTGCCCGTAATCCCCGGGGCGGAGTGGTTGAGTCCCTCTTATTATCTGATTCCCATTGTCTTATAAATTCCGGCGATTTTACTTCTTACCATATTCAAATGGATTCTTTTAGTGCTGTAAACTTGTTCTTATGTTCGCCCGACTGTTTCCTCGATTTCGGGATGACCTGTTCGGGAGTGATCACCTACCGATCGTCCTGTCAGCCGCCCATCCTGGCGCGTGCCTTTCCCTGTCTCCTCGTTGGGAGGCTGTTGAGCGCTTTGTTCCGCGGAGGTACCCTGTTTTGGGGCGCTCTACCGTCCCCTGGTGGTCGAGAGATTGCACGTAGGCCTTTTATGCCTATCAGTTGTCCCATTCACCTTATAGGCGGAAACTGACCGTCTCTAATAGGATCGATCGGAACCATGCTCGTGCCACCCGCCAGAGGACCCTCCGTCGTGTCCGCCGTGATTCTTGGCGCCGGTACGTATCTTCCATCTCTTCGTCCACGTCGTTGACTCTGGTTTGGAAGAGGGTGAATAAGATCCATGGTCGCTACGCTGGCCATGCCATCCCCAGTCTGGATATCGGAGGCTCGCTTGTGTCGGATGGCTAGATGGTCAACGAAGCTCTGGCTTACCATTTTTCTTCTGTGAATAGCACTGGTAGTTATCCTCGACGGTTTCTCGATCATAAGGCCGCTATAGAGTCTCGTCTTTTAGACTTTACCACGTGTCCTACCTACTCTTATAATGCTCTCTCTTCCGTCTATGAGCTGCAGGATACTTTGTCTCACTGTGGCTCCACCTCTCCCGATGAATGCATCCACTACGACTTTCTCCGTTGTCTCCATCCCCACTCCGAGTTATTTTTGGTTGACCTTTATAACCTGCTTTGGGTCAAAAGGGTCTATCCGCCCTCCTGGCGTGTGAGGGTTGTTTTACCGTTTATCAAGCCTAGTAATGACTGTTTGGACCCAAGTCACTATCACCTGATTGCTCTTACGAGCTTCCTCAGTAATTTATTCGAGAGGATGATTCAAGTTCGCCTCACTTGATTTTTGGAGTCCAACTCACTCCTCTCTCCATTTCAGTGCGGTTTTCGCAGCGGCCGTAGTACTCTTGACCACCTCATCCGTTTGGAAGACTCCGTTTTACGAGCTTTTTCCTCCAGGCATCAGGTGTTCTTTGATATTCAGAATGCCTCCGATAACACCTGGAGATATGTTGTTTTACGTCAGTTATATGATTGGGGTATGAGGCGCTTTTAACCGGTTATTATTCAAGAATTTTTATCGTCCCGTAATTTTAAAGTCCGTATTGGGGATGCTTTCCCAGGCTTGCGGATTCAAGAGGAGGAGTGTTTTAAGAGTGACATGTTTCGCCGTTTCGATTAATAATATGGTGCCCACTCTTCCGGAGGGGGTTTTGACTTCTCTCGTCGTTGATGACTTGGCGTTGTTTTGTTCATCTCGTTGCTTGCCTTCTGCTTCCAATCGATCACAGCAGGCAATTGATGCCGTGTGGGCTCGTTCTGTCCCCAAGGGTTTCCGTTTTTCGGTCCCCAAAACGAAGGCCCTGCATTTTCATCGGGGTCGTGGTGTCTTTGCCCCCACCTCCCTTCTTAGACGGCACGGCGATTAAGTATGTTCCAGTTTTTAAGTTCTTGGGTTTAAAGCTTGATAGCAAGCTCACTTGGATGCCCCATTTACGTCGCTTGAGGGCTTCCTGTTCGAAGGCTATTGCTTTGCTCCAGGTTTTATCCCACACCACTTGGGATAGTGTTAGATGCACCTTGTGGTCGCTTTATTCTTGGGGGGGGTCAATCCCGGCCAGGCTGGACTACGGTTGCCAGGTGTACTCTGCAGCGTCTCCTTTGGCCTTGGAGTTACTCGACTCCGTTCATTCGCTTGGGGCCCGAGTTAGTAGTGGAGCATTTCGCACCTCACCTACCCCTAGCCTCTTTGTGGATGGTGGCGTGCTTCCCTTGCGATATCACCAGGCTTCAGGTGTGCCTACAATCCCTGTTTTCTTGTTCAGCAGTACCCTTCATCCTCAGTCCACGAGTGCCTCTTTGTCCCGTCCTCTTCGGCATCTTTTGATAGGCGGCCATATCTAGCCCGGCCTCTGGAGCTCCGAGTTAGGGACCATCTCGCCTTCCTGGGTGTTCCCGAGCTGTTGGCCCTTCCATTCCTGCCGTCTCCGCGTTGAAGCGTTGGATTCATATCCCCCTTCTAATCTGTCCCTTATTAAACGCTCTGTCCGTCCCTGATCCTCTAGCTCTCAGTGATTCCGGTCTTAGGAGGTTGCTCTTTGCCGTTTGCGAATGGGGCACACACGACTTACCCATTGCTATTTAGTTTAGGGTGGAAGCCGAGTTGCCCCGGGTTGTCCCTTTTTCGGTGTTGAGCTGTATGTGGCTCACATCTTAGTAGTTTGTCCCCGTCTTGCTTCTCTTCGAAATTCTTGCTTTCCTACCCTTTCTTGCGTCGCCCCTCCCCCCCTGCTCGACTTCGCTTTCTTTTAACAGAGGACTCCCTTCGGTCGTCGTCCCTCTTTCCATTTCTATCACGAAGTGGCGTTTAAACCATTTTTTTATTGTCTTTCAATTTTTGTGTTTAGGTTTATTGTTTTATCTTTTGTCTTGCGCCCTACCGTGTGGCTGGCGCATTAAAGAGACGGCCCTGGGGCAAATTAGTGACCACAGAGCCGAGGTGGCTTGTAGTTGTGGTTGGGCCAAAACCACATTTGAGGGGGAGAGTGAGCTCGCAAGACCGTGTGTATATATTTACAGAATTTGTCTCATGAACCTAATATTATTGCTTTAGTCGGCCTTATTTGCCTTTTTTATTTTTTATTCTGTATATATTATTTTTTTCTGTGACTATATTAGGTGATGGGGATATAGATATATTTTAAAGTGTTTTTTAATCAAATAAATTAAGTATTTAAGTTTCCTTGAGCCTCCTTCCGATCTAACATGCGTCTCACGAACGAGTGACCAGAAACTTGTGGCGGATAGTTTCCGACCGGAACCGTACGCGACATAGCTCGGCGCCCGAATAGGCACGCTTCTTAGATTTGGAGCAGACCGGAGACGATTGTTGTCCATTTTTTGCCGCCCCCCCCCCCAAAAAAAAACAAATAAAAGGAAAGCTAAAATAAATAAAAATGGAGAGTGAGGGATATGAAAGTATGTAATTTGAGTGAAAGCGATTGCGGAATGTATTGCGTCAGAAAGAAAATGATAATGCGCTGCTGAGAGAGGAGAATGACTGTTTGAAAAGGAAAATCAGGGAAATGGAAGTTAGGATGGAAGAGAGAATCATGGATAGTGAAAGTAGGATTGAGGAGAAAATGTCAGAGCAATTGGAAATGAAAATGGAGAATGGGCTAGGTTAAGCTGTAGGTCCCATAACTAACTAAGTCCACTTTTGTTTCCTACTATTTTCTTCGCAGTCCTATCCTAAAACTTTCTTCTTCCTTCCATCTCCCTCTCACTCCTATCCGCCGTACCTCACAGTACTTGGAGCCTATTTTGGCTCTAGACAGTGTGACTATGGGGGTCTACAAAGGAGTACCGGACCTTCCCCCCTCCCTCCTTGGCCGCTCCATGAAGGCCAAGGGAGGTAGAGGAGGTTCGGAAGAGATGTTCTTTGTCTCCCACTTCTCTTTTCAATTCATTCCGTAAAGATTTTGACTACTTAGACGTCATGAATAAACAACGTTAACTCAAAAGAAGGTTAATACACGATAAAAGAAGTAGAGGAAATGCAGAGCAAATTCAAAAGCGTGGAATTTATTTTCACTTTCCCTACGGGGAATTTAAAGAAAGAAAAATACATTTGGAACTGTGAATAGGTGACACATGTCTGCCTACCCCCCCTTCCCCCTATTACCCCCCCCTTGAGGGGCAGCCAAGCGGGCGTGAACTGGATTGCCATTCATTTAGTCTCTACTCAACTGTGTCGTTCTCTGTGATAGACATGATGGGGGCGCCAAGGAAAGCAGGTTTGAGGAGTAGCCCACTGTAGAACTCGGCGTCTGAGGCACCAGGACAAGGGGCAGAACTGCAACCTCCGGGGAAAACATCGGGAGCTCCAGCCAGGACCATAGAGGGAAGTCACACCCGTCTCTATGTATGCCGGATGCAGTTCTGATACCCAAACCCGCGAGGGGTGGCACCCCCGGTTAGCGCTGGTTGATTCCACACTAACCAACAAAAGTTCCTCCATACAATCACACTTCGTGAGGGCCACCCAGGTTCACCCATCATCATCATCTCCCCATCCGGCAATCTATGTTCATTAACGCTGCGCTGCTACGAGGAGGGGGTTAATAACTGACAACCCATTTACGAGAAATCACATCCTGAAAGAAGAAGACTCAAGATATTCAACCATCGTCTAACCACCAGCAGAAAAAGAGAGAGGCAAAAGTCAGAAAGGCCCCGTGGGGCCTCACTGGGTGCAAAATGGCCCAAGAGAATACCACAAGAATCCCCATGCGGGTGATCAACGGACAGAACAAGCACAACAGGGATAAGGTATTTGAGCTAATGTTCGGAAAACTAAACATCGCTCTTGTAAGGCTTAATCTGGGAAGGAAGATTCAGACCGGCTCTGCTGGTCAAAAATGCCAACACTGGAGGCAAAAATGTTTAAAAAGACAACAAAAGAGGAAAAATATGCTAGTAAAACGAAGGCGATGCCCTCGCAACTAGGGTAACTAAAACTTAAAAAACTTCACCCCTATCACACCTACCACACATTTCACCACCTAGCTCATCAAATCGAATAAAATATAATCAAGATTTTTTATTTTGAATTCTTGGACGAAATAAATTTGCTAATGGCATGTCTTTACCGGGTAGAGGAGGTAATGGTTAAGGTGAGTCAAAAAATGCCTTCGCTCAGTAAAGAACTGTGAGGACCAATTTGCTGTGAACCAATCATAGAATTTCCTAAGACTTCAAACTGTTCGTATTTGAGGAGGTGGTTTTGAGTCAGATGCAATTTCATAATGCAATAATGTGGTTCCAGCACCAGAGTATCATCTGACATAGATGAGCCGCTAGTCAGGAAAAAGGGAAAGAATACTTCTAAGAAGTGACAGAGGGACAGACTAGTACCGAGAAGTCGAAGAGCATATGCTGTTTTGGAGGGTGGTTCTTTTAACTATTTCAACTCTACGGTACACACTTATCTATATGTGTACCCTTTATATATATTTTTACATGATTTTTTTTAATATTTCTATTCTACTGTACACACCTATCTACTGGTGTACCATTACACCTTTCTTTACATACATGCCTTTTCTAACTATTTCACTTACACGGTACACACTTATCGACATGTGTACCCTTGACATGCACGTTCAGCTATCCTCAAATACAGGAACACGCTTCTTCGAACCAAGGGGAGGGGGTTGATAGGACACTACTGTCTTCTCCTGCAGGCTTCGCCTACTAGTGATGAAAATACTATACTTAAAGGACAGACAGAAAATTCACATTCACTCCATGCAGGGGGGCGTCGCTTGCATCTTTTTATTGATCATTTTCATTTTATTCCCAACTCCTTTTTTCGTATGACGTTTCCTTCTATGCTCGTACTACCTTATATTTACACTATTGAAGTACTCATCAAGTCGGTTTTTAAACATATTATCTGACGTGCTTTCTACTACACGGTTGGGCAGGCTATTCCACGTTTGCGTGATTTTAAACGTGAAGTTATTTTGAGCTATAGTAGAGTTAAATCGCTTATTCACTAATTTTAAACTATTTTAGCGTGTGTTAGCCCTTTTTTCCATCTCGAACAATAGTCTGTAATCAATATTAGTAAATCATTTTAAGATTTTGAATGAGTCATTTTCGTTTACTTTCAAGGGATAGTAGGTTTAATACGCGGAGTCTATCTTCGTACGGTTTGTTTCGGATTTCAGGAACTAGTTTAGTAGCCCGACGTTGCACTCTTTCTAACTGCGCTATATCCTTGTTTAGGTAGGGAGACCAAAATTGAACCGCATATTCGAGGTGTGGGCGCACGAGCGCTTTGTATATTGGCAGGATTATATCTTTCGATTTGAAAGTAAAATTCCGAGCAAAATATCCTAGCATTCGATTTGCTTTTTTACAAGCTTCTGCGCAATGTTTCGATACTTTAAGGTCCTCCGAGATTAAAATCACCAGGTCTTTTTCTAAGTTAACGGATTCGAGGATTTGGCCTTTCATATGGTATTCTACTTTTAAGTTATGACATCTTAATGCATGACTTTGCATTTACCTATGTTGTGAGAGAGAAAGTGAAGAGAGTGGAAGTGAAAATGGGGTGGAAGTGCACAGGAGTGTTTTGATAAGAGAGGTCCCGAAGGTGAGTAAGTTTAGTGTGTATGAGCCAAAGGATGTTAAGGAATTTTTCAAGGAGTATGAAGGTTATTGTAGGGAAAACTTTGGAGAGAATAGTCGGTTTGAGGTGAAAGAATTATGCGAATTTTTGGAAGATCGGTTGAGTGATTTTTATAAGACTATTGTGAGTGTAGGTGAGGCGAGGTACGAGGTGGTGAAGGAGTACATTATAAATCAGGTGAAGAGGGTGAAAGCTGGCATAAAATATTGAAAGACAAACAAGTTTGAGGAAGCGAAAATGGGCAAGAATGAAATAATTGATTTGTATGTTCATAATTTTGAAATTTAGCGAAGAATAAGTTTGGCGATGATGGGGTAAATGATAATAAGGAGTTAATGTGAAATTTCTTGACTACAGTCCCGAGTGATGTATGTGAATGCAAGAAGGAAGGAGAAAATGCGATGGGTGGGGGAAATATTGTTGTGGGAAGATGTTTTGGAAATTGTAGAAAATTGCAAGTTTGAAAGGTATGGTCGAGAGGGAGCGTCTGTGTATGTAGGAAACACAAAAGTGGTGTACCTGAATTCGGATCTTATAAAGAGGCATTGATGGCAAACCCAGGGGAAGTCATGGCCAAGTCCCTGGAGGAATAACTTTGGCCAAGAGGAAAACATAAAGGAGTAAAAAAGGGTATATATGGGTCGGGAGAAGGGACAAAGTCGAAGTGGTAGTGCGGTGAGAGGCAGGAGTGATAGTAGTATGACTGGTAATGGGAGAACTTTACAGTTAGAAATCGTACAAATGAAGGGAACCGGATTGTAAGCAGAGTGGATGGACGTATAAATCAATAAATGAAGTGTTTGGAGTGTAACAAGGATGGCTATGTGAGAGCAGAATGTCGTCTGGTAGCGGGGTCCTGTTTTGGATGTAGTTAATCAGGCCACCTTATTAAGGATTGCCCGAATGCCCGAATGATCAGGTGCTACCTGTGTGGGAAAATGAGACATTTTGCTCTAAAATGCGCCGAAGGTGGAAGAGTGAATGCAAATGGGCATGGAGGTTGTGCAAACTGTGGACAGACGAGAGATTATGCTAGAATGTGTGCTAGCCCCAGGAGCGTGTGCGAGAAATGTGGTGTAGTTGGTCACTTGGCAAGGTTTTTTCAGACTGTAAGGAGATCAGAAAACGCAAGTGGGAGAAATGAGAGAACGAATCCTGTGACTGCTGGGGAAAATACGAGTCAGGAAATCTGAGTAGTGAGAGAGTCCTTTCTGTGAACCCTCTGGTGTGCAGATATTGAATGTGATGAATGTGAGAGAAGGGTTCTCGAGACATGGAGTGTATTGGGATAAGATATTGAATAAATATATGTATGCGATAATTAAATGAGGAGGGCGAGAGGTACTTGCATTGATAGATACAGGTTGCCAAGTGAAACCTACGAAAGTGGCTGTAGTTTGGCTGAATTGGGAAAGAAAGGGATGCCAATTATCGCCAGATTTAAAGAGGTGTTAGTTGGTACTATTCAAATGAGATGATGAGTTTTGTGTGGTAGATGGGTAGATGGCGCAAATAAGAAGTATGATATGTTGTTAGGGTACAGGTTTCTGAAAGACAATGGCATAGTGATAGATCCGGAGCAGGAGATGATAGAATGTAAGAGGAATGGAAGCTTGAGGTGCTAATGGTATGTGAATCAGGATGGGAAAGTAAGACTGAATTTGATGAAGGCATTGGACGTGTTTGCTATTGAGAATGTACCTTTGAAAGGGGATGGAGTGTCTAGTGTGAAGGTTGGATGGAGTCCGGACATAAGAATATGCGATGGCGATGAAAATATGTTTGTTTTGAACGGCGATAGTGCGAAATATCAAGTACGAAGAGTTAAGTATTCTTTTGATGGAGTGATTGATCTGAAGAATCCTAGAATGTGTGTGCAAGTGTTGCCTTGCTTACGAAAGAAAAGTTGGGAATGAGTTAGGTAGATTGAGTGCGGTGGTGAATGTTGAAAGAGATGTCTTTGTGGCGAATGCGAGCATGTTTTCTGGGAGCGTGTCGTCGGAAGATTGGAAGTATGAAGAGTTAGTTGCTAAAGTGAAATTGGGGGAAGGGCTGAGTGAATGGGAGAAGCAGAATATTTACAGGTTGTTGTGGGAGAGAAGAGGTGCCATGAGCCAGGGAGAGGAAGATTTCGGTAATTCTCGTTTACCGGAATTTAATATAGTGTTGACAAATGACACGCCCATATCCCAACGGCCTCGTCATTTCCTCCCCCCTCTTGCTCAAGAGATAGAGAAGCAGTGCGACGAGTTAGAGAAGATATGTGTGATTGAACCAAATGATAGTGCATTTGCATGTAAGGAAGCCCGATGGAAGTTTGAGAATTTGTATTGATTAATTATCGAAAGGTGAATGGAAGAACGTTGACAGATAAGTTTCCTATGTGCGTAGTGTCTGAATGTAAGTATGGTAAACATGGAATGAAAATGTTCACGAAAATGGATTTGGTGCGTGGGTATTATCAAATGCCTGTAACTGAGGAGAGCCGGCCGATAAGGGCATTCTTGACCGCTAAGAGGCATTACAAATTCCGAAACTTGAGTTTTGGATTGGCAAATGCCCCGGCTGCTTTCCAACGTGCGATGAATGTGATTTTGAGTGTATTTCCGAGTAAGAGTGTGCAAGTCGTTTTAAATTACATTCTGATAATAATGAAGGCGTGAATGAGCACATCACTGTAGTGAATGATGTACTGCAAAAGTTGGAAGAAATGGGAGTAAAAATTTAGCTGTCCAAATGTGTGTGGTTCGCAGAAGTAGAATTTTGGCGACATATGTTGAGTGCGCCTGGGTTGCGAAAATCTGAAAAGTTTATAGACAAGGTGAGAGATTTCCCAAGGCCGAATACGGTTAGAGTTGCGCGGATTCCTTGGTATGGTAGAATTTTGAAGAAAGTTTATGGAAGGTTGTTCAGGCGTAATGAAACCCTTGAGTGAATGGACAGGAAAAACAAAGAGTAGCGTGATTAAATGGAGTGAGTCTATGAATGTAGCATTTGCTAAGTTGAAATCATTAGTGGTGAAAGATGTAGAGTTCGCGTATCCTGATTATAGAGCGAATGCTAGTATGCTTGAGGTGTATACGGATGCAAGTGGTTATTCTATGAGTGGATGCTTAATGCAGGATCAGTTTGAAAGCGAGTGATAACATTTGTATCGAAAGCTTTTAGTGCGGCGGAGCGTGTATATTCAACGATTGAGAGAGAATTGGCTGCATTACATTTTTGTCTGAAATCGCTGAGTCCTTTTTTTGTATGGAGTGAAATTTGTAGTGCGAACGGATCATTAGCCTTTAGTATACTTGCAGCGTATGATGATGGCTGATATCAGGCTTGCGAGGAAAATGGAATATTTGTGTGATTTTGATTTTGTTGTATAGTATTTGCCGGGTGAAAGGAATGAAATTGCGGACTTGATGTCGAGATTACCAGGTAGTACAAATGAAAGTGTGACTGGTGGAATAACTCCCAAATATTTGCCGAAAGGGTTAACTATTGGAAAGATATGTAAAGGTGGTGATAATTCTATGTTTGAGAGCTTGCTTCATAGCTTACAATACTTGACTAATGATGGATTAGAAGTTGAGATACCTGAGAGTGTAAATGACTTACGAAGAATTGTTATGGAAGAAACGTGTAAAAGATCTGATCAGTTAGGTATGGGGGATGTGAACAAGCTAAAGAAAGAATTGAAAGTGATGTTTGCGCTGGGAGTGATGCCGTTCCAGGAGGTCTTAGTGGTAGTAAGTGAGGTGTTTGGTGTGAGTGTATGTGTGCATTATGGAGGAGAAAAGCCTGGTGTGTGTCGTGGGAAGGGGGTGAGCAGAGTGAGTGAATGCGAGCTGTATTTGCAATGTCTGAGTGGGGTGCATTATAATTGGTTAATTGAGAAGAGGAATTATGTACAGAAGTCTGTGAATTTAGCACCCGGGGAGTGTGCGCCTACTTATGATTATGATAATGATGATGGTAGAGATGCTGCGGAGGTGTTTTTTGAGAATATGAAAGTTACGAGTGTAGCATGTGAACATGAGATTGAAAAGAGGGTGCATATTGTGTTAAGAATAAATAGGAAAAGATATTGTGGATGATTGATACCGGTGCGCAAATTTCCTTGGTGAATGCTAAAGTGGTGACGGATGTAGAGAAGCTGAGGTGGAATATACCTAGGCGAGGCGTTACAGTTACGATTTCTGGCCTGGGAAAAGGAAACTTGATGGCATGGGAAGAGGTGAGCTTAGAAGTAAGTATAGGAAAGTTTGAACATGTAATGCATGAATTTGTTGTGTTAGGTGTGAATGAGCTACCTTATTGCTTTTTGCTGTGGATTGACTTCTTGTGAAGCAATGCGATTTCGGTAGATGTAGGAAATGAGTGTTTGATGAAAGATGGTATGGTTGTGATAAACATGCAGAGTAAACTTGTATATGCGACTAGATTTGCAGGAGTAGCAAGTGTTAATATGAATGAAGTTCTATTGACGGAAGACGATATTGAAAGTATGCAAGAGTCATGTCTGATGGTGGTTGAGATGAAAAATAGTGTATTGAGGAGTGTGCCTGTTAAAGAATGGAATGGTATATTGAAAGAGTTGAAAAGGTTTACTCAAAGGTTTGTGCTATTTAGAGATGTGATTTATTTCGTACGGAGAATAAAAGAGAAAGATGTGTATGTTCCAGTATTTTCAGTTTCTGGTACAATTTGGAAAGTGAAAATCGTGCATGAGAGGTTTGGACATTTGGGGAAGAACAAGCTGTGGGAGTGCATGAAAGAGCGTGTGTTTAGTCCATTTATTATGAAAGTTTGTTTAGATGTAGCGATTACTTGCCAAGCTTGATAGGAGGGAAAGTATCAGAGAGTGTATACGAGTCCACCTGTTTCGAAATTGTGCATGAAGGAGCTGTTTTAAATGGTTGCAATCGATTGCGCATCTTTTCCTTTGACTGTGCGAGGTCATGTTGGAATTGTTTTGACAGTTGATCATAAGAGCATATTTGGTTATGCTGCACTTCTGAGGAATAAAACGTATGTGACCGTTGCCAGAGTTGTGAGTGAGAAACTGTTGCCAATGTGTGGGCCTAAGCCAGTCCGAATGTTGAGTGATGATGGACCTGAGTTCGTAGGACGTGCTTTTGAAGAGATGTGTGAATGGGGGATTGATCATGTGCAAACGAAGAAGTATGTACCTAGCGCGAATGGCTTGGCTGAAAGAACGATAAGAACCTTGAGCGAGATGTTACGATTGATGGCGAAAGATGGGAGAGAATGAGATGAATGTTTGGGGAGAGTACTTTAGTCGTATAATATGACGATACATAAGGTGACGGGAATGTCACTGTGTAAATATGTGATGAATTTTGAAAGAATGATTAGGCCGCGTATGGGACTTAGTCATAGGTAGGCACTAAATACATTTAAAGTATTTAAATATTAAATACATGAGAAAAATCTATTTAGATACATTTTAAAATATATTTCAAATACATGATATATAATGACAATCGATAAGGACCAATGGTATCAAAACAAAAAAATCCATTAAAATGAAATTGTATATTATAATTACTAATGTAGGATTTAATGACAATTGGACTTAGGTACTACAAAAAAGGAAAGTTCCATAGAATGAAATTTCAGCTAGCTATTTATATCAGCATTACATTTAAGTAATATCAGTTGCTGAAATGTTTCGTCAGATAAAGAATTCCGTTTTGGAGATAAGGTCAATCCTCCTAAAGAGAAGAGCCGTTCCACAGGAGCTGACGACGGAAGGGTGGTGTTTTTATGTTTGGATATCTATCTAAAATTTGAAGTGTTTTATTTGAATCCTGAAGGTAACTAAACAATTTTAAATCTGCGGTTGATTGTGTTTGAGTGGGTTTTGTAAATCCAAAATAATTGTCACTGTCCGATACACCACTGGATCATTCAGCTTCTGGTCCCTTTGCTAAATTCTCAATCACTTGAATCATAATATTTTTAACAGAGTCTTGGTGGCTTGAGCTATCACATGAAATACTGATATCTAACCAGCGGAGTTTGAAGAATGGGTGGATTATTGATGCGAAAATGGCATCTGTAACGCTGGCTTCATTTGCCAAGGTAAAATAAGATTGGTAGCACTTACAAAGTCCTTAGTGACTGCACTTAGAAGAGGTTGGCAAAATTTCAGTGAGCAAGGTAGGGAGCAATTCTCCATAAAAACAGTTTTGTTCTCCCTGTAGGCGATTAAATGCCACTGCAATAAAAGCCAGAACTGAGACATACTCACCAAGAAATTCAATTTCGTGACTTCTGAACACTGGAAGTTCAAGGGACGTCAAGAGTTGATGTAATTTGTACTTTTGTTTTAAAAGTAATGACAATGCATCAAACAGAGAGTTTCACTTTGTAATGTAAGGCACCTTTAATGAACAGTTGATAACAGTTTTTATAATCTCTGCTGATTTTAGACGATCGCTTTTGTTCTATAATATTGAGTGAGCATTTCCCCATCGCAGCATGATTGATATTTGCAAAGGAAGATATTTTCAGTGACTGAGTGTGTGTGAAGCACAGCGCACACGCTTATGTAGGCTGAAGCTGCATGGGTCAGACGACAGGTCTTCTTCCTGATCTAAGGCACTTCTCATTAAGAAACTATCCTCCAGCTCGTGCTCACCCTGATCTTCTTCACCTACCTGGATTCCATCTTCCGAATCTGTGGACACATTTGCAGCAGTGACTTCAAATTCCTTAAACGTTTTAACAAAATTACAGCCGTTATGTTCAGCAATCTTGATGTAGTTAGGATCTCCTTTGAAGCAACATCATGCCAATACTACACTGTGAATGACAAGAGCAGCTTCCTCAAACTGAAAAAAAAAATGAAATAACAGTCCAATGTTTGTCTCATAAATGTTTCCAGAAATTTTACATATTAATATAATCGAGATAAATTCCACCAATAAATAGGTCTGCTTTCAGCCAAGAGCTGATAACTCCCTAAATGTAAATACATTTATAATTTCATAAAGAGCAAAATCTTAACATACCCAATGAACTGTAACGCCCAAAAAACTACGGTGGCGAGTTGACCAAATATCTGTAGTAAGACATAATTAAGAGGTGCTGTCTAGTTTATTCTTCAGTAGTGCTCTTGTCACTTTCTCTTCTATAAGATTTCGGCCTAGCGTCCGCCTTGAAATGACGTCAACTGAAGAATTTAGACCTGCGGTAGTGGAATGTGTGATTATTGTGAGTAAAATTGATTTTCACAGTGAAATAAGAATATATAGTATGCATATAAAATTTTATATATAAAATGTAGCTATATGAATATCCTATAGCTATATAGGACTGGTACATTAATTCATAAATATATTATTAATCTTTCATATTTGGAATTACATAGTAAAATATTGACACTTAGTATTGTTAAGAATATATATATTATCAAGTTTTATTTCCTACATTTTTGACGGACGGGTATTGCTAATATAACGAAATACATCGTTATAAGAATTCATCTAATAACTACATATAATCGATTAATAATTGCACTACTTATTCCTGAAAAATTTTTATTCAATAATATCTTCAAGTAAATGATAGCGCGCTTTAAGAGTATATGTATGTGTATTCTCATGAAATAATTGCAATATATTAACCTCCGTTGTTTGTATATGTCTTCCTTTATTTAACATCGTTATATAGCCTACGTAGTGACCAATGATCCGAGCGCTTCATTATTCGATTGTTATAAACGCTTCTTGTTCCATGGGCGATAGGGGATCCACACCTTGTATGATAAAATCTGCATCAGCCTATCAACAACAGATTGTTTTACGTTCTTAGTATCCACTCCAAAACACTCTAGTAATGTCTTTACTTTAACGCCGTTGCATGAAGGACCATCGTTTAATACTGAACATTTTCTTTCTGAATCTTTTCTTTGAGCTGTCACGTAGTTATCCGCAAAATGCTCCAAAGCAGGATACTTTCTCTGTTGATAAATGTACATGCTCAGATTATTGAAGGACATTTGTTTTACATTGCCACAATTCGCGTCAAATTCAATCAGCATATACTAATAATAAAGGTGTTGCAAAAGGAAGCAGGTCGGTTAGTGCATGGTAAACCTACGCTACATAACATTATCGTTAGCTACTAGCAATTTTGCCATTTTTAAAAAAATAAGAAATAGTGAAACTTATCAATTCAATTAAGTATCATATAATTAGCTTTAATAGATTCTTACCTTCAAATGAATGCGTAGATTGGAAATAGTGTGGTGCTGGAACCACATTATGGAATCGCATTTGACTCAAAACCACCTCCTCAAAGACGAGCATTTAGAAGTCTCATGGGGTTCTATAATTATTCACAGTAAATCGGTCCTCAGTTCTTTACTGAGCGAAGGCATTTTTGGACACTCCTTAACCGTTACGTCCTTTTCCCGGTAGCGACATGCCGATGGCAAATTTATTTCGTCCAAGAATTCAAAACCAAAAAAGCTTTTGCTTGATGCTTGATGAATAATAGTTAAGAAAAAGATTAGCGTGGAAGATGAGATGATAGATTATGGGTGAAGAGAGTTTGTAGGGTTTGCCCTGGTAGTGAGGGCTACGCTTTTCATTTGTTTAATTTTCTTATTCTCCTTTTTTATGACCTTCAATCCTGTATTTTGTATTTTTGTTTGTATCTTAATTTGTGTTTTAACGCATTCAAGCTTTTCTTTTGTACTTAATTTGCAACTCTTTTTTTTTCCTCCTTAATATTATGCTTATTTAAAGAGAGATAAACTTATATATATATATATATATATATATATATATATATATATATATATATATATATATATATATATATATATAAAAATTTTTTTATTTATTTATTTATTTATTATTTTTTATTATTTTCTTTTCAGAGTAATACTAAATGAAGTTGTTCAAAAGTCTAATTCTACACTATACATTTAATTATCTTGGATTCTACACATTCATACATGTTTGTGAGTGTATTTGTTAATGTATCGTGTATGTAATTGTTTGTTCGGTGCGGTTTATTATGTGAACCACGGTGCCAACTGCTACTCAGAACATTGTCTCGAGCTAGGAAATTGCCTCTTTCTGCTCACTTTATCCCTTTTGTTCGCTGGAATTTTTAGATCCCCCGCTAGTTCAGGCGCCGTTTCATTCAAGATTCTCTCCCAAGCTCCTTTGTCCAAACTTTGGGTCACCAGATTGATAGGTGTCAGAGCGGCTCTTCGGTGGAGTTGCCTTTGGGGAATTCGGTCTCGCTTTCTATATAAATTTATGTAGAGAGACGCCTTGTTCTGAACTATTTGTAAGCGCTTCAAGCGATTCCTATTTAGGGTTTGGGCCATCACCGCTGGGTTTTCGAGTGTTGGTCGGACGTGGATGATATATATCTTTCTGATATAGTTAGATCTCATATTCCTGAATCGGTGAAGTTTGGATAGTTCTAACCTCGCGAGAATTCCCCGCGTTTTGAAGTGATGCCCGTACCCGTTGGGGGTGATTTTGAGCCCTTAAACGGTCCCTTCTTGGTGATAGGGAAATATCAGTTCCCCTATTGTCACGTCTGCTGTTTTTCTGCGACCGAGGGCGAGGATCTTGAACTTTCTGCTATTCGTGCGGATCTTCCACTTGCTCTCGTACTCATTTATGTTCCTGATTTCATTAGCAGTCTCTTGAGCCTGAGCTCTGGGATTCCTGTATGTACCAGGGATCATCCGGGTTATATCGTCCGCAAACTGGAGATATAATGAGTCCTCCTTTACCGGGGTTGGTAAATCTGTGTAGATTAAGTAAAGGAGGGGGCTCAGACAACTGCCCTGCGGGACTCCGGTCTCGAGAAGGAACTCAGTTCCTCGGTGACTCTCAATCATGATTCTGGCGTGCCGTTCCATGACGAAGTCGCAGATAATGCGCTCCAGAATCGGGTCTAGCTGAAGGTTCAGTATCTTATATTGAAGGCCCCTCAGCCAGACCTTGTCGAAGGCCTTTTGTACGTCCCTGAGCACGATGTCAGTGTACTTTCCTTCCGCTTTGCACTTGGCGATTTTCTCGGTTAGGAGCGCGAGTGCGGTATCTGTTCCCCCCTTCCTCCGGAACCCATCCTGTTGTGGGTTGTGAGCCCCTTTCTCCTGGAGTTGTTTCTGAAGCCTGTTGACTAGAATCTTTTCCAGAATTTTACCGATGATTTCCAGGAGGGAGATGGGTCTGTAGTCCATCGGCTGATCAGACACCTTATTTCCTTTGGTATAAAAATGACTTTTGCCACCTTGTATCTATCGGGGAAGTAGCCAGTGTTCAGGGCCACGTTCATTACGTTCGTAATACCTTGTAGCAGGCGCGGGGGAGCGTTAACCAGATGGTTTTTGGTAATCCCTGTCCAGCCAGGAGCTCTTTGTTTGAAAGTTTTGAGCGTGCTCAGGAATTCCTCAGTGGTGATTGGTCGTCCGTGGCCCAACATTCTCCTTTCTTCGGAAACGTGCGGGTGGGGATGCGTTCGGTGTATTCTGGTATTGAGTTCGTCTATAATCTGGTGCTCAAACTCTAAGGCGAAATCCTCGTTCTCTTCAGGGGGGATGGAGAATACTTTTCTCCAGTATCTCCTGAACCTTCTTTCGAGTCTTTCCGGTTCTTCAATGATTTCGCCATTTTTTTTTCCAGCCTTATTTTCTCCTTCGGGGGCAAACCTCTGAGTTTTTTTATCTCCCGCCAGAATTTGTTAGGATTCTGCTCGGAGTCGAGTTTCTCTATTATTTCGTCCCATATGGCTCGTTGTTGTGCGTTGATCAGGTTTTTGAGCTCCTCTCTAAGTTGTCGGAGTCTCTAGTGTTGTACCTGTTTGGGCTAAATTGCCTGACTTCTTCATAGATCTCTCTATGCTCTGAGGCAATTTCTCGCATCTCCTCGGTCCACCTAAGTTGCGGAGGGCTTTTGTGCGTGATGCACGGAAAGCACTTTTCGTCCGCTTCCATGATCAGGAGTGTAATGCGGTTAATCTCCTCGTCAATCTCTCTCAGGATAGCTTCGCTTAGGTCGGCTGGTTCAAAGCTGTTGAGCATTCGCTTGTACAGTTCCCAGTTTGCTTTTGCAAAGCTCTTCTTGGGTGGGATAGGAATCATGATAGGTGCGAGGGAGATTGTGGTCATGATGGAGATATGGTCGCTTGGAACCGTGGGGCCAGGCATACTGACCAGATTGAAAGGGAAGTTAGTATTTGTTAGTATTATGTCCGGGAATGTTGCACTTCTCTCAGTGATGTAGGTCGGAAATTCCGGACCGGCTCTCTCGAGCCTGTCCCGGTTGATGACCAGTTGTAGATTTCTGCCTCTTCAGTTAGTTCTCGTGTAACTCGAGGCCCCCAGACAGGCATTGAGGTCGCCCCCAATAAGGACATTCCTGCGGTGGGCAGTTAGGGTTAGGAGGTTGTTGATGGGTAGATATCGATGGCGAGGAGGCTGGTATGCAGCTACAATTGTGAGTCTCCCAACAAGTGTAGGGATTTCAACCGCCAAGAAGGACTCATCAAGCTCTGGGAGCCTTTTGAAGGTGATGTTTCTTCTAATGGCGATTGCAGCCCCGTCAAATCTATCTTGAGTGGCATTCTTTACCAGGGCGTGGTAATTTGGGATTTTCATCCGTATGCTATTAGTGTTGACACCGTGTTCTGATATTAGGATAATGTCGGGGTCCGCCATTCTGAATATGTTGCCATATTCATTCGCTTTCCCCAATCATCCGTTTGTGTTTAGTGTTAAGATTTGTAAGGTATTGTTTATGTCCTCCATGTTTTGTGTTTACTTATAGAGTGTGCTACTTATTCCCTGTGCTTGTGTACCTTTCCGCTTTTGAGTTTCTTAAATTCCATGGCCGGGATTGTATAAAAGGAGGCATTATCGAGTACCACTTTTCCAGAGAAGACTGCTGCCACGACTTCTGTTTAGTCATCTGTTTCGGTAAACGTCCATTTTAGCTTTTGTTTTTTTATTCCATTTGTGATATCCGTGAGGTCTAGATTTTCAGGGAAAGGGTACTTGTCCGTAGTGTAGACCTTCAAACCTAGTTCCCTGCCGTCGTACTTGTGTCTGTTTCTCTTTCTTTTTTTCTTTTCTATTTTGACCTCTCTTGTGGGTACGCTCACGATAATGTCACTGTCCGAGTCTGTGTCGGTCGTCGTATGACTTTTCCTTCTTTTTGGTACCTTTGTGGCAGATTTCCTCGCCTTTCTAGCTTCAATTCTGGGGTCGGCTCTTCTGGGGAGCTCCTGAGTTTCTTGTTCTTGGACCTTGCGTGTGGGGACCGTTGGATCGGCTTGGTGTGTAGATGCTGCTGCAATAACTTCATCGTTTACCTTTGGGGAGAATTGAAATTGTAGGACACCTCCTGACGGAGGGTTCTCTGGGAACCACATCTCACTCAGGTTGTTGTTCTTTAGCATCAAATTCAGCTCACTAGAGAATGTACCTGGATTCGTAAGATTTTCCACGTGTGCATAAAGGATGCAGGTGAGAATCTTCGTAGATTCCTCATTCTCCAGTTTAATATATGTCTTAATCGGGGCTTGTGTAGGGTGGGATGTCTTTGTTGCTTGTGCATAGGAAGTAGTCCTCCTCCTTTGTTCCTCTTCTCCTCTCTTTGCATCCTGTTTTCTCTTAATAATGTTTTTTTTCATAGGGCACGCCATGGCTAGTGCTCTATGGCCCTGCCCGCAATTCACGCACTTCTCATTCTTCATGCAGTTTTTCCAGCTGTGCCCTTTTTCACTACAACTGGAGCATGTCTCTTCTACTTCCTGACAGTCCTTTGTGGAGTGTTGCTCCATCTTGTAGCAACGGAAACACATCTGCACAGGCGTGAACTCCTCACTATCAATCTGGTCCCAGCTGATTTTTGCATGGAAGAGTAAATGACCCCTCTCTTTGGCCTTCTGGGCCATCTCCGTTTCCGTAAAGATCACTTTGAATACATGGGTGTATTCTTGGTTCTCTCTTTGGTTTCGAAATTTGATGATTTCTGTTACCTTCACCCAGCTTTGGTTGGCCTCAATTTCTTCCGCTAGTTCCTCCTTCGTACGATCACCTATCTAGGGATCAAGGCGACGACAAACCACACTACAGTGGGCCTGTACTTTTGGTGGAACTGCGGGCTGGAGGTTTATTTCTTTTAGAACACGAATGCCATCTTCCTTCCTGATTATTTTAATATCTTTTTCCCTTTCACAGTTCGCCAAGTAAATGGTTGGGGTGTATATAAGGCGAATTACTGCCTCACTGAGTTTTCCGAACATGTTCTCAAATACTACCTCTCTCCGGTTTGGCCTGGCCGTTGATTACCCTGAGGGGTATTCGTGTGGCCAGATCCATTGCTATGTTGTTGGGGGTGACCCCCTCGTGGTCCTAGTTAGGCAAGCACGTAGGATAAGTTTTTGATGAGTATTATGTGAGTTTTATTATTTTTCTTTAGGGTGCCCCCCCCCCCCCGCTTTTTCAGCAGCCTATGTCACCGGAGGAATCCCCTTGGTGAATGTTGGGATGAGTGTGGTAATGGCGCATTATGATGAGATGATGGATGATTGAGTATGTGTGAGACTGGGTGGGATCCTCCCGGGGGATGACTAGTGACGGAATCATTGACAACGCCGCTCCCCGGGGGGTTTTGAATCGCGAATGCTCCAACTATGCACAGAGACGGTTGAGTATCCCTCTGTGGTCCCGGGATGGGCCTCCGCAGTGGTTAGCAACGGAGGTTGCAGTCTGTCCCTTGTCCAGTCGAGCTTCAAGATATTGTTCTCCGCTGTAGGCTAGTTCTCAAACCAGCTTCCTCCAATGCCCCCAATTATGACTTCTCTGGTGAGCGACATAGTTGGGTGAGGCTGTGTACAGCGAATTTTTATGTGGTGCCGCTTTGAAGCAGGGGGGAGGAAGTAATGGTTTAACCCGGTCATCTTCTTAAAAGCGTAGCCTGAAAAAAAGATGATGAAAATGATGGTGAAAAGGGGGGGAAATGGTGTAGAAGTAATAGAGTATTATCTCTCTTGTGGCTTCTATTTCTTCTTCTTATCTTCGTTGGTAGCTTCCAGGCGGACGCGTGGAAGCAAAAATGGAGAAGTTTTGGCAAAAACTTGCCCAAAACCTTTCTGCATTTGCCAGATGCTGACTTCCAGGCTGAGGTGAGGAAGCGAAAATGGAGAAAATTGTGTCGTTCTGCCATTCTTGCCCGAAAGTTTTCCGCCTTTACTAGTTGCTGATTTTAACCAAGAAATCCGATCAGTCTAAGGTGTAAGAGTATATGTAGGTGAGGGGATAGAGAAAGGGTGTGTGGATAGACAGGGGAAAGTAGACCAGAGGTGAAAAGAGAAAGAAGTGTGGTAGGGTGCAAAGTGATGCTAGAGCCTGGTGATCAGGCCTATCGCTTTAAAAAAATTATGTTTTGTAGTTCCGTTGTTGTTTATCATTTTGTATATATATATGTATATATATATATATATATATATATATATATATATATATATATATATATATATATATATATATATATATGGCGTTCAAGCCATTTGTCTTCAAATTAGTTAATGTATTTGGTTATGCTGTGCGCGTTGGCTGTTGTTTTGGTAATTGCATTAATTATTACTTACTATGTTTGTTTAGTGTCTTTGTTTTTTCGTATATCTTGTAATGTGTGTAGTTTGTGTATTTTGTTTCTTCGTTGATGTCTTGTATGGTGTGTTTCAGTCTTCATCGGTAGATTTTTCTTCTTCGGTAAGTTTGTCTCCATCGGTGAGTTTTGTCAATATCGGAGAGTTTTGTCAAAATTGGTAGGGTTTCACGATTTGGTTAGCTTGTCTTATTTTGGGGAAAAAACATCTCATCGTGCGTAGAACGGCACTTCTGCTCCGCAACCTAAAACCCAGGCGGAGCTTGGAAATCTGGCGCGACTTATAGCTCTTCTATTCTGGTCAATCATGTGTACGATTTCGTCGTCCAATTCACGATTGTCCTTTTGCAGCATATTTCTTGTCCTTTCTTCAATGACAACGTTAATGGGAGTCAACCCCGCCTCCCGGTGCAGCTCTTCTTGTCTTCTTTCCATTCTCCGTATACCTGTAATTAGGTACGCGCATTTGTTCTACACCACCTGTAGTCTCCTCTTCTGTGTCTTTGAGACACACGAGAGGGCTGAAGTGGGGTATAACAACCTCGATCATACAAGTGCAGTGTAGATCTTTTTCTTGTTGCTTTGGCGAAGATTTCTGAATCTATATAGAGTCTTGACTGCAGCAGTGGCCTTGGTGATTCGTTCTTGGACGTGCTTCTTGTACCCGGTTGAGGTGATCTTCATGCCGAATACATTGCATTCAGTGGTGTAGGGATATCGTCTATCTCCCACCCTGACGTCACCAAGTAGTCTCCTGCCTATGGGGACTACTTTGAACTTCTCCTGGTTGCTACAGATTTTCCACCGGGCCTCGTTGGTGTTTAGGTTTTCGATTTCTGCTGCTGTCATACGACCTTGCCACGAAGCATTCCTCCATGGACAAGTGATTATCTGGGTGAAATCATCGGCGAATTGAATGTTGAGGCAAGCGGGGCTTACAGGAGCTGGGTCATCCGCGGTGTAAATCAAGTAGAGAGTGGGGGACAGGCAACCCCCCCCCCTCCCCCTGCAGGAGGCTCGCAGTGAGCGGAAACTTTGGTCTGTCCGTGCACCCTAAACTGATGTACGCCGCTCTCTCCATGACATAGTTACAGAGAGTTCTTTCTAAGTTTTCACTTAGGCCCAGTCGTAAGACCTTGTACTGCATTCCCCGTTGCCAAACCTTATCAAACGCCTTTGATACATCCCGACAAACAATGTCCACGTAACTCTTTTTCCGTTTTGCTTAGGCTATCTTTTTCGTGATGACGTTAATCACCATCTCCGTACTTCGCTTTCTCCTACCCTCGAATTGGTGTGGGTTATAGAGCGAGTTTTCCTCCAGGTGAGACACCAGTCTTTTGTTGAGGATCTTCTCGAAGAGCTACCTACCAAATTCCAGAAGTGAAATTGGCCGGTAGCTCTCCTTCAACGTTGAGTTCTTTCCGTACTTAGGCAAGAAGATCATCTTGGCCGTTTTATAAGCATCCGGAAAGTATCCCGTATTGAGACAGGCGTTGTATATTCTTCTCATTCCTTTGATGACACTGACTGGTGCCTTTTCAAAGTTAAGCTTTGTAAGCCCCGATTGTTCTGGGGCTTTTTGTTGGAATGAGCGAAGAGCGCCGAGTAGTTCTCCTTCTGTAATCTCGGCGTCTCCGTCGCGCTGTCTATCCACCTGGTGGTGAGGGTGCGTCATGTGTATTTCTTCGTTTAGCTCGTCGACGATGTTGCTTTCGAACTCTAGGTCATAGTCTTCGTTCTCCTCTTCAGTTATACTTAAGATCTTTTCCCAATGACTTTGGAATATTTCTTCAACTTCTTCCTCTTCTGTTTCGATGTTTCCGTCCTCTTTTCGTAGCTCGATCTTATGCTTCTTCCCAGTCGATCCTTTGAGAATTCGGATCTTCTTCCAAAATTCTTTGGGAGTTGTTTCGTGATCGAGGCTATCGATCGCATCCTCCCATCTTCTATACTGCTGTTCGAGGATCAACTGGTTCAATTCGTCTTTGATTTCTTTACTTCTCTGCATCGAGTGAACCGATGCATTCACGATGTTGAGTTCATACTTTATCTTCAGTTCACGGTACAGTTCCTTCATATATTCGGTCCACTCGTAGGTCGAGAAGGTCCTATATTCCGATTTAGGGATACAAGTTCTATCTGCATCGATGAGTTGGTTATTGAGGTCATTGAGTGCCTCGTCAATCTCCTCGAGAATTGCCTCGTCCAGGTTGGGCGGATCGTAGGCCTCGAGAAGGTGCGCGTACCGTGTCCAGTCTGCTCTCTTGTAGTTCTTCCTGAATACTGCTGGGACTTGTATAGGGTTCCTATTGATACTGAGTAGGATCCCTATATGGTCACTACATGGTACCTGGACTGGTTCCATGTAGTAATTGAACGGCAGCTGACGATTCGCCAGACAGATGTCTGGCTTTGTGGCACATCGTTCTCTAACATAGGTGGGAAAGTCGGGGCCTATTCACTGGCCAATATTTCTGTCCAGCAACAGGTCCAGGCTTCTCCCTATACCGTTGTAGGCCCTGTAACCGGATTCTCGGCATCTGGCGTTCAGATCCGCCATTAATATAGTGGAGGCTCTTCTGCCAAATAGGCCAGTGAGAGTGTGATTAGGTAACACATCTCTCCTAAGTCGAGTTCGACCTCAATCGCGAGGTAGGATTCTTCTAGATTCCGTATCTGCTTGTATTTGATCTTTCTTTATTGCATTAGCGGCGCCATCGTACCGCTCTTGCGAATAATTAGTGACCAACACATCGTAGTTCCAGATCTTCATTTCTGTTCTACGTGTGTCGATCTTGTGTTCTGAAATCAGTATGATGTCTGCATCAATTTCTCTGAATACATTTCCGTAAAGAATTCTTTTCGTCATCCAGCCATTGGTGTTAATTTCCACTATCTTCAGTGCGTTCCGTAACATCGTGAGTTGTTTTTACCTATGCTTCTTCTTAGTTCTTTTCTGCTTGGGGGCTGGCTGGACGGTTTTACTCGGCCCAGAGTTTTCCTTTTTCGGAGGGGGACTCGTGGTTTTTGACCTGCTCTTCGTAGCTCGTGTACGAGTGTAGGGGCCTTCTTCTCTGTCAAATGAGGAGGATCTACCCTCGCTTTCTTCCGATGAGGAAGCTTCAATGATCTCCTCTAAACCGGACTTGACGTTGTTGCTCCTTATGACTGAGTCCTTGAAAGCCTTGGAGCATTCGGGGTCTTCAGGCATAACTACTGAGGGGAGGTTGTTCGCCTTCAGGAGAACGTTAAAAACTTGGTTATAACAACCGGAGGTGAAATGGTGTAGAAGTAATAGAGTATTATCTCTCTTGTGGCTTCTATTTCTTCTTCTTATCTTTGTTGGTAGCTTCCAGGCGGACGCGTGGAAGCGAAAATGGAGAGGTTTTGGCAAAAACTTTTTCAAAACTTTTCTGCATTTGCCAGTTGCTAACTTCCAGGCCGAGGTGAGAAAGCGATAATGGAGAAAAATTGTGTCGTTCTGGCAAATCTATCCCGAAACTTTTCCGCCTTTACCAGTTGCTGACTTTTACCCAAGAAATCCGATCAGTCAAAAAAGCTTTTATGATTATGATTATGATAAAATTAAAGTGGGTGCATGTAAAGGAGGACAATAGGGTGTGTGGGTAGATAGAGAAAATAGACAAGCGGAGAAAAGAGAAAGAAGTGTGATAGGGTGCAAAGAGATGCATGGAGTCTGGTGATCAGACCTATCACTTTTATTATTTCTTTTGGTAGCGTGTATTCTTTGTTGTTACTGTAGATTTGTAATAATTATAAATAATTATTTATGGCGTTCAAGCCATTTGTCTTAATATTTTTTAGTTTAATTTTGTGTGAGTTATGCATTGCTTATATGTTTGTGTTTTGTTATTACATTTTAGGTGCGTGCTAATTATTGTTGGTATCATTTGTATTCGTGTGTGTTTTAGTCTTTTTGTTTCTTCATCTTTGGTAGGGTTCTTTTCGTAATCGGTTTTTTTTCACAATCTTGGTTTAAAGGTATCTTCATCGGTGGTTTGTTGTCGTAGTTTTGAGTTTCTTGTATTGTTCGGTTTACTTATTCTTCTTTACAGGTTTTACATCACATTATGTATAGAACGGCACTTCGTCCCCGCCAGCCACTCGATTGGCGGAGCTGGGAAATCTGGCGCGACAGTCAGCTCTTCTGTTCTGGTTAATCATCTGGGTGATTTCATCACTCAGTTCCCGATTAACCAGATCCTGCATTTTCCGGGGCCGTTCTTCTATTACTTTGTTATTGGGAATTATCCCCGCCTCTCTGTGCAGATCTTCTTGCCGTCTTCTTTCTTGCCTGCGTGTACCCGTGATTAGGTACATGCATTTATTTTGCACTACTTGAAGTCGCCTCTTTTGTGTTTTTGAGACACATGAGAGGGTGGAGGCGGGGTAAAGCAACATCGATCTTATAAGAGCATTGTAGATCTTCTTCTTCTTGCTTTCACGTAGATTTCTAAATTTATATAGAGTTCTGACAGCGGTCGAGACTCGAGAAATTCTTTCTTCGACGTGCTTCTTGTCCCCGGTAGAGGTGATTTTCATACCGAGTACATTGCATTCGTTGGTGTAGGGGTATCGCGTATCCCCCACACGCACGTCTGCCCTTATGGTGCGTCCAATGGAGACCACCTTGAATTTCTCTTGGTTTGTTCTTATCTTCCACCGAGCCTCGTAGTTGTTCAGGTTCGCGATTTTTATCGCTGTCATGCGAGCTTGCCACGGCGCATTCCTCCATGGAGATACGATTATCTGGCTGAAATCATCGGCGTACTGAATATTGATGGAAGAGGGGTACACAGGAGCTGGGACATCCGCGGTGTATATCGAGTAAAGGGTGGGGGACAGACAGCCCCCCCCCCTGCGGGAGGCCCACAGTGAGCGGAAACTTTGGTCCGTCCGTTCACCCTAGACTGACATACGCTGCTCTCTCCATGACATAGTCACAGAGAGTTCTTTCTAAGTTTTGACTTAGACCCAGCCGTAAGATCTTATACTGCATGCCCCGCTGCCACACCTTATCAAACGCCTTTGATACATCCCGACAAACGATATCCACATTGATTGCCATTTCCATACTTCGCTTCTTTTTAAACCCAAATTGACATGGGTTGTAGAGGGAGTTTTCTTCCAGGTGAGACACTAGTCTCCCGTTGAGGATCTTCTCAAAGAGCTTCCAGCCAAATTCCAGGAGTGAAATTGGGCGGTAGCTCTCTCTTAACTTTGGGTCCTTTCCGTGCTTGGGCAAGAAGATCATCTTTGCCGTCTTGTAAGCATCTGGAAAGTACCCTGTATTCAGAAATGCGCTAAAAATACGTCTCATTCATTTGATGATGTTGGCTGGTGCTTTTTCGAAGTTTACCTTCGTAAGCCCCGATTGGCCTGGGTCTTTTTGTCGGAATGAGCGAGGTGCGCCAAGGATCTCTTCTTCGGTGATCTCGGCGTCTCCGTCACGCAGTATATCCACCTGGTGATGAGGATGCGTTCGGTGTATCTCCGTGTTAAGCTCGTCTACGATGTTGTTTTCGAACTCTATATCAAAATCTTCGTTTTCTTCTTCTGATATGCTGAAGATTTTTTCCCAATAACGCCGGAGTATTACTTCGATGTTTCTCTCTTCTGTTTCAATGGATCCATCTTCTTTTTGGATTTCCATTTTCTGCTTTTTTCCAGATGATCCTCTGAGACTTTTGACTTTCTTCCAAAAGTCTTTGGGAGATTTATCTTGATCGAGGCTCTCGATCGCATCGTCCCATTGTCTCTGTTGTTGTTGTTCGAGGATCAACTTGTTGAGCTCTTCCTTGATCTCTCTACTTCGTTGTAGCGAGTCAACTGATGCATTTCTGACATTTAACTCGTACATGACTCTCAATTCTCTGTAGAGTTCTTTCATGTGCCCAGTCCATTGGACATTGGACATTGGACATATAAAGTGAGGAATATAGTAGAAGAGGGTTTTAGTAGGAGAAATAGTGGGGGAAATAGATGAAAATAATAGGAAAGTGAAAATTACAATATATAAATATATTCTCAGGTAATGTGCTGGGCATTCAAGCCTTTGTAGTAGTAGATGTTTTTATTCTCTACGTGGCTTGTTAAAGATTTTCATCTTCTTTTCTGGGTATTTTACACCCAGATTTTGATTTTTGTTTTGTTTGTAAGGTGTTGTTTTTTGGGCGATATTTCGCACAAAAATTTGGGGAAGTATTTACTAGAAACTAAAATTAACAAATGCTAATTTAGTGCCTAATTTCGCTTGGCTTTGTTCATGATTTTTGTTGTGAATTGTTTTTTTTTACTTTAAGTGAACTTTGGGTCGACGTCAATGTCAATCGGTAGTCTGCTGCTTTTAAACGATATTGGTCGTCTTATGTTGGGTAAGTTGTCAAAGTCAATGTGCTCGAGCACAAACTCGAGAGGGAGGTGCCGGTGCACCTTGTCCCAGATTTTGGTTGCTCTGAGGTGAAGCTCCACATTTATGGGGGTCATCCCCATTTCACCATGGAGTTCACTCTGCCTTCTCCCTTCTCTCCTTCGGGTTCCCGTAATGATATATACTGCCTTATTCTGGACCCTTTGCAGTTTAAGGACTTGGGTCTTGAAAACTACGTTTATAGGGACCGGGTGGTATAGGAGTTTTGAGCGAATGCACGCATTATAGATTTTAAGTTTGTTGGAGGTGCTCAGGTTTACGAATTTGAAAAATTCACCCAAGTCCCTCCTCCGTGCATTCTGTGTAGTTTTCGCTGCATGATTCCTATACCCACCAGTCGTAATATGTAGTCCCAGAACCGTGCCCTCCGCGTGGTATGGGATGCGTGCACCCCCCACACGGATGTCTGCCAGTGTCCTTCGGAATAAGGGAATTACACGGAACTTTTGGGCATTGGTGGATATCTTCCATCTTCTCTCGAAAGAGTTGATGTTTTCGATTTCCACTGCCGTACTCTGTGCCATGAAATTCGCATTCCGATAAGGCCCCGTACATATCATTGTTATGTCGTCCGCAAATTGGACGTACAAGGCGCCTTCAGTCAGAGGTTGGGGAAGGTCAATGGTGTAAATGTTATAGAGCAGGGGACTGATGCACCCGCCTTGCGGCACTCCCGCCTCGAGTTCGAACTCAGGGCCACTATAACCTTTAATACTCAAAAACGCCCTCCTCTCCATCACGTAGTCACAAAGGATCCTCTCAAGTATGGGATTGAGGCCAGTTGTAAGATCTTGTATTGTAGGCCTTTCCTCAATACTTTGTCAAAGGCCTTTTTGACATCGCGTAGCACCAGATTTGCGTTGCGTTTTTCTGATTTTACTTTTGCCAGCTTCTCGGTAATTACGGCTAGCGCCGTGTCTGTTCCTCGCTTCGCTCGGAAGCCATGCTGTTGGTTATTATGAGAATTGTTATTCTCGAGGAACGTATTTATCCTATTTGCCAATATATTCTCCAAGACTTTCCCTGAAAATTCTAAGTTAGCTGGACTGTCCGGTGGTTTACCGGCTTTTGGAATGAATATCATTTTCGCTACCTTCCAGTGGTCAGGTAAGTAACCCACATTCAGGCGCGCGTTCATGATATTCATGAGCCCCAATAAGATGTTGGGCGGAGCTCGAATAAAATTCTCCTTCGTCAGTCCTGTACGCCCCGGTGCTCGCTGTCGAAAAGACTTTAAGGTCATTGAGAGTTCCTCGGCAGTAATTCTACCGCCGACTCCTTCCATTTCCCTATCCTGTGATACGCAATGGTGAGGGTGGGTTCTGTGTATTTGATCATTCAGGTCGTTAATGATTCCGTCTTCGAAGTCCAAATCGAAGTCATCATTCTCTTCCGGGGATATCTTAAATATAAATGCCCAAAAGAGTCTGAATTCCTCTTCGATTCTTTCCACGTCAGAAATTTCAGTGTCATCACGTCTAAGCTTAATAGTCTTTGGTGGCTTTCCGCCTTTTAGTCGTTTAACAGTCTGCCAGAATGTACGTGAGTCGGTTTCTACGTTCAGGCTGTCAATTAAATTATTCCAGAGTACATTCTGTTGGTCCCTTATAAGAGTCATTAGTTCATCACGAATGAGTCGTGTTTGTCGGTGCGTGTTGATGTTGAGGCAAGTGAGGTTCACTTCATTGATCCGTTCCCCATAATCCCTCGCGAGGGATTTCATTCTAGGAGTCCATGAGGGGGCATGGAGAGTTTTATACTTAACTCGGGGGACGGCTTCCTTGTCGTCTTTTAATAAATTTTCATTCATTTTATCCAACTGCTCGTCAATTTCTTCTAGGGAGGCATTAATTAAGGGTTCTGGGTTATAACTTTCGAGGAGTTGTTTATACTTATCCAAGTTGGCTCGAGCGTAGCTCTTTCGCTCTGGGATAGGGATTTGAATGGGAGAGGTTAAGATTTTAATAAGGATAGCCTGGTGGTCGCTGGAAATAGGGGGGCCCGGCTCAATGAAGTAATTATATGGGAACATATTGCTGGTTATTACAATGTCTGGTTTGGTGGCTGACCTGTGTGTGATGAATGTGGGAAAGTCTGGTCCAATTCTAGTCATAATATGTCTATCGATAAGTGTCTCGAGATTCCTGCATGCTGGGTTGGTCGACGTATAACCGGAGGCAGCGCTTCTTGCATTGAGGTCACCGGCAAAGAGAACGGTTCTGCCGTGACCACATAGCTGCAAGAAGTTGGGAAGGGGCAAATACCCTCTCCTAGTGGGTTGGTACCCCGTTGCCAGGACCAGGGGTCACACTGCCGTACGGACCTCCACAGCGAGGTAAGATTCGTCGAGTCCACTTATTGATCTGAAGTCAAGACCTCTTTTCACAGCTATAGCGCATCCGTCAAAACGTTCTCCGCTGTGATTTTTGGTCAAGACTTCGTAGGGAAAAATCTTTAGTGGGTTTGCGTCATTTATTCCATATTCGGAAATAAATATAACGTCTGGGTCGCATTGTCTCAATACATTTCCGTACACTGTCTGTTTATTTGTCCATCCGTCAGAGTTAAAGTGTAATATTTTTAGAGTCCTCATTGTATAGTTCACTTAAGGGTTCTTGAGTGTGATATGATGTTTTTTAGGACTTATTCTCTTACGAGCTTAGGTTTTTGTGGAGTGTTAGGAGGCGTGATAGTTTTACCTGTCCGTTTTTCCTGTATTCGCCGTCAGTAAGGGTGACAAAAGAGTCCGGAGTCAGTTTAATCAAGCCTTGGAGTAAAGCCTCCTCGACCTGCTTTTCACTGTACTCGTCCGAGGTAAATTCCCATTTGTATCTTCCGGCTATTATACCTTCTGATACATCAAGGGCATCCATCTCCTTAGGAAAAGGGGACCTTTCGGCAGCGAATACCTTCAAGTTAATTTTTCTTGAATGGTTTGCGTGCCTAGATTCCCTCTTGCAAGAAGAGGACGATCTCGGGCGTCTCTGGGGCTGTGAAGTTTTCCGTGAGCGGGGCGAACGTGCCTCCCCCCCCCCCCCTCGGCTCTCGCAACTCCAGTCTCCGTAGCCTCATTGTCAACCTGTGTGGGTGTGTGTGCGTGGGTGGTTTTGTTTTGGTGAGTTTGCGTTGTTTGTTGTTGTTTCGTGCGTGCTTTTGCAGCCTGGATCCTGGGGTCCCTGGAGGAGGCTGGGGTTGTGGCATTGCTGGGAGTTGAGAGCTTCTGACAACTAGTCTCGCACTGGGGTTTGACACTAATTTTCAGGATCTCCTCTGACCGCGGGTTCGGGGGGAACCGCATCTTTTCCATTCCATTATGAATTAGCATCTTATTAAGCTCATCTGCAAAGCACCTCGGGAGGAGAGATTCTCAATATGAGCATAATATATGCAACACATAATTTTAGTCGAGTTTTCATTCTCGACGTGGAGAAATGTCGGATTTCCTTTTGGTTCCGCTACCGCAGCTTTGGCAACTTTGGCATAGGTTGTGTTGGCCTTTGTTTCCTCTTCCAGTTTCTTTAGGTTAGCTTTTTCTTCAAAATTTGCTTCTTGATGGGGCAAGCCATGGAGACTGTCTTATGTTCACCAGCGCAGTTCACTTCATGGAGGTGCTCTTACAGCTCCTCCAAGAATGGGTGTCTGAAGCGCAGATAGAATACAAGATAGCATTCCCTCTGGGGCAGTTGGCTGTAGTGTGCTCCTCATACTTGTAGCATTTGAAGCACATTTGGAGGTCGATAAATTCCTCACGCTCGACCTGCTCTGGGCAGATTCGAACGTTAAAGAGGAGCATACCACCCTCCGTAGCCTTTACCGCCATTGCCGAATCAGTAAATACAATTTTGAAAACGTGCGTGTAGTCCTCGAATTTAAGGACTTCCGCTACCTTAGCCCAAGAGTGATTTTTTTCGACCTCAGCATGAATTTCTTCGATGCTGTGGCCTCCGACCCAAGGATCGAGGCGGCGAAGAATGATGCTGCGGTGAGTTTTGATTTGTGGTGGCGTGTGGGGTTTCAGATTAATTTTCCTTAGGGATTCTGCCGCTTTTGGGGAGGTGAGGACTTCGCAGTCACTCTTCTTTTGGCAGATAGCCGAGTATCCGTTGTGGGTGTCGATGAGTCTCACCAGGGTTACCCCTAGTTCCCCATGGGTAATTGCGAAGACCTCCCCCCGATCTGGCTTGGGGCCATCGGAGAGAGTCCTCAGCGGTGACCGCCGAGTTTCCCTCATTTATTTTTCCATTTCCACATTAGGGTCCGGAAAAACAAATTTTTGTGAAGACTCGGTGTGTTTGGCTGTGTTCGTGTGTGCGTGTGTGTGAGATTTTTCACCAGTAAGAACAGAGCTAGTCAAAGAGGGTAGTCCCTGTCCAAAGCAAAAATAACCCAAACAAAAATGGCACTTTACCTTACGTGCAGGCGCTTTTCGAGAGCCTGCAGGTCCTTGGTCCACCTCAAAGGGAGTCCGATGAGGAAAACAGAGGGGGAGGGTGGAAACAAGTTCACCCTCGCTGCCGGCGCACGAAGCGAGTGAAATTTCACTTTTTACTGTAATACGTAATAACACTTTCGACGTAGGCTGCGTAAGAACTCGTAAGCGAGGAATCACTTAAGGCGCGAAAAACACTTTCACGATTCTTGTGCGAAATCAAACAAAAGGTTTGCTGTATCTGTACACGTAGAGAAGAACTAGACTGGCTCAGGCAAGTAAAGCAGTCAACCCAGTCCACCTGTATGAGGAGATGGTTTTATACTGGGTTTTGGGGATGCAAGCCCTATCTGCATTCATAAGATGTTCGTTGAGGTCGTCGAGTGCCTCGTCTATCTCCTCGAGAATTGCCTCGTCCAGATTTGGTGGGCGATAGGCCTCGAGGAGACCCCGCGTACCATGCCTAGTTTGCTCTCCTGTAGTCTTTTCTGACTGGAGCTGGGACTTGTATAGGGTTCCTGTTGATGGTAAGTAGGATCCCTATATGATCACTACATGGTACCTGGACTGGTTCCATGTAGTAATTGAACGGCAGCTGACGATTAGCCAGACAAATGTCTGGTTTTGTGGCACTTCTTCTTCGAGTATAGGTTGGGAAGTCCGGGTCTATTCTATGGACCATATTTTGGTCCAACATAGTATCCAGGCACCTTCCACTTCTATTGAAGGTCCTGTACCCAGATTCCCGACATCTGGCATTAAGATCCCCGAATAATATGGTGGGGGTCCTTCTGCCAAATAGACCAGAGAGAGAATGGATTGGCAAATATTCTCGTCTCGGCGGCTGGTACCCGGTGGCGATGACCAGCTTTCCTATATCGAGTTCAACCTCTATTGCAAGATAGGATTCTTCCAGGTTTCTTATTGGTTTATACTTGATCCCTCTTTTGATGGCGATGGCGGCACCGTCGTACCACTCTTGAGAGTAATTCGTGATTAACACGTCGTAGTTCCAGATCTTCATTTCGGAGCTACGAGTGTCAATCCCATGTTCAGAAATCAAGATGACATCTGCATCAATCTCCCTGAACAAATTTCCGTAGAGAGTTCTTTTTGCTGTCCAGCCGTTGGTATTAATTTCCATGATTCTTAGTGAGTTCCGTCCCATTGTGAGATGTATTTACCTGTGTGTCTTCTTCGTCTGTTTGCTTTTCTTGGCCTGTGGGGCGGGTCTGGAGTGCCCAGGCTTTTCGATCTTTGGGGGATGACTAGGAGTCTTTGACCGACTCTTCGTCGCTCTTGTGTGAGTGCATGGGCCTTCGTCACTATCCGAAGATGTCGATTTCTGTTCCTCATTGGCATTATTCTCGTCCTCTTCTGCGGATTCCTCCGATGTGGGAGATTCAATGACCTCTTTCAGTCCAGTGGCTTTTTCGTCGTTGTTACTATTTCTAATAACGCTATCCTTGAATGCCTTGGAGCATTCTGAGTCATCAGGCACGATGATGGATGGCAGGTTATTAGCCTTTAATAGCGCGTTTAAAACCTGGTTGTAACATCTAGGTTTTACCGCATTTGCCACGTTTGCATGTGTTATGCAGATCAGTATCTTTGCACATAGGTCGTTTGTGAAGACCATCGGTGAGGGAGTTTCCATTGCTGAGGCCATCCCTTCACTTCTCTTTACAGTGCTTGCCTAGGTATTATTTTTCTTCTTCTTTTCTTCATCCCCTTTTTTTGATGAATTCGTTTCTCTTTGGGCAGTTAAGGGGTCCCTTACAGTTCATACACTTTTTGTCAGTGCTATTGCAGGCGTCATATCGATTACCCTGTGTGGCGCATTCGCTGCACCTAATTGTTTCCTTTGGGGGCAATTGACGGTTGTGTGGTTATCTTAAGCATAACAGACGAAGCACATCTGGATGCTGTGGTATCTCTTGTGTTATATATTGCTGCCTGGGATCTCATATTAAAAATAAGGAGTCCCTCCGTTGACGCCTTGTGAGCCATTTCAGTAGTTTGAAACGTCACCTTGAAGACATGGGTATGGTCACGAAATTTGATGACTTCCCTGACCTTAGCCCATGTGTGGTTCCTTTCCACCTCGCCTTTTATGTCCGCGGTGGAGTTCTCTCCCGCCCAGCTCTCCACCTTTCGGCAGATAATACTCCTGTTCGCAGAGATCGCTGGTGGGGTTTTGGATTCCAAGTCCATCTCCCTTAGCACTTCGGCTCCTTCATCAGATAGGAGCCGGTCTATGTCCTTGGTCTCACCGAATATAGCGATGAAACCATTTGGAATGTAAATAAGCTTGATCAGTGCAATCCTTAAATTTGAAAATAAGGATTGGCACACGGTTTTCTTCTCGGGAGTCTTTTTTCCTGCTATGGTCCAAAGGGGGACCCTCTTAGGGAGGGCCTCCATCGTCGTGGGCGTCTTCTTTCTTGCTGTTCTTTTCTTCTTCTGTGAAAAAAATGTGCAGTTATTATGTTATGAGTAAAAAAAGTGATGTCAGAAGTGGTAAAGGAGGCAGAGTCAAGGGTTGGACTTGAATTTGATATGAGAAGAACGCTCCTGTCCAGTTTCCTGTTGTTTTCCCGCTCGGATGGTGCCGGGATGATGGGTGATGATGGATGGGGGATGGTTCTCGAGTGGGGACCTCAGAGGGTTGAGCTTGGTGGACTTAATGCATAGCGGCCGAATCAACGACCGCTAAGTTTTTGCCACCCCCTCACGGGTACGTACTCCAAAACTGCATCCAACTACATAGAGACGGGAGTATTTCCCACTATGATTCTGGCCGGGTCTTCCGGGCGATGAGGATTTCTCCTCCGTCCGGGACTCGCAGTTTTGCCCCAGATTCGATAAAATTTCTGACTCGTGCTTCTGCTGTGGGATAGGCCTCAAACCAGTTACCACGCAAGCCCTTAATTATCTCAGTCCAAGCGGCCGACATAGTTAAGACGAAATTAATGAAGGGCAGTCATCCTAGCAGGTTCCCACGCGGGGCGGTGGACTGGAGCAATGAGGTGTTTAGGCCATCATTTTACTTCATCGCTCGCAGCGAAAAGATTATATGAAAATCTTTGCAGATCAACTGGGATCCTAATGACTCCCAGGACAGTCGCGTTCTTAGATGGCGAGGCTCAAAAGTCTGTAGTTCTTAAGCACGCGTGAGATTACAACGCTCTTCAAAAGGTAGTAAGGCAATGCTACGCAGTCGAATATTCGCCCAGCAAAAAAAAAAGAAAGCTTTTTCTAATTTCAGCACCTCTTAATTTTGTTTGTGTTTGAACGTAAAATTATTCCTAAAAATCTATTTGATGCTGATTGGTCAATTTTTGCAGCGCTTATGTGTAAAATAAAATTTGTTTTAAAGCTGAATGAATAAATGAAACAAGGTTCACGATGTCTACGTAGTGACCCTTCGCACGGCATTGCGCGATCTTTTCTGTTAGGAGCGCCAGGGCAGTTTCAGTGCCCCGTTTTGGTATAAAACCATGTTGTGCCGGGTTGTGCGCTCCTAACTCGTCGAGTTGATTTTGTAGCCTGCTGGCTATAATCTTCTCGAAGATCTTGCCGGGTACTTCTAGGAGAGAGATTGGGCGGTAGTTGGCCACTTGGTCTGGGGGCTTGTTCCCTTTATCCCGAAAGGGAACAAGCCCCCAGACCAAGTGGCCAACTACCGCCCAATCTCTCTCCTAGAAGTACCCGGCAAGATCTTCGAGAAGATTATAGCCAGCAGGCTACAAAATCAACTCGACGAGTTAGGAGCGCACAACCCGGCACAACATGGGTTTAGACCAAAACGGGGCACTGAAACTGCCCTGGCGCTCCTAACAAAAAAGATCGCGCAATGCCGTGCGAAGGGTCACTACGTAGACATCGTGATGAGGGACGTGCAGAAGGCCTTCGACAAGGTTTGGCTGAGTGGACTGCAATACAAGATCCTAAGTCTCCAGCTAAACCCGGTCCTGGAAAGGATTCTTTGTGACTTCATCATGGACAGAGGGCGCGTATCATGATAGAAGATCACAAAGGTCCAGAATTCGAACTTAAAGCGGGCGTTTCCCAGGGGAGCTGCCTGAGTCCCTTGCTTTACCTGGTCTTTACCATAGACCTCCCTACTCCAATCCACGGGGACACGATGTACCTGCAATACGCAGATGACATCACTCAGATCGTCCCCTGTAGGGAAAGGAAAGCAAGGAGCCAGGCAAACAACACCATCGCGGAGATCTCGAACATCAACAACTTCGAGAAAAAGTGGAAAATCCGGACAAACAGGGAGAAATTCACAATTCTCCGCTGGGCCGTGAGTTGACGTGGCCCATCATGATTGATGGGAGGAGATACGGTTACTCCGCCGTAGGCAACATTCTGGGCCTAAAAATCTCCGACCGCGGATATTCGAGGCACTACACGGTGAGGCGGAATATGGCGAAGAGAGAAATCTCTAAGCTATACAGGTTCAGAGAACTCAGCTCGGCGAACATCAGGAAATTATACCTGTCGTTCATCCGGGCTAAGCTTATCTACCCCGCAGTAGTGACTCAAACGGCCAGCAAAACAGCTATGAAAAGGCTCCAGCGAGTACAGAACTCTGCGTCCCTCTTCATGAACAAATGCAGAAGAAGGGATCAACTTCGGCAGAGGAACCTGCACCGCAGGCAGAAGCTGGAGCCGATAAATGTCGCTACCCAAAAATTGGCCAAGAAAGTCTGGTCCACAATGGCCAATGATATCCTACCAGAGTTACGAAGAACTGGACGCAGGATAAACATCCCTGCCAGGTTACACGGGGAAGTCGGTCGTAACCGGCGATTCCCAAGCACCAAAGTCTGTTCGGAGGAGAACATAAGACCAATATACACCTAAAAACACAAAACACCAGCAACACACACCATGGTGACACAAAAATCAAATCATAAATTCATAACACGTAAAACTAAAGAAGATCATTGACACGAAGTACACACACATAACTGCAAGCTTACAAAGGCTTGAAAGCTCAAGTACGCAGTTTAGATATCACAGACAAACGAAGAACAAATACAATGAAGAACAAGAAGAAGAACACGCACAGAACGAAAACATAAGAACATAACAATACCCAAACAGAGGAAAAATAAATAAAATAAATAAAGCAAGCTAACAATGCCCCTAAAACAAGGCCCCCCCCCCCCAAATTCACCATCTTTTTATCTACTACTATCCTTTCAAAGAGTGAATATACCATCGAAACAAGGTTGTCATTAAAAATCTGCTTAATCCTGATTGGCTAAATTTTGTATAGCTTATGTTACGTATAATAACTATATATAGAGTAACATTTTAATAAAAATTATCGAGAAGAACCACAATTGGGCGAAGATAAGGGAGGTGATCAAATTCAGAGATCACACCCACGTCTTCAAGGTGACGTTTAATACAACTGAAATGGCCCACAAGGCGGCAACCGAGGGACTCCTCATTTTCAATATTAGGATCCCAGGGGCAAACATCGAGCACGAGAAATATCATAATATTCAAATGTGCTTCGTATGTTATGCCCTCGAAGATCACACAAACGCTAATTGTCCCCCAAAAGGCACAACTTGGTGCAGTGAATGTGCCACGCAGGGTCATCGCTATGACGCCTGTAAGAGCTTGGAAAAAAAATGCATGAACTGCAAGGGGCCCCATCGATCGATGGCCCTGAACTGCCCAAGAAGGAAAGACATAATTAGAAAAAAGGAAGAGGAAGAAAAGAAGAAGAAAAGAAACACCTACGCGAGCACTTTAAAGAAAAGTGAAGGGATGGCCTCAACAATGGCAACTCCCTCACAGATGGTCTTTACAAACCACCTCAGTGCGAAAATCCTAATTTGCATTACTCATGCAAACGTGGCAAAAGCGGTCAAACCCGGATGCTACAACCGGGTATTGAACGCGCTGCTAAAGGCCAACAAACTTCCTTCCATCATCGTTCCTGATGATCCAGAATGCTCTAAGGCATTCAAAGATAGTGTCATCAAAAACACTAGCGCCGAAGCAAAAGCCACAGGACTAAAACAAGTCATAGTATCTCCCCCATCGGAAGATTCAAAAGAGGAAGACGAAGTAAACGACGATGAAGAAACCACATCTTCGGATAGTGACGAGGGCCCATGCACTCGCACTAGAGCGACGAAGAGTCGATCAAAAACTCCCAGTCCTCCCCCGAAGAAGGAAAAGCCTGGGCACCCCAGAACCGCCCCACAGGCCCCCAAGAGTAAGAAAACAAAGAAAAAACACAGGTAACTCATCTTACCATGGAGCGGAACTCACTAAGAATCATGGAAATAAACACCAATGGCTGGACAACCAAAAGAACTCTCTACGGAAACGTGTTCAGGGAAATAGATGCAGATGTCATCTTGATTTCTGAACATGGGATTGACACTCGTAGTTCTGAAATGAAGATCTGGAACTACGACGTGTTAGTCACGAATTACTCTCAAGAGCGGTACGACGGTGCCGCCATCGCCATCAAAAGAGGGATCAAATATAAACCCATAAGAAACTTGGAAGAATCCTATCTTGCAATAGAGGTCGAACTCGATATAGGAAAGCTGGTCATCGCCCCTAAGTACCAGCCGCCGAGACGAGAATATTTACCTATTCATTCTCTCTCTGGCCTATTTGGCAGAAGGACCCCCACCATATTAATGGGGGACCTTAATGCCAGATGTCGGGAGTCTGGGTACAGGACCTTCAATGGAATCGGAAGGTGCCTGGAGACTATGATGGACCGAAACATGGTCCATAGAATAGGCCCGGACTTCCCAACCTATACTCGAGGAAGAAGTGCCACAAAACCAGACATTTGTCTGGCTAATCGTCAGCTGCCGTTCAATTACTACATGGAACCAGTCCAGGTACCATGTAGTGATCATATAGGGATCCTGCTTACCATCAATAGGAACCCTATACAAGTCCCAGCTCCAGTCAGAAAAGACTACAGGAGAGCAGACTGGGCACGGTACGCTGATCTCCTCGAGACCTATCGCCCACCAGATCTGGGCGAGGCAATTCTCGAGGAGATAGACGAGGCACTCGACGACCTCAACGAACATCTAATTATTGCAGATAGGGCTTGCATCCCCAAAACCCAGTATAAAACCATCTCCTCATACAGGTGGACTGGGTATATGAAAGAACTCTATAGAGAATTGAGAGTTATGTACGAGTTAAACATAACAAATGCAACGTTTGACTCGCTACAACGAAGTAGAGAGATCAAGGAAGAGCTCAACCAGTTGATCCTCGAACAACAACAGAGACAATGGGACGATGCGATCGAGAGCCTCGATCAAGATGCATCTCCCAAGGACTTTTGGAAAAAAGTCAAAAGTCTCAGAGGATCATCTGGAAAAAAAGAAGAAAATGGAAATCCAAAAAGAAGATGGATCCATTGAAACTGCAGAAAATATCATCGAAGTGATATTCCGGCGTTATTGGGAAAAAATCTTCAGCATATCGGAAGATGAAAACGAAGATTTTGATATAGAGTTCGAAAACAACATCGTAGACGAGCTTAACACGGAAATACATCGAACGCATCCTCATCACCAGGTGGATAGACTGCGTGACGGAGACGCCGAGATCACCGAAGAAGAGATCCTTGGCGCACTCCGCTCATTCCGACAGAAAGCCCCAGGCCAATCGGGGCTTACGAAGCTTAACTTCGAAAAAGCACCAGCCAACATCATCGAAGGAATGAGACGAATTTTTAACGCATGTCTGAATACAGGGTACTTTCCAGATGCTTACAAAACGGCAAAAATGATCTTTTTGCCCAAGCACGGAAAGGACCCCACGTTGAGAGAGAGTTACCGCCCAATTTCACTCCTAGAATTTGGCGGGAAGCTCTTTGAGAAGATCCTCAACGGAAGACTGGTGTCTCACCTGGAAGAAAACTCCCTCTACAACCCTTGCCAATTCGGGTTTAGAAAGAAGCGAAGTACGGAAATGGCAATTAATGTCATAACGAAAAAGCTTTCCCAAGCCAAACGGGACAGGAGTTATGTGGATATCGTTTGTTGGGATGTGTCAAAGGCGTTTGATAAGGTGTGGCAGCGGGGCATGCAGTATAAGATCTTACGGCTGGGTCTAAGTCAAAACTTAGAAAGAACTCTCTGTGACTATGTCATGGAGAGAGCGGCGTATGTCAGTTTAGGATGCACGGACGGACCAAAGTTTCCGCTCACTGCGGGCCTCCCGCAGGGGGGGGGTGTCTGTCCCCCACCCTTTACTCGATATACACCGCGGACGTCCCAGCCCCTGTGTACCCCAATTCCCTCAATATTCAATACGCCGATGATTTCAGCCAGATAATCGTATCCCCATGGAGGAATGCGCCGTGGCAAGCTCGCATGACAGCGTTGGAAATCGCGAACCTTAACAACTACAAGGCTCAGTGGAAGATAAGAACAAACCAAGAGAAATTCAAGGTGGTCCCCATCGGACGCACCATAAGGGCAGACGTGCGTGTGGGGGATACGTGATACCCCTACACCAACGAATGAATGTACTCGGTATGAAAATCACCTCTACCGGGTACAAAAAGCACGTCGAAGAAAGAATTTCTCGAGCCTCGGCCGCTGTCAGAACTCTATATAGCTTCAGAAATCTACGTGAAAGCAACAAGAAGAAGATCTACAATGCCCTTGTAAGATCTACGTTGCTTTACCCCGCCTCCACCCTCTCATGTGTCTCAAAAACACAAAAGAGGCGTCTTCAAGTAGTGCAAAATAAATGCATGTACCTAATAACGGGTACACGCAGGCATGAAAGAAGACGGCAAGAAGACCTGCACAGAGAGGCGGGGATTATTCCCATTAACAAAGTCATTGAAGAACGGACCCGGAAAATGCAGGATCTGGTTAATCGTGAACTGAGTGATGAAATCACCCAGATGATTAACCAGAACAGAAGAGCTGATTGTCGCCCCAGATTCCCCAGCTCCGCCAACCGAGTGGCTGGCGGAGACGAGGTGCCGTTCTACATATGCGTAAAATGAGATAAAAAAAACCTGTGAATATAAGATCAAAATTAAGAAAAATGAATAAACTCGAATAATTACTATGAAACCTTACCGAAGAAGACTACCCTACCAAGACAAGAAAAAAAACCCCGATTACGACAAGAACTTCAATAGAAGAAAACACCCAAAGAAAGAAGAAAGAAGAAACAATAACACTATTAAAACACACACACAATAAAACAAAACAATAAGCACGCACTTAAATATATTTAAAACATATACAAAGTAAGCATTGCCCAACATAAACCATAAAAAACTAAAGTTGCTAAGACAAAGGGCTTGAACGCCATAATAATTATAACTTTATAATTATTACTAAAACAAAATACAACAACAATGAACTCACGCATCCAAGAAAATAAATTAAAGTGATAAGTCTGATCACCAGACCCTAGGCATCTCTTTGCACCTCTACCACACTTCTTTCTCTCTTCTCCACTTGTCTATTTTCTCTATCCCTCCACACACCCTATCGTCTCCCCTCACATGCACCCCCACTTAAACAAAGTCAAAGTCAAAGTCAAAAATTATAGGGACTTAGTAGAGTAGAGTAAGTAGAAGTTAGTTGTGCGCGTAGTGTCCTAACCTTCTGATCCGGTAAAGGAGGAAACCGTTGAAGTAAGAATCGGCAAAACGCCAAAACCGCTCAATTTCGACGGCCACGGAGTGGTATTCTCCACCCCTCGAGAAGAAAGTGAGACTCACTAGGGGGAAGGGCAGACTGCCCGAAGGGGGACATGGGTCCCACCACCCCCTAGGACACCAAACGGACCCCCCTCCGTCTAATAGCGGGATACCAAAAGCCAGCCAGGGAGACGGTGTTCGAAATGATTTTCGGACAAATTAATATCGAACTTACCCGTCTCACTGAAACTCCCAACGGATGGGCCGCCGTCTGTTGGAAAAATAAAGATGTGGAGGCCCTAGTGTCTGAACAGGCGAAAGATCCCCTCCGCAAGATTGGGCTCGAAGCGGTAGTCCCCTACGAGTTACTCGTGAGGCGTGCCGTCATCCTCAGGAGAGTAGACCCCTTTTTTGCGGATAATTCCACAGACGAAATAAAGGATGAAATAAACGCGAAACAGGCATGGGCAAAAGTCGATAAGGTTGACAAAATTGGCAAAAATCTTATTAAGGTCACCTTCAGCACCAGCGAGATGGCTCAGAGAGCGTTGCGGGACGGCCTATTGGGCTTCTACCTGAGAGTGGCTCCAGAGCAGATAGAGGCAGAAGAGTACATTTACTTGGAAAACTGCCAAATCTGCCTGGCCATCGAAAGCCACACAACGAAAAACTGCCCAACAAAGGAACAGATCTGCGCGGCATGCTCAAAATCTGGCCACGGCTGGAGAGACTGCCGCGAAGAACAACTCAAATGTGTAAACTGCGGAGGGGAGCATCGGGCACTGGCCATGAGATGCCCTCTACGCAAAGAAGCCATAAGGAAAAAACGAGAAACGTTAAAATCACAAAAGGAGGAAAAGGCCCGAGCAAGCTCCTACGCCACCGCGGCATCTGCTCCAAGCAACGTCACACCAGCAACCGATAGAGCAACTCCGAAGCTAATCCTGCCGGCCGAAAGCAAGGAGATTATGACAATGGTCATAGTGGCCCACCTGGCCAACCTTGCGCGTCCCGGCTGCTTGTCGGAGGAGCTTAACACCATGCTACAGCACAATGGAATGAAGAAAAAGTTGTGGTTTCCACCAAATCCAGCATCTCAAGACGTGTTAAATATCAGGTTCGCTGATGATACACAGTCTCAGACTGCCGACAAAACCACAAAACAAAAAGAAGAAGAGAAGCAACCAGTAAACAACCAAGAAGACGGGAACCAGGAACATAATAAGGACGAAAACGTTGTGAACACGAGAAATAACCCTAAGGAGAAGAGAACAAAGAAGAAGAGGAACAACACACCCGCAGCAAGACAAGTAGAAGAGGAGAAGCATGACGGAGAATCCGAAGACGACGATTCATACCCCGGAGTTCCCCTGACCGAAAAAGTTGATGTCCTGGAAAGAGGACATTTTTTCGACGGGGAACAATTACAGCTAAAGATTTTTGGGACTACTGGATGTAGACCTGAAAAATGCAATCAAACACAGTTAGTGACAGGCATACGAAATAGCCAGTACAAGTGGACCTTTGAGGGGCCGTGGTCCCCAAAGGAAATGGAAAGCCTTCTGTGCAGCGGCACGATGTTCATCCCGAAGTCTAGTCTACATTCAGTTAACGCGGCTACCTATAAAAATATAAAGTGCGGGATGATGACCTCATCAATTAGCTAACAGTGAAAAAGTGTCAAGTGTTAAACAAATAATAAAGCAAAAATGATAAAAGTGGTAAATAAATAAGCGTATAGGTAACAGTGTCAAATAAATAAGTAAGCGACAACCAAATAAGCAAGTGTTTAAATACGTCACGTAAGTGAACGTAAACTCTACGTAAGTTCCAGTGTTTATAAGAAGTAATAAAATTAAAACGTATCAAACATTGTAAAAACAAAGTGAGCTGAAAGCATAATTCGGTAAATCATAAAAACATATTGAGTATAGTGTAATAAATATAATACATCAATAATAAAGTAATGTTAAAACTGTCAATGTAATCCAAATGATGAAACGAGTGTAAATAAGTCATGCACCAATATTAATGTAAATAATAAATAATAGTGTAAATAATTATGTAGAATTGTCAGTGAAATCCAAATGATGAAATTAGATATAAGTAAAAGCCAAACAATCGAATCGTGTATGTGAGAGTATGCAGATGAGGGGATAGAAAGGGTGTGTGAATAGATAGCGGAAAGTAGACCAGTGGTGAAAAGAGAAAGAAGTGTGGTAGGGTGCAAAGTGATGCTAGAGCCTGGTGATCAGGCCTATCGCTTTCAAATTTATTGGTTTGTGGTTTCGTTGTTGTTTTTATGGTTTTTTATACATATATATATATACAGGTATATATATATAACATATAGTTTGGCGTTCAAGCCATTTGTCTTTATTGCTAATATTTTTGTTTATGCTATGCGCGTTAGCTGTTGTATTTGTAAGTTGTTAATATTAACTTACTGTGTTTGCTTTAGTATCTTTTTGTTTCTTCGTAATTTTGTAGTGTGTGTATTTAGTGTACAGTGTTTCTTCCTGTAGTCTTGTTTGGTGATTTTCGTCTTCTTGTGTAGGATTCCTTCTTCGGTAGTTTGTCTTAGTTGGTTAGTTTTGTCGATATCGGTGAATTTTGTCAAAATCGGTTGGTTTCATGATTGGTAGTTTTTTCTTAGTTTTGTGTAAATTGACTCATCATCTAGCGTAGAACGGTACTTCTGCTCCGCCAGCTAAAATCCTAGCGGAGCTTGGAAATCTGGCGCGACATACTTCTCTTCTGTTTTGGTCAATCATTTGTACGATATCTTCGTCCAAACGATTGACCTTTTCCAGCATATTCCTTGTCCGTTCTTCGATGACAACGTTAATGGGGGTTAACCCCGCCTCTCGGTGCAGCTCTTCTTGCGATCTTCTTTCCATTCTGCGTGTACCTGTGATTAGGTACACGCATTTATTCTGCACCACTTGTAGTCTCCTCTTCTGTGTCTTTGAGGCACAGGAGAGGGCGGAAGCGGGGTAAAGCAACGTCGATCTAACTAGTGCAGTATAGATCTTCTTTTTGTTGCTTTGACTAAGATTTCTGAACCTGTACAGAGTCTTGACTGCAGCAGTGGCCTTGGTGATGCGTTCTTGGACGTGCTTTGCGTACCTGGTTGAGGTGATCTTCATGCCGAGTACGCTGCATTCATTGGTGTAGGGATATCGTCTATCCCCCACCCTGACGTCATCAAGTAGTCTCCTGCCTATGGGGACTACTTTGAACTTATCCTGGTTGGTACGGATTTTCCACCGGGCCTCGTAGGTGTTCAGGTTTTCGATTTCTGCTGCCGTCATGCGAGCTTGCATAGGCGCATTCCTCCATGGACATGTGATTACCTGGGTGAAATCATCGGCGAATTGTAAGTTGAGGCAAGTGGGGTTTACAGGGACTGGGACATCCGCGGTGTAAATCAAGTAGAGAGTGGGAGACAGGCACCCCCCTTGCGGGAGGCCCGCATTGAGCGGAAACTTTGGCCTGTCCGTGCACTCTAAACTGATGTACGCCGCTCTCTCCATGACATAGTCACAGAGAGTTCTTTCTAAGCTTTCGCTTAGTCCCAGTCGTAAGATCTTGTACTGCATTTCCCGTTGCCACACCTTATCGAACGCCTTTGATACATCCCGACAAACAATGTCCACGTAACTCTTTTCCCGTTTTGCTTGGGCTAGCTTTTCCGTAATGACGTTAATCGCCATTTCCGTACTTCGCTTACTCCTAAACCCGAATTGGTGTGGGTTGTAGAGCGAGTTATCTTCCAGGTGAGACACCAGTCTTTTGTTGAGGATCTTCTCGAAGAGCTTCCCACCAAATTCCAGTAGTGAAATTGGTCGGTAGCTCTCCTTCAACTTGGGGTTCTTTCCAGGCTTGGGCAAGAAAATCATCTTTGCCGTTTTATAAGCGTCTGGAAAGTATCCCGTATTAAGGCAGGCGTTGAATATTCTTCTCATTCCTTCGATGACACAGGCTGGTGCCTTTTCAAAGTTAAGCTTTGTAAGCCCCGATTGTCCTGGGGCTTTTTGTTGGAATGAGCGAAGCGCGCCGAGTAGTTCTTCTTCTGTAATCTCGGCGGCTCCGTCGCGCTGCCTATCCACCTGGTGATGAGGGTGCGTCTTTTCTATTTCATCGTTAAGCTCGTCGATGATGTTGCTTTCGAACTCTAGGTCATAGTCTTCGTTTTCTTCTTCAGTTATACTGAAGATCTTTTCCCAATAACTTCGGAATATCTCTTCAACTTTTTCTTCCTCTTCTTCGATGTTTCCATTTTCTTTCTGTAGCTCGATCTTGTGCTTCTTTCCAGTTGATCCTTTAAGAATTCGGATCTTCTTCCAAAATTCTTTGGGAGTTGCTTCGTGATCGATGCTTTCGATCGCATCCTCCCATCTTCTGTTTTGCTGTTCGAGGATCAACTGGTTCAATTCTTCTTTGATTTCTTTACTTCTTTGCATCGAGTGTACTGATGCATTCACGATGTTGTGTTCATACATTATCTTTAGTTCACGGTATAGTTCCTTCATATATTCGGTCCACTCGTAGGTTGAGATGGTCCTATATGAGGAACGAGGGATACAAGCCCTATCTGCGTCGATGATATGGTTATTGAGGTCATCGAGTGCCTCGTCAATCTCCTCGAGAATTGCCTCGTCCAGGTTGGGCGGATCGTAGGCCTCGAGAAGGTGTGCATACCGTGCCCAGTCTGCTCGTCTGTAGTTCTTCCTGACTACTGCTGGGACTTGTATAGGGTTCCTATTGATTGTGAGTAGGATCCCTATATGATCACTGCATGGAACCTGGACTGGTTCCATGTAGTAATTGAACGGTAGCTGACGATTCACCAGACAGATGTCTGGCTTTGTGGCATTTCGTTCTCTGACATAGGTGGGAAAGTCGGGGCCTATCCGCTGGGCAATATTTCTGTCCAGCAACAGGTCCAGGCTTCTCCCTATTCCATTGAAGGTCCTGTAACCGGATTCTCGGCATCTGGCGTTTAGGTCCCCCATTAGTATGGTGGGGGCTCTTCTGCCAAATAGGCCAGTGAGAGTGTGAATAGGCAACACATCTCTCCTTGGCGGTTGATATCCGGTTGCAATGACCAACTTTCCTAAGTCGAGCTCGACCTCAATCGCGAGGTAGGATTCTTCTAAGTTTCTTATCTGCTTGTATTTGATCCCTTTCTTTATTGCAATAGCGGCGCCATCGTACCGCTCTTGCGAAAAGTTCGTGATCAACACATCGTAGTTCCAGATTTTCATTTCTGTATTACGCGTGTCGATCCCGTGCTCTGAGATCAGTATGATGTCTGCATCAATTTCTCTGAATACATTTCCGTAAAGAATTCTTTTCGTCGTCCAGCCGTTGGTGTTGATTTCCATTATTTTTAGTCCGTTACGTAGCATGATGAGTTGCTTTACCTATGTTTCTTCTTCCCCTTTTTCGGTCTGGGGGCTGGTTGGGCGATTTTACTCGGCCCAGGGTTTTCTTTTTTCGGGGGGGGGGGGCTCGGGGTCTTTGACCTGCTTTTGGTTGCCCGCGTGCGGGTGCAGGGAGAACTGTTCCTGCAATTTACGACGGAATAAACAATCCAGCTGAATATTTTACTTTTTCCTAAGGAAGGTCGTTTGATCAATTAACCCAGCCTGCTAAACGAGAAGGGCTACCCTTTTCGCACTTTACCTAAAGGGGCGGTCTAACGTCCGATTAGCCATACCTATAGTAGCCTTGAACGCCGGAGAGATTTCGCCATTACATGATATACATACACACTTCGCTTTGTTTCCGTCGGAAGATTTCACTCTAAAAAATTTACCATCTAGTAAAAGATGACTATATTTACATGATTCTTTATCTTCCTCGTATTTATTATTATCTAATCTCTCTATTTCACCCTCTTTTGAAGAAGCTGAAGTTGTCATGCAGCAATTGAAATAATGCTGAGCACTCTCACTATACAACCGAACCCAACTGTGACCATCTATTCACTGAATTTGAACTGATACAAGCAATCTTCCCTCACTGGCTCACTCAGTCAACCGTTTGTGTCCTACAAATTGCGGCAAGCTCAAACATGCATTACACGTTTTTAACAGCTATATAAAGTATTTGCAAAAAGTATTTAAATACACAAATGTATTTAAATACAAAGTATTTAAATACTGCCCACCTCTGGATTTAGTGAAAGTGATCGTGAGTTATGGAAACGAAGGAATGAAAGGTTTGAAAGTTTTTGTGTTGGGGATAAAATGCTGAATGAGATTGAAACAAAAGGCAGGCTGAATGTTGATAAATTGAAAGAGAAGCTTGTGGTAAGAAAGGTTTGGTCAAATGGGCTAAGTTATGTGATCCTTCATAAAAGAGAGGATGGAAGTTTGGATGAACGTAGGGCGCATCAGTGTCAGTTACGGAAGTGGCGTGAACCTCCTCAATATTTGTTGCAACACCCGGTGAATGAGTATCTTTTGGAAAGCATGGAAGACTGTAAATGAATGAATGATATATCTAGTGATTTAGAGGGGTAGCAGTTAGAGTTAGTTGAGCATGGAAGTGGAAAACGTAAATGGAGGCACACAAGGAAGGATGGATGGACGGGGCAGTTTGGTGAGAGTGAGGTGAATATGTTTTGTGTATTTTTGCCAGATCGATAGAGAGAATTTGATGGAACATATAATATTTGTAATTTTCAATTGAATGAGGTTGAGTCGATGTTAGTGATTATAAATGAGATGAGTGTGCAATTAGAGCAAGATTCAATAAATGCTATGAAAGAATTGGAAGGATTGATGGACAAAGTAGAAAAGCTGGTTGAAAATTTGAGAGCGATTGATCACGGAATGTCAGATGTGTGTGTAGATGAAGCGCATGTGGAAAGAGACGCAGACCGTCGTGACAAAGAGAGGCCATCGCGGCAAATGACTGAGAAGAGACGGTATAAAAGAGTATGATTGGTTGACGACGAAAGCGTTGAAATGGTTGTGAGAGAGTAAGTAGATATTGAAGTAAGGGAGGAGATAATTGGTGGAAATTGGAGATACAGTGGGATGAGGCGAACTTAAAAGGGAGGGATGTGGCAGTTTTTGTTGTTGTTTTTTTCACCTCAGCTCACCTGTGCCCACTCTAATGCCAACCTTTTATTTCAGGTTCCGGGGAAGGAAGGAGGACGGGCTGCCTGGAAGCAGTATCGGGCCCCCGTCTTTCGCCGCAGACTGATCCCATGCCCCCCATAGATCGTAGATGAGGATTTGAAAATAAATTGTGAAACAGTTGTGAAATTTAGAAAAAAAAGACTGAGAACGATGACGAGACGGATCAGGCCAGAGCCAGAACGAGCCATTAGGGCAAAAATTTATTGACCTACAAAGGCAGATAAAAAGAGAAGTGAACGCTGTTAAATGCAGGTATGAAAATAGATTAGCGGAAAGGTCACGCGATAATCCGAAAGCATTCTACAGGTGTTATAGAACTAAAAACTAAGAGTCAGTTCATGTACTTAAACAACGACCGAGTAGTTCAAAATGACCTCGAAAAGGCGAATATCTTGAATAATTATTTTACTTCAGTTTTTAACAAGGATATTCCGAATTTAAATCAGGAAAGCCTAGAAAACATAAATAATAACATTCCAAAAATGAATGAAATAATAGTTACGGCAGATGATGCAAACAATGCAATTAATAGATTAAGTGAAGGAGGTGGTACCGGTTGTAAATATGGGCACGGTTGTAAGTATTTTGCAGCTTGTGCGCCATATTTGTTGTGCTACCAGCACCATTGAGTTGATTGGGTAGAAGTTACATTATGTTTTGGGAAAAAGCATAATGGGAAAAAGTATAATGGTGGTTACATGGCCGATTCACATCGGACGGTGATGACATGAGAATGAGGGGCTTAATATATTCTGGGACAGCCCGCATGAAAATTTCGGTGAGGAGAGGGTTGAAAAGGTCAGATTGCGCGCTTTTTGCCCTGATAAAGTCCTTCGAATGATTTAAGAAGCTAGTGGGACACTTATCTCCCATCTCCTAAGTATTAAGGAACACCCTTAAGTCTTCAACCTGTGACTTCCCAAAATACTTTCGGAAGGCTTCCCTCAATTCATTATATGGTCCCACTTTTTCTCCATTAAATATAATGTCCTTAAAATTAATGAAGATACTTATGGGAACTTTTTAGATAATGGCAGCTATTTTTTCTTCTTCTGTTGTGGCTGGAGTGGGGAGAATTTGTGCTTCGGTTGGAGATTGCATCGTAGAAGACGTTTGGATATTCTCCGATGTTTTAGCCGATGATTGGTTTACCATTGTAATCCTTTGGGGATTATGTGATGTTTGTTAATAAGATTATTTAGGAGCCCATCAGGCGACTGTCTACTTGGGCATGATGTGTACTCACTACAAACAACACGGATAAAGAGATCCCCCCCGGAGAGACCACAACAACCAGTCAAATAAAGTGGAGGAAAAGTCGTTTAGTCCTCGAGTCAGTGTGCATGAACCAGTCCCGTGTAGAAGGGACAAGCGGTAGCGATCCCGCTCTTCCCGGTACCGTGACAGGTAACGTGCGCGAAGATTACCCAAACTGGGACATTCAAACACAATGCGCCAAACAGTCTGGGGGATAACGCAGTCGTCGCAATAAGGCTCGGGCGAGCGCTCATTCAAATGGCAGTGCGTCCGCGAGTGTGCCCAATTCAGAGACTAGAGAAAGCAACCTGAAGGCGTCACGGCATTAGGGGGTAGGTCCATTGGAACATTCGCGGCGCAATGGCACGTAACTTTAAGTTCTCTTCGACCGTCTCCCATCTTTCTTGGCAAGCCCCACGAAGGGCAGCCCGTATTCCTGCCAGGTAGTGGGTGTGAGGAAGAGCGAAGCGCTGGTCTGGTCGTACAGTCCTCGCGGACTTTTTGCGCCCCTATCGATGTTCCCATTCCCCGTAATTCCTAGATATCCAGGAACCCAGCATTAGATAATCTCGACATCTGCACGGCTCACCAAAACCATGGCGTCACGGATATCGCGAACCAGAGGATGCGGAGATTCTAATGCCCCGAGAGCACTCATGGTGCATTGTGAGTCGCTATAAATCACACTCTTGTCTCTGAACCGGGTACGTCATGTTATCTCCAGTACCGATGGGGTATTGTAACCAGCTCGGCCGTCGAGACACACGCAGAATCTGGCAGAGCCCTGCTAACTTCAAACAGAGGAGATACTGCGTGGAAACTGGGACCTTCTTGGGACTTGGAGCTATCCGTATAGAATTACACGGTTCCAGGGTGACAAGGTTTGCTCCAAGAAGGAGCAAACGCAGTGCTCCCACAGCCGTAGAATCTTTGGGAACAGCGGCGTAGCGACAATAATCAAAGGTGCTACCCTCTAGGGTGGCGTCCTGGGAAGAACCTGGGGAACCCCCGTCCCGAGAGCTATTCCAAGCTCTCGAAGGAGTTTCCTATCTGTAAACCCAAAGGACTTAGTGTATGGCTTGCAAATCTCGGTGGTATAGGCACCGTCGAGATCAGCTGCGAATGCGGTGAGAGCTGTTGCTAACTGAAGGAGAGCCGGGTTCGTGCGGAGGGCGAATAATGCAATGTGTAAGGCGCAGAGCGATTGGCTTCTCCCGAACATCGACCAGTAGGCTTTCAATAGGGGAGGTGGCAAGGCACCAGTCGTAGGCGAAGGCCGGTGTGGTGCTCGAGTCCCCCTTCCACAATAAACACTCGGTTGCGGATGCATAAAACTCGCATCCATGGTCGAGCTTCGAAGGAACAAAGGATCATTCAGCTCTCAGATGCTGAATGTCACGGAGGAAAGAATAGCCAGGGTGCGGGTACAAGAAACCCAAAGGCTGTGTAAATGAGCACCCCCCCCCCCCAGGTGAGAAGTTGGTCAAATACATGACAGGAGACATGGTGTGAGCCAACCAATTCCAGGCGAACCCCATTTAGAAACTAGTCTGGGTCAGGGTGGAGCCATTAATGGTGGCAGAAGTGCACCAACTTAGTCTTGGCCAAGGAAAATCGAAGCAACTGCGCTTCGGCATAGCGAAAGGCGCGGTTTAATGCCTGTTGGAGTCAACACTTCAGAGTTGGCATCTGGGCCGCGCCAGAAGAAATCGAAAGGTCGTCCACGTAGAGCGTAGCGAGAACGTCTTCCCACAGCACCGAAGTGATGCCGATGATGCTCCGGCTAAAGTGTGACACTGAGGACACTTCCCTGCGGGTCACCCTCTTACTACTCCATTGGGCCGGAGAGAGCTCCTCCTACCGGTACGCCGAATCGACGATCTTTCAAAACTTCAGATCTAAAGATTGGGAGAGGCGTCTTCTCACCCTAATCTCGTGGAGAGTCTCCATAATACCATATCGCCTTGTGGTATCGTAGGCCTTCTCCAGATCGACAAATGCCTTGCCGTTTCGCTGTCTACAAAGGAAAGCCTCGCAGACAGCATTTTCTAATCGGAGCAGAGCATCCAACGTGGAGTGGGACTGGCGGAAGCCGCAATGTACAGAAGCCAGATGGCCTCTGCTGTCCAGAAGTTAGGCTTATCTAACATTTACCAATTTCTCCATCAGCTTGCATATGCGGGAGGTTAGAGAGATTGGGCGGAAACTGGCCGTAGTAGTGTGACCTCTGCCTGTTGGCGAAAAGCGAGCAGAGTACGATTCACCAGGAAACTTGTAAGATACCCTCTATCCAGACTATATTGAACAAATCTGACATAAAGGCCATGCCTCGCTCGCCCAGGGGCGGTGTCCGAGCAAGAAGCGAGAGCGGAACACAACTGACTCAGAGTAAATCTGTTGTTTAAGGGTTCTCGGCCTCTAGAGTTAAAGTCCAGTCGGCGGCCTTCCGCGACATCACGATGCGCATTGAATGATAGCGGAGCAGCATTCCGGCTAGCGAATGCGGAGAAAGCCGTCGCGAAGGATTCCGCCACGGATACGTGGTCCGAGATTGCGGTCCCATTTCCTGGAGAACGAGAGTGGGGTCCTGCGAGAACTTGTCCAGAATCTTTTTGATTCGCATAGACATGTTTTCGAGAGTGGTATTCCCGTTAAGTGAAGACATATATGCCCGCCAACAAGACCGGCGGGCGTGATTCGAAATATACTGGAACCTAGCCCTAGTTCGGTGAAATCACAGACAACGAAATCGTTTGGGTGGCCCTTATAGCTCATCTAGGCGTAGCGCTTCGGCTTGAGGGCCTCCTCACACTCTGCTGCCCACCCCGGGAGGGGTCGGCGTGCAAAACGGCCAGAAGTTCTAAGAATAGTAGTTAGGCCCGCGCCATTCACCACCGGAGCGGTCTCCTAGGCGGTAACGGACCAGAAAATGACATTTGAATGCGAAAATGATTACTACCATGGAGGTCATCGACCCCCCTCCCCCCCCCCCAAAAAAAAAATCAGGCTGTGTATCAGGAGAGCAGAGAGATAGATCTGGGCAGGAAAATGTAGCGTTCTCCACATTTAGGATACCTATATCCAGTTCGTCGATCAGATCGTCAAGTACTTGGCCCCTGGGATTAATCGAATACTCTCCCCAGAGGGGGTGTCTACTATTCAGATCTACGAGCAAGATAAATGGTCTCAGCAACCGTACCACGAAGCGGTGGAAGTCCCCCGGGTCGAGGTCAGCTGACGGTCGAATGTGTGTGGAAATAAGAGTATACCTCCTACTCATGTGCAGCTGCACAGCTACTGCATGAAAAGACGTATCTAAAGCAAAGAAGAGCTGATACATCATGGCAGGTTTAAATTGCGCATCCTCCTTCCCGGTCCCAATCCTGTAGTCGTTGGGTTGCAAAACCCTTTTACTCCAGGAGGATGGGCAGGAGGCACGCACCCACGATGGTCTTCTGCAAACAGGTAGCTAACGGATAACGGAAGGAAAAGAGCATCTGCAGCTCTTCCCAGTTGGCCGGAGTCCTCCGCGGTAATTCTATTGAAGGAATATGCCCTCCAGGCCTAGCTCGAAGGAGATGCGGTGGCTTTCTTCGAAGAGAAGACCTTCACGGGAATGGCCGTACCCTTCTCGGAGGTAGAACTCCGGGCGCTGTTGAGCAGACAATGCGCTGAAGGCGCTCTGGAGTTTGAAGACTTATCGGGGGAGGTTTTCCTGCTTCCGCTTTCAAAGCTTAGGCAGGCAGGGCGGCTTCGTGGTCCCTCTTTTGGAGGTTTCACCGTCCGTGAACCACTCAGCCTACTATTGGGGGTGAGTGAAGGAGCGGAAGCTCCTTTAGTGCTGTCCTCCTTTGGGAGCCAGCTTTAGAAAGCCCGGAAGATGTGCTCACGACCAACTTCAGGAGTGTTGCCTCCTGTGAGTCTTACGACTCGGCTGAGGCGCGCTCACCAGATTTCGCTTTATGGGAAACGGTCACACTGGGGAAAGGGGGGACCCTTGTTTTAGCCGGGGCTGGGCGTGGACACTTTATTCCGTTAGCATTACCAGGTCAGCGCTCGGGGTGGGTAAAAGCCGCAGAAGGGTTCCGAATAAGCACGGAAACGACCGTGTTCGTAGGCCTGGATGGGGCAGGAGCAGAGGGTGTCTTTCTTAACATTGAGGCATAAGACGTCCTAGGCATAACCGGACACGCCGGGAACATATCCTTTGCCTCGCGAAATGAGAAACGATCCTTGGTATGAACGACCGGGATTTCCTTCTCAAGGAGATACACACCACATTGCTTCGAAAAAGCAGGCTGCGGATCTCCGCAATTGAAACACTTGGCCACACACGATTTGGATTTATTGTGTCTGGCCTTGGAACAACTTACAAGGACTTCGGGTAACCACAACTTTTCGTGTCTACAGAAGCGATTAGGATGGCCAAAGTGGTGACAGTATTAGCACCTGCGCGGAAGTGTCACGGATGCCTTCATGCGGTAGCGATGCCAACCGCCACGCAGCGTCTCAGGGAGTTAGTCACAGTCGAACGTGACGAAAAGTGAAGGGTGGGACTAAAGGCCTCTTGCTGTTTTCTCATCACACATTCGACTTTGACCGCTCCATAGTCGGCCAGCTCTAAAGTGATGTCATCTATGTAGTATGTAGTCTGCGAGTTACCTCGCATAAATTACTCCTTTTCAGGAAGTTCATAGTAGAGTGCGACGTCACACTTACCGGCGTGCCTTTAAGTATCCGAAGGGCACTAATCATGGCCGTCTCGGAGGGATTCGACGCATTTCCCAGAAGGCTACCCTCCGAGAAACGGGTCCCCTCTGGTTCTCTACCAATCACGCTAGCTAAAGCGCTCCTCTGATGGATTATGTTGCCCTTAGCCAACATGCTTCCATCCATCGCGGTACAAATAACTAGGAAGTGTTTGAAGCCACCGTGTTCGAAAACGCCAGAAATCGATGGTCCGCTCTGGGCAATTTTTCTCTTTGCCTGGGAGTCCTTACCTGGGGAAGCACCGGGACAGGACATTCCAATCTTGGCTTTGTCGCATACCGAAACGGGAGGGAGAGGAGGGAGAGGAGTCCCGAGTCCTTTTCGTCTTTCTTTCTATTTTTTTCTTTTTATTTTTAGGCCAGGGAATGAACCCGCTTCTCGCCTCCGCCGGCAGGAGCTCTTAGTCCAGATGGACCGGCCTAAGCAAGATCCTTCTCTGAAATGGAGAAGGTCCCTGCTGTCATAAGGGCACCAGCCAGGGAATGAGATCCCTCCTCTCCTTGTGAGGCTTTGGGGACCCGAGCCGTCTGAGGAGGAGTTTGCATATGGGCGGACACGGGTTCTGTGCTTAGCACCAAGCCCTGGTTCGAACCCATGTAAGATCCTACCGTCTAGGGCGGGGTCACCTCAGGGACCATGTCCATCTAAGGGAGGGGGAAAGGGTTCTCCATGTGGCCATCTTCCCTTAAACATCACGGGTTACCTTCGAGCTACCTTTTATGTTGTCATGGGCTGGCGAACCGGAATGGTCGGGGAAGAGAAAGAGCAAGGCATACTGCCCCCTTGCAAGCTGGTAGCGCACCCACCAGGACATTAGACGGTACGGGCCTGCGGGACCTGCCACCCCTTGTCCCCTAAGGGGGTTGCCCCTATCCAACCAGGGTGGTCAATTTTGGGCCGCTTCTTGCTTTCTTGGTAGTCCCATTGGAAAGCAAATGGGGGACTTCCGCTAAAAAAATGGAGTCACCCAAGGGCAACTCCAGAGAAGGGAGTGATGGGAAGTCCAATATACCCGTAGGTCTAGGAGAGGAGTAAGACTCCTCTCCGTTCAAAGAGTTTTGGAGGGTCTGCTGCAATACTACAGGTGTGTTGGGGGGCGACCTATATTTTTTCAGTGGAGCTGCCCGTAGGCTGCTCCGTCGATGGTCGAGGGGAAGATAAAGGGGGAGTATTATTTTCGTTATTCAATTCATTCATTAGCATGGTGACCCCACGCAGTAGCCCGATCTGCGAGGGGTGAACATGGGGCCGGAGAACCAACTGCCTCATATGAGGACACTCTTTCCGCCTAGTGACTTGGCAATCCTTCGGCATTGCGGCTCCACCTTAGGCACGGCGTAAAATTGATAGATCTTGAAAGAGAGAGAAGGAGTCTCTGAAGAATGTATGGGCTGGGATGAAGCAGGTTGTTAAAAACCCACCACCCCAAACCGGAGTTCAGGGCTGAGGGAACGTTGTCCCCTCCCCCTCTGCCCCGATCCAGGATAGCTGGGTGAGAGGAAGCTGGTCGGCATCTATCTTGTGAAATTAGAAGCCGATCAGAGAGAGTTGTGGGAGAGGTTGTAGGTAAAGTTAGGAAGTAGGGTAAAAACACAGGCTGTCAGAAAGAAGGAGAAGAGGCTAAGATGGGGCCGGACGGGGCGCTGAGTCTCGTCAGCACGGCGGCAGGAAGGCAAATCACCACGCCCCTAACGGGGCCCTCGATTAGAACTGTTTCGTATATCGAAAGATTAAATATATTAAAAATACTGCTCTTGAAACTAAGCGACTGGTAGGTGAGCTTATCGAAGTATTTAAAATGTTAAATAAATTTGAAAACGTAAATTATGATATTCTTTTATTAAGTATTACCATGGTATCACACGTAACAACGGTTTTAAAATCATCGATAAATTGAACGCACTCCCCACGGGGGTCTCAAATGCTAGTGGTGTGAATAGTTTTAAAAAACAAAACTGCCAGTTTTTTACGAATAAGGGTATTGTTTAAATACGGAGCCCTGGTGTGCATTGAATGTCGCGTGAGTGAGCATCGTGGCGACAATGTCCAAAGGAAGACTTGCATATTAGTATAGACTAGCAGTGGTGGGCAGTCAGTCAGTACCGACGGAAGGTCCGTCAGTCCGTCACTGACGGACTTTCGCTGGCGGACTGACGACTGACGGAATAAGCGCCGACAGAATCGACTTTCAGCCGTCACTCGAACCGTCACTAACCCGAAAAGCAAAGACGACCTTCGGCAAATAATGTTTTATGAAACACGTTGGCGCGTTGGCGCATTTTCTTGCATCTAGAAGGGAATGAATTTATTCATGTGTGCTGTAAAACTTTGTTGAGTTTTGTTCATGTATAACTGGTTTGTTTTTGTATGTCCTATTTTTATCTAATTCTGTTTGCACTGGCTTAAAGAATATATTTTGTGCAATAACTTATTGATGGGGGGAGGGGCGCCACGTCGTTATTTTGCCTATGGGGCCGAAATTACTAGGGCCTTAGGGCCTGCTCTGTATATATATATATATATATATATATATATATATATATATATATATATATATATATATATATATATATATATATATATATATATATTGAGCTCCTTTTTATCGAAATCTGCTACTTTTGCTGAAAAAATCTGGCAACCCTGCTGCGTCATATCAGTTGGCTTCTGGCTTTCGTAATGAAAGCGTGTTTGTCGTGAGCTCTCCCCTTCTGCCAGTTATAACTTGTTTCAAAAGTTTCAACTTGTTACAAAAGAAATTTCTGTAGTGTGGACGGGGCTTTAGCATTCCAACCCGCGTTTGATCAAGTGAAGTAACATTTTTTAAATTGTTTTTCACCGCATATCTCGACTTTTATAGATCATGGATAGAGATATCTTAGCAGAGACAGGAGCAGGAGTGTGTCTACTGATAGTGATAGACCTGATAGTATGCTAAGTAGCGTGAGCTTCAGAGCCAGCACACCTGTGAGTGACAGAGACTGAAATGGACCAGAACCAGCACAGTGACGCCAGCATGTCGCTTGGTGCCGAGTCTTTGTGTAATACCCAGCCCCTGGAGGAGCCTGAAGAGATGGAGGAGATAGGTGACGCTGGGGATCAGGACAACGCCAAGGCCATCAGGGAACTCAAAGGCTACCTCAAGAACTGCGAAATGTAAGGAAGCCCTCTCCTGGGCCCTCTTCCCCAAGGAGCACAGGGAGCCGTGGATAGACTTGTTCATCAAATACAACACCCCCCTCCCTAGCTCCGCTGCCGTGGAGAGGGTGTTCTCCACAGTCAGCGACATTCTCAGGCCGAAGAGGGCCACCCTGGCCAGCGCCAACTTCCAGAAGCTGGTGTTCCCTCAAGGGAAACATGTCCCTGTTGGGCTACCCCAGCTACAAGGGGCAGTTTGGGGAGGAGAAGCAGGAGGAGAGGCAGTAATAGTATAAGAATTTATATTTTTTGTGTAAAGTGGTCCAAAGTGTTTCTAAATGAATAAAATTGTGTGCTGTTACCCTTGTAAACAGTTTTTTACTGACGGTCCTAAAATAGTGGTGACGAACTGTAATTTAGCGATGACGGAAGCGTGGTTAAAATAACGATGACGGAGTGACGCACTGACGACTGACGGACTGGGCCGGCCTGAAATAATGATGGACTGATGATGACGGACTGGTGGGCCAACCGCTGGCGAATGACGAATGACGGACCGGTGAAATTTACTGACGCGCCCACCACTGTAGACTAGCATATTAGTATAGAATGGGACTGTCGTTTGAGTGAACTAAGGAGTCTTTGCTGGGTCCCTGTAACTATAACATTTATCGCCATCTCCGTACTTCGCTTTTTGGGGGGAAACCATATTGGTACGGATTGTACAGGGAATTCTCCTCGTTGGGTATTTCCCGTGCTTTGCTAAGAAGATCATTTTAGCAGTTTTGAAAGCATCAGGGAAGTATCCTGTATTTAGACAGGCGTTGAAAATAATTCTCATTCATTCGATGATATTCGCTGGTGCCTTTCAAAGTTTAACTTTGTTAGCCTTGATTGTCCTGAGGCTTTCTAACTGAATGAGTGGAGCGCTCCAAGTAGTTTCTCCTCTGCTACTTCGGTGCCTTCGTCATGCTGTCTATCCACCTGGTGGTGCGGGTGCGTCCTATGGATTTGTGTTTTCAGCTCGTCTATGATTTTGTCTATGGTACCTGGACTGGTTCCATGTATTTGTTGAACGGCAGCTGAGGATTGGCCAGAGATATGACTGGTTTTGTGGTACCCTCTTCTCTAACATAGGTGGGGAAGTTGGTGCCAATTCGTTGGGCGATGTTCCTGTCCAGCAAAGTATCGAGGCTCCTTCCTATCCCATGGTAAGTTCTATAGCTGGAGTCGACACCTAGCATTCAGGTCCCCCATTAAGATTGTGGAGGTCTTTCTGCCAAATACGTCAGTGAGAGACTGTAAGGGTAAAAGGTCTCTCCTTGGTGAGTGGTATCCGATGGCTATGGCAATCTTTCCTATGTCGAGTTCGACCTCTATAGCGAGATATGATTCTTCGAGGTTTCTGATTTGCTTGTATTTTATTCCATTCTAATCGCAATAGAGGCCCCGTCGTATCGCTCTTGCGAATAATTCGTGATCACCTTTTGTCATAATTCCAAATTTTTATTTTTTCACTCCGCGTGTCAATTCCGTGCCCCGAAATCAAGATGAAATCTACATCAATTTCCCTGTATATATTTCTGTAAAGAGTCCTTTTCTCGTTGCCCAGCCATTGGTGTTAATTTTCGTTGCAGTGTATTATTTACCGGTGTTTCCTCTTATTTTTCTTCTTTATTTGGTGTACATCTCTCGTGTGTTTAGGCTTCTCACTCTTCAGGGGTGGACTAGGAGGTTTCGATTTTCTCTTAGTCGCCCTGGTTTGTGTGCAGGGCTCCTCTTCGCTTTCTGAGATGGTAATTTCTTTTTCTTGGGGTCCTTTCCTTCCTCTACCTCTTCGGATTCTTACAAATAATGCACTTCAACTGTTGCTTAAATTCCGCACTGTGGGTATCATTTTTGATCACAGACAGCATATTTACTATTGGAAGGTTATTTGCTTTCAACAGAGCATTATTACCTCATTCTAGCAGCCGGGTTTGACCGTATTTGCTAAATTTGTATGCCTGATGCATATTAGAATGCGTGCATTCAAATCACCTGTGATCTTAGTTTCTGATTGGGATACCCTCGTTGGTCGCATCTCGCCTTTTTTCGTGGCGCTTGCGTACCTAGCCTATTTCGCTTTCCTTCTTTCCTCATCTTTCTTTTTTTATTATTTCTTCTCTTTGGGTATCTCAGAGTCATGGTCTTATGCTCGCCTTTGCAGTTTAGGCATTTCTATGCGCTTTTGCAGGCCTCAAATCGGTGGCCTTCTGTGGCACATTCACTGCACCATAGTTTTCATTTTTCGGGTCAGTTGATCGACGTATGGTCTTCCAGTTTATGGCATACAAATCACATTTGTATACTATGGAACTTTTCTTGTTAAATATTGTCTCCCGGGATCCTCATACTGAAAATCAGTTCTGTCCTTTCGTGCTATTTCCGCAGATGTGAAAGTTACTTTAAATACATGACTGTGATCTTGGAACTTAAGGATCTCTTTGACTTTTGTTCATGCGTGCTGCTTTTCTTTTTCTTCTTTTACTTCTTCAGCCAAGTGTTCACCAACACAACTCTCCATTTTGCGGCAGATAACAGTGTGGTTGGCTGCCACTTGCGGGAGGGGGGGTCTCTTGCGGATAGGAGCTTGTCCACATCTCTCACTTCAGCACACAGAGCGATGAACCCACGTTGAACATCGATGAGCTTAACAAGTGCGTCTTTTAGCTCAGCACAGTCCGCTCTTCTAGGGTAGAGTTTGGTCGGGGATGGTCCTCAACGGGACCCTCTTAGTGAGGGTCTCCAATCAGGTTGCGTTTCTTTTGCCTTTGGTTATCCTTTTTCTTTCTTGCCATGTAAACAATGTGTAATTATATATTTTGGGTGTGAGGTGTGAGGCGTATTTAGCGATAAAATATATAAATCGAGGTAAAAAAGTTGTTTGGATCTGACTGGGTTGAGAGACACCGCCAATTACCTAATTGGTCAACCGCTCGAGAACTGCAGGGATGGATGATGATAATGGATAGGTGGATACGGTTGGGTTCCTTTAGATGGATGAATCTTGGTGAACTCTATGAAAGCAGTGGCCGAATCAACTGCCACTACCCTGGTGCCACAGCCTCTTGTGTTTCTTACATTATAACTGCTTCCAACATGCACAGAGACTGGAGCTGCTCCCATCTGTGCTCTTGGCCGGCCCCTCGCGTGTGAGGATTACTCTCCCACCCGAAGGTTGCAGTTACGTCCTATAACGGAATGATTTCTGACCCATGATTCCGTTGTGGCATATTGCGCAAAACAGTTGGGCCCCTAATTATGTCCATACCAAGTGGAGGGCATAGTAGGACGAAATGAATGCATGGCAGATACCTCGGCGAGTTCCCGCGTTGGTTGATGGGCGAGATCCACGGGGTTTTTTTAGCCCTTATTTTACTCTCATATTACAATTATTATAATTCTATTTTTAAAGTGGGTGAATTCCACTATGTCCTTCGGCTAGCTCTCAGTAAGCAGCGTTTCCCATTGTCCTTTACTAAGTATGTGGTAAAAATTACGATTCGTGTATTTACAATTGCTCGTTGACGAAAACCGGCCTTAAACAGGAATGCTCATTCTTTTTCTTCTTCCTCTCTCAGAGCGCAATCACCTGTAACCAATTCACTTCATCAAACACGAACTGCTCATTCATTTTCTTCGTCGTCTCACAGAGCGCAAGCATCTGTTACCCAGTCAATTTATTATACACGAACTGCTCAATCATTTTCTTTATCCTCTCACAAATAGCAAGCATTTGTAACCCATTCACTTCATCTCACTAGTACTACTCATTCCCTTTCTTCTTCGTCTCACAGAGGGTAAGCATCTGTCTGTAATCAATTCCCTTCATCTTACATGAACCGCTAATTCGTTTATTTTCTTCTCACTAAGCGCACGAATCTGTAACCCATTGAATTCGTGTTACTTGCACTACTCGTCACTTCTCTTATTCGTCTCAAACAGCGCAAGCATCTGTTATCAACACTCTTTATCTTAAAAAAATTGCTCATTCCTCTACTTTTTCATTATAGAGCGCAAGCATCTGTAACCGATTCAATTTATCATACTTGAGGCGGTCAATAGGTTTTGCGAATCGGTATGACAAAACAGAGGAAGGGGGATGGCTGTTTGTGGAGGTAATAGGACAAGTTATGACGAGTCAGGACCTGCAGCCGCACGCTCCTGCGTCGTCTATTTAAGAAGCAGTAGCTGATCGCAGATCGTCAGTCATAATTTTTTCAACAATGGAGAAGGTTGAGCACCGCGCAATGATCAAATTTTTGACCAAGGAAGGCAAGAAAGCAAAAGAGATCCATGAACGCATGGTTGCAGTGTAAACCGACACGGTCCCTTCCTATGCAACCATTGCTCGCTGGAATAGGAAGTTCCCCTATGGTCGTGAGTCTCTTGAAGATAACCCCCCTCCAGGACGCCCGTTAGACGTGACCAACGAGAACAATGTGGCCCGTGTGGAGAGGATGATCCTCGAAAATCAACGGGTGAAGGTCGAAGAAATCGACCGAGAACTTGGAATATCACATGGAAGTGTTATGAACATCATCCACGACAACTTCGCCATGACCAAGGTCTCTGCCCGTTGGGTCCCTAGAAACCTCACGCCCCATGATCGACTTCAACGTCGTCAAAGTCCACAAGGCCATAGTTGCACAAGCTGCCCTGCACGAGTGCGGATTCGAGTAGCTCAACCATCCCCCTTACAGTCCAGATCTGGCCCCTAGCGACTACTTTTTATTCCGCCAGCTCAAGGCTGCACTGCGTGGAAGCCAGTTTGGGGACGATGAAGATGTCCAGCCCTCCGTCCAGGAGTGGATTGAACAGCAGTCGGGAGATTTCTGGTTGTCGGGAATTCGAAGCCTCAGGGACAAGTGGCGCAAGTGCATTGAAGTCGAAGGTAGTTATATTGAAAAATGATAAAACACTTTTCCTCATATCTCGTTTCCTTATATCCGAATTTCAAAACTTATTGACCGCCCCTCGTATATGAATTGCTCAGTCCTTTTCTTCTCCGCCTCACATAGTGCCATCTTCTTTAACCAATTCACTTCATTATACTCGAACTGCCCTCTCTTTTTCTTTTTCCTCTCATTTAGCGCATGGAACTGTAACTGTTACTTTTCTTCTTCGTATCATAGAGAGCAAGCTCCTGTTGCCCATTCGATTAATTATACACTAACTGCCCATTCTTCTTCTCATTCACCGCACAGAGCGCAAGCATCTAAACTCCATTCACTCCATCGTGCACCTACTTCTTATTCCTTTTCCTATTCTCTCATAAAGCTCTAGCATCTGTATTCCATTCACTTCCTTTTACACGAATTGGTCATTCCTTTTCTTCTTCCTTTCGCAGAGCGCAAGCATTTGCAACCCATTCATTTTATCTTACATAAACTAATCAATTCTTTTCTTCTTCCTATCACAGAGCGCAAGCATCTTTAGCTTATTCACTCCATCTTAAAAGAACTGCTCATTCCTTTTCTTCTTCGTCTCACACAAAGCAAGCATCTATAACACATTACTTTCATCTTACTCGAACGGCTCATTCCATTTCTTCTTCATCTCACAGAGCGCAAGGATCTGTAACCCATTCTCATTATTTTACATGAATTATTCAGTTATTTTCTTCTTCGTATTACAGAGTGCAAGAAACTGCATCCCACTCACTATATCTTAAAAGAAATGTTCATCCCTTATCTTCTTCCTCTTCAAGAGCGCAAGCATCTGTATCCTATTCACTTGATCTTACAAGAACTGCTCATTACTTTTCTTCTTCGTCTCAAGAAGAACAAGCCTCTGTAACCGATTCAATTTACCAGATACGAACTTCTCATTCCTTTTCTTCTTCGTGTCCATAGCGCCAACGACTGAAGTTGTTAAATCTGAAAGAAAAAGAAAAAAATCATTAGATGCTTAAATTTAACTAACATTTAAAATTGGTCCAAGTTATTGGAAAGGGTGTTCCAATAACTTGGACCAATTTTAAATGTTAGTTAAATTTAAGCATCTAATGATTTTTTTCTTTTTCTTTCAGATTTAACAACTTCAGTCGTTGGCAATTTCAACCATGGCAAGATTAACAATCGAACAACGTGTTAAAGTTATCGATGCTGTCGTAGAATGACTCCCGACGATACTATATATAACACTATTCGTTGAGGGAACTTCCTTAATTATCTCTAGAGTGCGTTTTACTGTCTTGGCGGCCGATATTATGTATCTTCAAAAATGCTTAAGAAGTGGAACTGAGCTCAAGGATAATAATATTGCTATCATTAATAAAATAGAGTTTTATTAATAATAACTATAAACAAAACACAAAAACGGAAAATATTGACAAACAGAATGGAAAGGGTCGTGGAGACTCGGGCTAATCCAAGGATTTAAGGGATCAAAAAAGGTAAAACAAATATGGAGTTAAAGAGATGGGATGGTTCGATAAACCATTTAAAGCACAGGATAGAATTGACAAATAAGGGATCAATACTCAAAAGGTGACGCTTGGCTTACGTAACTTCATTAGGGTGAAGTGGAAGGTACTTGAAGGAATATTCGGTCCGCTGGCGAGTTCCAGCCGAAGGGGGAAGGGGGGATAAAAGGATCCTGACGAGGCGTCTTGGAAAGGAGAACAGTTATTCGACGAACGGCTCGACGAACAATGGCTGTTCTACTTTGTTCTCTTCTGAACAAAGGGGGGATGAGGACCGTCTCTTGTCTATGGGCTCAAGAACAATGGCTGTTCTAATGTTGTTCTCCTTTGAACAACAGGGGGGGATGAGAACCGTTTCTTGGCGAAGGGCTCAAAACGAACAATGGCTGTTCTAATGTTGTTCTCCCTTGAACAACAGGGGGGGGGGGAAGAACCGTTTCTTGGCGAAGGGCTCAAAACGAACAATGGCTGTTCTAATGTTGTTCTCCTTGAACAACAGGGGGGGGATGAGAACCGTTTCTTGGCGAAGGGCTCAAAACGAACAATGGCTGTTCTAATGCTGTTCTCCTTGAACAGCAGGGGGGAATGCCTTGGGGACTTGACGTCACTAAAGGCTCGAACCTTTGGCACTCAAGGAATATTGTCCTCCTGGACAAGTGATGGTGAATCTCGAGGCCGAGGTCCCTTGGCGCACAAAGGGAGAGAGGGTCGTGGTGATGTTTCGCGACGAAAATCTGGATCTCCAATCTGATCTTAGTGGTAAAGAGTCCATATAAATAGCCAGGACATCTCCTTGGCGTGGGGGAGAATGGAGTGAAAGCTTGGAGGGAACGCACAGCTGGGCCGGAGAAAAATGCCTTATCTGTTCATAAGCCTAACTCGATCTGGCGAGGTCGGCGTATGGGGGCGAACGGGGGGACGATAACCTCCTTGTTTAAACATCGACGTCCGGCAGCTGTTGATAAGACTCCAAGCCTCGAATCGAAGATGCACGTGGGCCTCCTCGAGGTTTTAACTAATATGGGATAGGAGTTGAATTTAACACAGATTCAACTCGTTCTATCACACCCCTCCATTCCAGGGGAAGTTGTCACTTCGAAAAAAAAAAGAGAGAAGGGACAACGATAGAGCTCCGTTGTAGGGAACTCGTTTTCTTGTACCAACCGTATCTTCCTGCACCTAACTATTATTACCTCAATACATGATTATTTTGATCTTTAGATTACAGGGGAAAATAACCTTTAATACAACTTAATAAAAAAAAAAAGGGCATGGAACAATGAAATGTTATAAACTTAGTACATACGGGACAAAATAATTTATACGTAAATTAATAAGAACAAATATATATACATAAAAAAAATTAGACATTGAGCGTTACAAAATTCAGACATACCTTAAATAACTATATTACAAAAGAATCTTAAATTAAGTCGTACAAGACGGTATATACCTACATGGAGATACTAATCCTATGAATACAATTGTTCTACACTATTCGGTAACGCATTCCTACTGAGTGCGTCAGCGACCTGGTTATCGGAACCTTTGATATAATTTATTTTAAATCGATACTCTTGCAAGAGTAAACTCCAGCGCATGATGCGGCCGTTTGAGTGTCTCACATTCCTAATATAGGCTAACGGACGGCGGTCGGTTCCTATTTGACATTCTTTACATATCAAGTACAGCTTAAATTTGTCTATGACCCAGATAATTGATAGAGCTATCTTTTGCCTAGTGGCATATCTCTTTTCGCGTGGTAATAATAGATGGCTAGCATATGCAACTGGATGACTCGTTCTGTCATCCTCGTATTGAAGGGGTACACCTCCAATGCCCTCGTTGATCACGTCGGTCTTAACCCCAAAGGATTTTTCCGGGTTGGGCAACTTAAAAATGGGGGCAGAAATGAACTTATTTTTGAGCTGATTAAAATGGGAAACAGCGACATCATTCCAACGTAAACGATCGGAGAAATTCTTTTCCTGAAGGGGGCATAGGGGGGCCAAAGTTGCAGCGAAATTCGGAACAAATCGCTGATAGGGAGAAGCTGATCCTAGGAACGATCTTAATGACTTCTTTGTAATCGGGAGGGGCATGTCGGCGATTGCCTTAATCTTGTTCTCGTGGGGACCTAACTTGCTTCGTCCTATTTTGAAACCCAAATATTTAATGGTTTCGTGGGCAAACTGGCATTTGCTGGGGCCAATGGTGAGGCCATTTTCACGCAGTTGCTCGAAAAGAGCTAATAGGGTGGATAAATGGTGATTCCATTTAATTAGTTCTTGGAGCTGACTCTTCTGACGTGGTGTCAGCTGCGCGTCACTATCCAGGTCAGAGGGTTCCAAAGACTCGCCTGGTAGGGAATGAGGAGTGTAATCGGCATCAGGTTGGATGCACACTGTCTGGATTACCTTAAGGGACTCCGCGGGGCAATCCTCTTCAAGCGCCGATGCTTCGTCCAGTTCTACGAAGGTATCTCCATGGGCGCGTTGGGGTTTCTTTTTTTCTTGGGGTCCAGGGACAGTCTCCGTGTCCTTGTCTGGGGCCTTATCACCTAAGGGTTTTAGTGAATCACATTCCTCTTTTTCCGTCCTAAAGTCCTGGTTAGGGGTCTCCGAGAAATCGGACGGTATCGGGGTTCTGATGGGGACGGGCTCCTGGGCTTCTTTCTTATCTCGGCCTTGAGGAAGGGCGGCCTGAAACACAGGGTCGAAACTTACTTGGGGGCTCTGTCCTATAAGTACGGAACAGAATTTTATGGGTGCTACAATGACTTCAGCCCAGCCATTATAATATTGACACTGCAGGTAACATCTAGCGACGGGGAATCTGTTCGCCCGCCCAAGGTAGTCACGTACCACCGCAAATTTTTCGTGGTTAGAGGCCACTGGGAGGAGTTCGTCGGACACGATGAAGCACGAACATCCTGTGTCCCTGACGAGAGTCGATACTCGACAGCTGTCCACGCTGCCCTCCTCATATTTCAAAGTTCCCGCTGAACTTTTATTCCAAAAAAAATTTACCTGGTGGCCTGATGGATGGGGAGAAGTTTCTGCTTGTGTCTGCACCACCGGGGGAGCCGTGGTTGCATTAATCTGGTGAACTTGGTTGCCTGGTCCGCTTTTAAGCCTAGAATTTTGGGGGCAATTCCAGCTCATGTGGTTTTCTACTCCACAGGTGAAGCATATGGTTGGTCGCTTCGGGAAGAGAAATGGAGGAGAAGTCTTAACGGGAGGTTTGGAGTCCCGTTGTTGGTTTTGGGGAAAGAAGTTTTGGGGTTTTACGGGGCTCGGAAACTTTGTCAGCTTTCCTGGGAAGGGGCGCGAATCCGTCCTTCTTTCTTCTCGTTGGATTTCTTTTTCTCGTTCTTCTCGTTGTATTTTTCCTTCTCGTTCTTCTCGTTGGATTACTCTTCCCCGTTCCTCTCTTTCTCTTTCTTTTTTTACCTTTTTTCTTTGAACTTCTGCTTTAATCCGAGCTAATTCAATCTGAAGGTCAGCTAGTCTTATCCGTTCCTCTCTTTCTCTTTCTTCTCGTTGTATTTCTCTTCTTTGCTCCTCTTGTCGGATTACTCTTTCCCTTTCTCTTTCTTTCTCTTTTCTTTGCTCCTCTCGAATGTACTTAATTAGTTCTTTTCCGGAAAGTCCACAGGACTCTCCTTGCGCTTTAAAGATTTCGAATGGAGTCATCTTTGCACTTGGGGGGCACTAGTCAACCAACTAAAATTCCTTGCAACAAGAATTATGCCTCTATAGAATTAGCCTACCTAAATACGGGCACTGACCTATTCGTACTTGGTTTCTCAATCTAAATAACCACTGACTAAAATCACGAAAAAAACACAAACAAATTATTATAACCGTTCCTTGAGCTACTCCAGCTTCTTAAGTTTCAAAAAAAAGGGGATAGCAATCGTTAAAACAAAAGGGAACTACTATATTCTATTATTATAACGAATAACACTATGCTTTACTCGACTGAGACCAGTGTTTGCAAAGATATAGCGTTAAACCTTACACACCTGATACCAAATTAAATAGTATATATATATATATATGTCGTAGAATGACTCCCGACGATACTATATATAACACTATTCGTTGAGGGAACTTCCTTAATTATCTCTAGAGTGCGTTTTACTGTCTTGGCGGCCGATATTATGTATCTTCAAAAATGCTTAAGAAGTGGAACTGAGCTCAAGGATAATAATATTGCTATCATTAATAAAATAGAGTTTTATTAATAATAACTATAAACAAAACACAAAAACGGAAAATATTGACAAACAGAATGGAAAGGGTCGTGGAGACTCGGGCTAATCCAAGGATTTAAGGGATCAAAAAAGGTAAAACAAATATGGAGTTAAAGAGATGGGATGGTTCGATAAACCATTTAAAGCACAGGATAGAATTGACAAATAAGGGATCAATACTCAAAAGGTGACGCTCGGCTTACGTAACTTCATTAGGGTGAAGTGGAAGGTACTTGAAGGAATATTCGGTCCGCTGGCGAGTTCCAGCCGAAGGGGGGGGGGATAAAAGGATCCTGACGAGGCGTCTTGGAAAGGAGAACAGTTATTCGACGAACGGCTCGACGAACAATGGCTGTTCTACTTTGTTCTCTTCTGAACAAAGGGGGGATGAGGACCGTCTCTTGTCTACGGGCTCAAGAACAATGGCTGTTCTAATGTTGTTCTCCTTTGAACAACAGGGGGGGGGATGAGAACCGTTTCTTGGCGAAGGGCTCAAAACGAACAATGGCTGTTCTAATGTTGTTCTCCCTTGAACAACAGGGGGGGGGGGAAGAACCGTTTCTTGGCGAAGGGCTCAAAACGAACAATAGCTGTTCTAATGCTGTTCTCCTTGAACAACAGGGGGGGATGAGAACCGTTTCTTGGCGAAGGGCTCAAAACGAACAATGGCTGTTCTAATGCTGTTCTCCTTGAACAGCAGGGGGGAATGCCTTGGGGACTTGACGTCACTAAAGGCTCGAACCTTTGGCACTCAAGGAATATTGTCCTCCTGGACAAGTGATGGTGAATCTCGAGGCCGAGGTCCCTTGGCGCACAAAGGGAGAGAGGGTCGTGGTGATGTTTCGCGACGAAAATCTGGATCTCCAATCTGATCTTAGTGGTAAAGAGTCCATATAAATAGCCAGGACATCTCCTTGGCGTGGGGGAGAATGGAGTGAAAGCTTGGAGGGAACGCACAGCTGGGCCGGAGAAAAATGCCTTATCTGTTCATAAGCCTAACTCGATCTGGCGAGGTCGGCGTATGGGGGCGAACGGGGGGACGATAACCTCCTTGTTTAAACATCGACGTCCGGCAGCTGTTGATAAGACTCCAAGCCTCGAATCGAAGATGCACGTGGGCCTCCTCGAGGTTTTAACTAATATGGGATAGGAGTTGAATTTAACACAGATTCAACTCGTTCTATCACAGATGCCTATTACGAAAATAGACGTTCAAAAAGAAACGCATTTCGGGCATTTCGCGAGAGTGCAATTGGGAAAATTGTTCGTAAATTCAAACAAACGGGGTCGGTGGCAGATATGAAAATGCCATTGCGTGCTCGTTTACGCTGTTCAGCTGAAAACATTGCTGCAGGGCGCGAGAATGTGACCGAAGATCCAGACACCTCTATTCGTCATCGCGCGCAGAAAAATGAACCTCTCCACAAATCATTGGGCCGTATTTCTTCGAAAATGATGCCGGGAATTCTGTTACGTTGACAGGCGGTCGATACCGTGCCATGATAACCAACTTTTTATGGCCTGAATTGAATTTTATGGACGTCGAAGATTTGTGATTTCGACAGGATGGCGCCACATGCCACACAGTCAATGCAACAATGGCTTTATTGAATGAGTAGTTGCCCGGTTGCCTCATCTCTCGAAACAGCGAGGTCAATTGGCCACCACGATCGTGTGACTTGACGCCTTTAGATTTCTTCCTTTAGGGTCATCTCAAAAGTAAGGTCTATGCCAACAAGCCAACAACAATTCAATAGCTGAAGGATGAGATAATAAGACATATTGGTGAGATCAAAGAGCAACTATGCAGAGACGTCATAAAAATTTTGACCATCGAGTGGAGGTGTGCCGCCGAAGCCTTGGCGGACATTTCGGCGATATTATTTTTTACACATAATTGCCATGACTCAAATAACATGATCCAATAGTAAAATTAATAAATTTTTATCAATAACACTGTTTTATTTACTACTAACTTCGATCCGTCTTAATGGAACACCCTTCACAAACTGCTCATTCGTTTTCTTCTTCTTTTCTCTAAGCACAAGCATTTGTAACCAATTGAATTCATGTTAGTGGAACTACTCGTACCTTCTCTTCTTCGTCTCAAAGAATGCAAGAATCTGTAATGAATTCTCTTCATCTTACATAAACTGTACATTCATTTTTTTTCTTCGTCTCACAAAGCCCAAGCTTCTGTACACAATTCACTTCATCTTACAAGAACTGCTAATTTCTTTTCATATTCTTCTCACATAGAGCATGTATCGATAACTTATTCACGTAATCTTACAAGAACAGCTCATTCCTTTTCTTCTTCGTCTCACAGATTGCCATCATCTCTATCCGATTCAATTTACCATACACAAACTGCACATTCCTTTTTGTTCTTCGTCTCACAGAGGGAAAGCATCTGTGATCTCCCTTCCCAATAATAACATAATAATCAACCATAACACATAACCACTCCTCACTCTACAATCAATATTCATTTGTGTTCTCCTCCGTTCACCCATGGCTGTCTGTACACAACTCTTGTCACTACACACAACTCAAATTAGTAATCATTTCATAGAGCCGAGAAGTAAAACCATTCTCGAAATACGTTCGGAACTACTCCGCGCTTCTACTTGCCACGACCATTATACACAGCAAGACTTTTAGGTTGTCACATCACACTGGAATAACCTTACTCATACCTATGAAGCCTGATTGAGAGAATCCAAGCGACTTGTGCCAACACTCAAGTGTTTTAGCACAAAATCTGCTTCATCAAGTCACAATAAATTATTACCAAGGATTGGGCGACACAAGCAGCGTTTCGCTCTTTTCCATACTGACTATATGGCAGGAATTAGGTCATCCCGCCGCACTGCATGGCAAAGCAGATGGGAAACTGAGTTGTGTACAATCGCCGCGACCACTTCAGGCTGCATTATGTCGTCTCTGAATTGGAAACGGTCGCGGGACGCACCGCCAATTCATGGAGCGCTCGCCTGCGCCATACCCTGAAGACTGCGTTGTCCCCCAGACTGCTCGGCACATTCTTGTTGAATCTCTCAGTCTGGGTGATCTTCGCGCACGTTTCCTGTCCCAGTGTCTGGACGAGCCGGTTGGCTACCACTTGTCCCTTGTACTCGGGACTGGTTCGTGTACCGAGACTCGTAGACTCTGACTTTTTGGAGGAGACTGGACTCTTCCATTGTATAAAGCTCTTTGAGTTTTGGGTGCACGACGGTGTGCCCCTGCGGGTGCCACCTATTGGGTGGATGCGTTGGTAGCCCACACACGTCCTCAAGCAAATTGTCAACCAAAACACCGCTATCATTTCCCTTCTCATCACATCACAAGATATACGTACCCTTCCTCCTCTGTTTCGGATCCCTGCCGATAGGTTACTCATATCCACATACCCCTAACAGAGTCCAGGTACCCTTTCTCCCTAGGATCATGAAGGGTTCCACGATTGCTAGTCGGTAAAGAAAAACAGAGAATGTCATTCTGATCTTTATGTGAATCTTCTTATCCAGTTGTTGGGCAACTCGTCGTCAGAATATCCCATAATAGAGGTGTACTATTTAAGCAATGAACATGTGTTAAAATAATGTATCTATGGCAGTGTAGAGGCCTGTAGAAATGTATCATGATGGCAAAGTTAAAACTTTAATCAGAAGTCTAGTGTCAGGAAATAAACTTTATGGAGTTGCTAACTAGTATTTGATTGTAATTTAGAATTAATTATTAGTTTAATCATTAAATACTACATTAAAGGGCATATAAATAGCACCATATATGCTTTTACAAAAAAATAGTTATCATGAAACTATTTCAAAATTTATAAGTTAAACCGTTTGGCTTCCTTTTAGAGAACGAAGAAACTAAAAAATAAACAAAACTTCCTCTTTTATAGAACTGGAGGAAGTTGGGTAAAATGTGGCCGGAGGCGGTCGATTCTCTTCTAACGCGGAGGTAATTTCATCGAGCTGATATAGTAGTCACCAGGCATGCACCCCTCCGTCCACTCAAAAGGGACAATCTTCCTCCCTTGCGCGAATATCTAAATTAATGGTTCTCAATCTTTTTTCCCATCCCAACTTTTCGCCATTACATTCATTATTTCCAATATAGAGTAAAATGCAGAAAACAATGAATGAAATATTTTACAGGAAAAAATATGCTATATTCAATGAAATGTGATGCCCTGTAGATTATGTAGGATCTAGAGAATTGAATTTGTAGAAAGATCGATATTGCAACAATATTATTATGTGTACACCAAAGCCATCACATGGATTTCTTCTTCGCCCTGTTGTAAATGCCCCTCCCCACCCCCAGATGGGGTGTGAACAACACCATGCATCTGGCGTCTGGACGTGACCAGTATCAAGAGTAACTCTTTTATGTACATTGACAATCCAGTAGGTGGTAATTGTCTTAGGGAGCACCGAGGTGGTGTTATGAGTGTGCTGAGTTAGCACTAGGGTATGCATGGCCAGAACACTAGTTATTTTGTTCCAGAAATCTTTATTTATCCTAAAGAAACCGCACCTGAGCCCCAACAACCCGGGCAGCTACCGCCCAATGTCTCAACTCTCTTCTCGAAAGTCCTTGAAAGGTTGGGGTCAGTTCGGATTCTAGCACCCTCTCCACTCCAATACCGATTAAATCTTTCAGTTTGGTTTCATGGCAGGAAGAACACAGCACTGAATCAGCTCTCCTACAAGTAAAGGATCACTTTCGTCGTGCATCCACCTCTAATCAACCATCCATTCTGGTACTTCTGGACCTCTCGTCAAATTTGACACTGTAGACCACACTGTTCTACTTGACTACCATAGTGAATTCCTGTGTGTCTCTGGAACTTACCTTACTTAACTGGCTCATTCACTTCGTATCTATTATCTCGGACTCAATCTCTTGGAAATTACATATCTCAGCTGGTGTGTGCGCGTTTTGATGTTCCACGAGGGCCGGCTCTCCGGCCGCTTTTGGTCTCCTTGGCATTCATATGCGTCGTCATGGTCTTTCACTCCATTTCTGTGCTGGCGGCAAGTAAATCTACCTCTATCTCATTTTATCTAGCCTAGTTTGCTGAGACTCTTAGAAACCCACTATTCGGTTATAACATCACCGCTGAATGGTTCTCATCAGACGACATTCTCAAACTCAGCCATGACAAAACAGGTACTACCTCGGACGTGACTTGCTGCAAAGCTATTGCTCCCTAACACAACCTTGCCACCTGTCCTGACAGTTTATCTTAGAAAACCCCAGATTGCTTCTGTTGCACATCCTCTCTCTGCTTTCTCCGTAAGCTGAGCCACGTACGTTCACACTTTGACAGCAACAGCTTGAGATGACCATTCACACCTTCATCGCCTCCCGCCTTGAATACTGCAACTCCCTTCTTGCTGGATCACACAGGCCTCCACTCTTCGACCTCCCACAACTCCCTCCAAACTTTGCAGCCCTCGGTGCTCTTCCCCGCCCAGGAGTTTCTTTTCTACTTCTCCAACTGAACTGCCCCCTCCCCCTTCTGTTTACATGTAGGACTATAAATATCACAGCTGCCCCTTACTTGTCGTCCTCACTGATACTACGAGATCCCCTCCAGAACCCTTCACTCGGGTACTGCTAGCATCCTGATTATTCCTTCTGTTTACCACCGTTTCCATCATTCTTTTTTTGCTTCCAAGTCTAACTTCCCACCCAACCTTCCTCTTCAAGTAGTCTCTTGTCCAGGCACATCTACAATTAAAAGCCTATGAAACAAACATCCACCTAACATTCCAAAATCAACCCCAAAACATCCCACCCAAACCACCTCGACCACCAATTTCATTGGACCGTCTACGGTCACCTTCCACCCCTCTTTTACTGTGCACCATGCACAAGCTCTCTTTTCCAAACCTCAACTACATCAGCAGGGTATCTACTAGGTTGTCTAAAAGGCCTCTAATACCCCAGGTTTTATAGAAGTTCTCTAAAAGTCTTTTTTTTTAAGATAAGGTTCTCTCTACTCATTTTTATTTTTAGCTTGTCTGTTTTTTAATGTATTTAAATATTTTACTGTTTATTATAATGCTTACGTTCAAACAGTAACTCAGCACAAAAAAAAGAAGAAATACAACAACTCATTGAATACCCATCTATAACCCTGCAAATTAAGTCTTGCTTCTTCATTAAATTTTAGTAGATATACTTATCAAGGTAACTTTCTCTAATGTGTCATTTTTCTGTTATTTCTCTAAATTTATGTTGGGTGACTCTCTTTGAGAGACCAACAATGAAATGGTATAATTACATTATATAGGTATAATGCAAATGTCATGCAAAGTTAAAAAATCCTCTATATTTTTCAGTGTGGAAGAAGAAGGAGAGAGAAAAGGAATTATTTTTCCTCTCCCCACCTTCTCAGGTACCTCGGTTCTCCGTTTGCCTCTTTACTGCGAAAATTAGATAATGGAAAGACCATTAATGGGGCTCTATGGGAATGGAGGCATGGGCAGTGCAGCAAAAAGTGTTCCACTCTCTCCTCAGTGTCCCTGAACCAGGGGCAATAGGGCTCTATACTCAGGCGAAGGCGATGATGATGCGCAGCAAGCCTGGTGTGGCCCATGCAAAGACGCGTGACAGCTAAGTCCAAAGGTCGTGATGTTTGTCTCACCCATGGCTGAGGCGAAGAGTCCTTTCGGTATTTCCCCAGGGTAATGTTGAGGAGGGCGGTGCCTAGGATGTTGTTCCAGGGAGATCTGCAGGTTCAGGAGATGATGCGCTTTGCGGTAGAGACGGGAAGGGGAAAGACATGATGTTGTTTTCTGAGAGGGCCATCTTTGCGGCAGCATCCACTATCTAGTTGCTTCGTATTCTACTGTGCAAGGGTACCCACTGGAAAGTTACCTCTCATCGATGTTTTTTTTAAGGAGGAAGCTCCTTTAGATGGTGTGCACCAGCGATATTGATGATATTGGGTGGCGAGAAAGGAGATGGAGTGAAGACAGAGAGTCTGTGTATATAACGGCTTTGCCCTTGGTGTGGGTGTTGTTGAGGTAAGTGAGGGTCTGGAGGAAGGCATAAAGCTCTGCTGTTAGCAATTCCATGTCTGGGGGCAGAATTCATGTTCTAGATATGAAAGAAACTGGGTCGTAGATGGCTCCCGACGTATAGGGTGGTGATAGTCGAAGTGCGCCGACTGTGTAGAGCTTTATGTGGTGGTGGTAGAGAGATCTATCTCTAGAAAGAGTGGTGTTGCCAGGTTTACTGAGTTGGGTCTGAGCGGGAGGTCGGGGATGTTAGGTACAATTGCGTTGGTTATGCCCAACCATGGTGTAAGAGGATACTGTGCGCTAATGGGCTGAGGTGGTGGTGGAGGTAGACCTGGTGTGTTAGGTGCTTGTAGGGCACGCATCAACAGGGGTTGTCTTGTTCTTGGAAGCCACGCTGGTGATTAATGATGCATCTCTGCGTTTCTGTACAGAGCAGCGAGTGGGTGGGAGTACGGTAAGCTCATGATGTGGTGCAGATGATGGCACAACACAACACCTCTCTTCTGTGTGTGACTAAAGGTGAAATGCCAGCCTCTGCATGAAGGGAGACAACTGATGAGAACTTCATGGCCTCAGGGCTTCGTTCTGTATGGGGTCCAGCTTAGCGAGGGTGGTGGGTGCCGCTGAGCAGGATGTGATTAGGTATTTTATGTATCTGCTCCAGGTGAGGCAGGAACCATCCAGTCTCAATTCCAGGAAGGTGCGGAAGGTGGAGTAAGGGATTGTCTATCCACGTAGTGATATTGTGGGGGTTGATGGGAGCCGCTTTAAGGTAAAGCACATCACCGTGCTCTTTGTTGTGCTGATGGAGCGGCACCAGGTTGCCATCCAGGCTTATTTCATTGTTGTGGCGGCTTGAAGATTGTCTTGTGCCTGGGCGAAGGTTTTTGCTCTGGTGACGATGATAATGTTGTATGCATAAAGGAGGAGATGTGAGGTGGTGGATCGGGGAGATCTGATAGGAGAATGTTAAAGAGGAGTGGACTAAGGATCGAACCCTGTGGCACTCCTCTCTGTATATGGTGTAGGGGGAACATAGAGCACCTCACTGCCACCTGGAAGTAACTTCCTGTTAGAAAATGTTGAATCCAGGCGAGGATCGGTCTATTGATCCCCATTTTGGAAATTTTGTATAGGATCTTTCATGTGGCACAGAGTCGAATGCCCCCCTCCAGGTCGATGAACTGGGTTAGCATAATTTGACGTTTACGGTATGTGTCACAGATGTGGTGTTCCATTTGTGCCAAGACGTCAGGGTCCTTCGGTGGGGACGGAAGCCGCACTGTTAGTCCCTTAATAGGCCTTTCTCCTCTGTCCACCATGAGAGGTGAGTGGCCACTAGGCGTTCCATTAGTTTGCCTACACAAGAAATGAGTGCGATAGGTATATAGGCTGATGTCTTTGTTGGGATTTTGCCAGGCTTAGGGATGTGAATGAGGGTGGAGGTCTTCTACCATGGTGGGAAGTGTCATGAATGCCAGCTAAAGTTATAGATATTTAGGAGGTAGTCCTGTAGAGGTGGGTGAGGAACTCGTATGGGATGAGGTCAGAATCTGCTGTTTTTCCTGCCTTTATTGTTTGGATAGCTTCCCGGAGTTCCTGTGATATGAAGGGCTGTGCAAGTGATATGAGTCCTGGTGAGTTAATGGCCTTCCTGATGAGGGTGCCAATGAACTCAGGTGGGTGTAAGGTTGGGGAGACGCCAATCTTCTGGTGGTAATAGTTGGTTAGTAGTGCTGACTTTTGTTGGTCGTCTAGTACTGACTGAGTGTTGTCAGTCAGTGGCATGGAGTGGGTTTTTTTTGCCATCCATGGCGTGGACGAAGTCCCAAGTCTTCTTGGTGGAGGAGGAGAATAAGAGCGATGAGCAGTGGCGGTCGCATGCCCTTCTCTTGGCCCTCACTATGACTCTGGCACAGATGGCATCCACGCGTCTATATTTCATTCCTGCCTGTGACAGTGGTGCTGCGCGCTACTTGTTCCAGGCACAACGGTGAGCCTTCACAGCATGGGCGCATTCATCACCCTACCAAGGCTTCCCTGGGCGGCGGGGTGTGCAGTGAATAGTAAGATGGAAGGCTGCTCCACCCGCCTTTTCCAGTGTTTGGTTGAATATCTGTGCTTCTTCCTCCAGGGGTAGAGGAGATTGGCTGGATGGTATTTTCTCTCCCGCTTGGAACTTTGGCCCTTCAGGGGTCATCATTCAGTGTGGTATGATTCCAGGGTGTGGTCTTGGGGGGGGGGGTACTGGGAAGAGTGGCTGGCACTGGAAAATGATCGCTCCGCATGCAGGTCCAGTGGAGAAAGTGCAGGTGTTGAGGGATGGGTCACCCAGGTACAGGTCTAGGACTGAGGGTACAGCAGTGTAGGGATGTAACCTGGTGGCGAGTCCCGGCAGGCTCAGTTGTGACAGGTGAGGGGAGTCCATTATGATTTGGTGGAGTGTGTTGCTTGATGTGTTTTTGTGTGGGGAGGGGGTATAGCTGGATTCCAGAGCTGATGATGGGCATTAAAATCTCCCATGATAAGCATAGGAGGTCGTAATTGAGAGACAAAGTGGTCGTATTCCTGGTAGGATGCTGCTCCACACACGGTCACTGTCACTCAACCCCTAAGGAGGAGGATTATGGTGGCGACCACTTCCACTGTCCACCTGGCCATTGAAGAAGGTGGAATTATGAGTGGACAAGCGTGTTCCTCAGGGCTTGTTGGCGGTCTCTCTTGTACACTGAATATCCGAGTCGTGTGAGTGAGAGATGGGGGGGGGTGAGCCATGTTTCAGTCAGGCCGACCATTTGTGGGAGTGTGTCCCTCAGGTATGATTGGAGCTCTTTGGCTTTCCTAGGAAGGGATCTGACATTCCACATCATGAAGGTGAGAGCCATTATCATATAATTATTGATAGGAGCGAGGAGATGGTAGGTCACAGCTTGGTAAGGATGACTGGTACAGGAGTGCCAGTCTAGTGTAAGTGGTAGGCCTCTTACAAGAGAGTAAACAGGGTGGCGATGACCTTATCCTTGGTTAAGAGTCTGGTGGTGTTCGGAGGTAAACGTGTTAGGTTTTGGGTTGGCGGTTTGGGTTGGTTGTGTTGTGTTGGTGAGGTGGTGACACGGTCGGTGGAGTTGTGTCTTGGTGTGGAGGGCTGGTGGTGGGTGTTGTCCACTGGCACAGGGTGGGGGTTGCCTCGAAGGGCTGGTGAGAGTGGTGCCGAGACCCTTGCAACATTCCCAGGATTTCCATGGGGCTGTCTGCGTTGACGGCTGTTTTGGTGTTGGTGCAAGGTGGTAGCACGTGGAGATGGGGCGGCAGTAGTTGTGTATGTCGGGACCGCTGCTGCAGATGTTGAAGAAGTAGCGGCATGTGTTTTGGCGGTGGCTGTTGTTGAGGCAGCAGCTGCAACAAAAGATGGAGCAGCAGTAGATGTGGAGGCTATGGCGGTGATGGGTGGCTGAGTAGCAGAGCTGGTGTGATGTTGGTGTCCTCCTCCTGCAGGGCGCTGAACCAGTTGTTGGTAGTGGCGGGTGATGGGCCTGGCTGGATGGCTTGTGATGGTGACTGTACTGTGGGTGGAGTTCTTGGGGTGGGGAGCATTGATTCCCTATGTGGTGGCTATAAATTGTGGAGGGAAATGTCTCTTAGAGTTTTATTTATGTTGTGAAGGGCGAGGGAAGTAAATAAGCTTACAAATGGGGACTTTAGTGAGAACAGGGCCTCTCACCTTTAGGCGTAGGCACTTGCTGGTTGTTGTCCTTGGGAGAGAGCGCTGCGGGATACAGGCCGCCTCCGACACTTCCTCCAGTGCAATGTCTTCTTCCAGGGGCCCCACTCTGGCGTCGTTGTAACTTTCTTCATTCTTATCGGATCTCCTGTATGTGACCTCCCAGTCCCCAAAGGTGAAGGAAGGCTTCATTAAGGGGGGCACCTTAGGCAGATTGTGATCCTATACTGCCACTACCAGGGCTGATCCGTTGCCCAATGGACAGGTCTCCCCCTCCAGGAGGAGGGTGTAGCCAACCTTCTTTGGGTTGGTGAAGATGGTGGCGCCGGTGGTGGAGCGCAGTATGAAGGAAGCCATGGTGTGGTTGAGAAGGATGTCGGAGGTGGGGCTTTGTAGGTGCGCTGCTGCTGAGTTTTTTCTCTCTACCCTCGGAACTCGGTGAGGGTGTCCTCTCCCGCTTCCTTGCCGCGGTATGGTGATGGAGGGGATAGTCGGTCTCCATGCCGGTGCCACCTGCTTCCATGCCCGGTTCCCGTGGCACAAATCGGTTTATCTTCTCCGCCCTCATTGCGATACTGAGGCGGCCGCCATCAGTCGTTATTCACTTGAAAGAGACAGACAGGTATGCTCCTATCACGGGTTAGCTCGTCTCTCTGTTCGCACAAAAGTCTCGGAAAAGATCTTCGAAAGCTTGTAAGCACGTCTGCTCGGCGCGATGACCAAAATGCTTTTCCAAAAAAGGTCAAGTTAGCAATATCTCCAGGAAATGCAGGAGACGAAAGAGTCTTTTCAATCAATAAACATTTACTAGAAGATAACTAGTGAAAGATCAATTATCTCACAAAGGCTTATTCACCAAGCTCTCAGTGATAAAACTGCTGGCAATTTTCCTGATATAAAAATTGATATCAAAATAATGAGCTATTGTTATCAACCTTTTAGAATGAAACAATAACATTTCTGAAACTTAAAAAAGCTGAATCTAGAAGAAATAGAATAAATAAAAAAAAGAGAAAGAAAATACTTGGAAATTCAAGATTTGGAAAATAAAAAAAGAAGATATTGGATGAAACAACTTCAGTAGTGGTGTGGTATTAATAGACAGTCAAAGAATAACAGTGTGTCGTAACGCGCGATGGTGTGTATAATTAATGTATGGAGATGAAGATCTTGCAGCTCTACTAACTGAACTCCTATGTTTGTGAAACTAACATTATGCCATTTATATTAATTGTTTGTTTGTGAAATGATACTTATGTTCTATAATTGTTTATTTTAGTTAAATAAAGCCGAACTTTGAAACCTTCCATAACCTTTGGGCTACTTCAATTTATTTCACTAAGAAGAATGGAAAGTGCATTTCGTCCCGATCGTTTGGATGTTCTTCCAACTGCACTAGTAGCTGCGCGTGTATACAAACACTGGTTGTTTGTCTACGTGAGGTAAAAAGCGTCAATTGAAGGTACAAACGATTCGTATTTGGCTTCTTAGCTAATTCAGTTTCTCCTGAAAATTTCGAGATAATTTCCGAATGTACTACTTTCGACGATGCCTCTTGCTGCTCTTAAAAGCGCCTTCATTCAACCAGCGAATGAGATCGTGGCACGACACAAGCTCGCGACTCGCAAACAACCAGATTGTGTAACAATTCATGAATATGTACGTGCTCTTCAGATACTCAGTTTGGATTGCAATTTCCAAACTGTGAATTCCGAAACGTATAGAAACTAGTATATTCGAGATGCCTTTATTACTGGGCTTTCATCATAAAAAAATCCGAACGAGACTTCTAGAAAACAAAACTCTTACATCATCTTCAGCTGTTGATCAAACAAGAGCGTTAGAGATTGCCGCTTCAGTAGAATCGCATGAGCTGGGCGCTGAAGTCGATTGTTCTAATCTTAATCCTGAGGTTAGAATTGTGCTGCAGCTCCTTTGCTTCGAAAACATAAAATATGTTATTATTGCGGAAATTCCTCACACCAGAACCGTGCTCGCTGACCGGCAACTGACGGACATTTTCGAAGGTATGCAAGTCATCTAAAAATGAAGTCTCAGCATTAACCTCCAATCCTGTTATCGCTAGTGTGCCATAAAAATCCCCCAAGAGTTTTCACCGACTTATCATCTGAGTGCAGATCAGTCATTACGAAATCACGCAAATTTAAAACGTCTAACTCTGAATTTATTCGTTCTGAAGTAGCACGCAATGCTCAAGGAAGACATCATCGAACCGAGCAACTCTTCCTGGCGAGCTCAAGTTCATGTGTCGAATCAATCAAAGATGATTAACAAATTTACTTACTTGGATGCGTATCCATTACCCAGTGTTGAAGAATTGGTTAAGAAGATATCAACCTATAAGATATTTAGCACCATCGACCTAAGTAGTTCCACTTCACCCTGAGGATAAAATTTACATTGCTTTAGAGGCGGATGGGAAACCTTTTCAATTTAAATGCTTAAGTTTTGGTCTAACCAACGGTGTTGTCTGCTTCTAGAGAATTATGGACGATTTCATTCATAAAAATAATCTTGAAGACACGTTTGCTTACCTAGATGATGTTACTATTTCCGGCCGCAGGCAAGCGGAACATGATAAAAACCTAAATTTCTCGAATCTGCTGAGAAAGAATAAAAGGACCTTTAATAAAAACAAATGCACCTTTTTAACTAATACTATATTTATTCTAGGTTATCAGGTTCACCAGAATGAAGTTCGCCCAGATCCTTCACGCCTTGCTGCTCTCAAGGATGTACCGGTACCGAACAGACAGGCATCATTATCTCGGATTGCCCGCGGTGGGCTCCAAGATTTTCTTAACGAATTAATTCCCTAATTAATTGCCAGTTTCCACTTTCTGAAGAAGCTACATATGCGATCGAGGAATCTAAATCAACTATTATTAACGCTGTTCGGGCGAAAATAGATGAAAATTTACTGTTTACACTGTAAACTGATGCCTCAAATATCGCCATTGGGGCCATTTTGAACCAGAATGGACGACCCGTTGTCTTTTTTCGAGATCCTTAAATTCCCAGAGAAATCACTGCTGAGGCCATCAAAAGGTGGCTTCATTTTCTTCTCGGTCGTAAGCTTACCTATTAATTACAGATCAAAAATCTGTATCTTGCACGTTTGATTCATGTCATAAGAGGAAAATTCTGTCACAGGCAGAATTGATGCCCTTTTGTTAGGAAGTTATACATCGTCCTGCTGACGCCTTTTCTGCTCAAGCATGACCCACAATGATCTTGTCGAGCTTTATAAAGCTCTCTTTCACCCACGGATTACACGATTTTACTATTTTGTCCGAGTACGGAACTTGCCTTATTGTGTAGAGGCCGTTAAGCGAGAGGCAAGGGCTTATCCGTGCAATGCGCCCTTTTGATCGAATTAGCCTAGGCTTTAAAGGGCCACTATCTTCTTCATCTCCGAATAAGTATTTATTAATTCTAGTAGACGAATACTCGCGTTTTCCCTTTGCCTTTCCTTGTAAGGATATTTCTTCATCAACTGTTATACGGCGTCTTACTACGTTGTTTTCTCTTTTCAGGTTACCAGGGTACGTGCATTCAGATCGAGGTACTTCTTTTATGTCTCTCAAATAAAATCATTTTTGCACAAGAAAGGGGTTCCAACGAGTCGTCCAACACCTTACTATCCTACCGGAAATGGACAATGCGAGCGCTATGTAGGAATTCTATGGAAAACTGTTACCTTGGCGTTGTAGTAGAGAAACCTGAGCAGTAACCACTGAGAACACGTCCCCCTGGATGCTCTTTATTCATTACATTCATTGTTAAGTATTTCAACGATATACTCGATATAGAAAACTTGGCTGTTCTATCGAAAACGATACATCTCATGATGTTCCTCCTCCAGGTGCTATCCCTGACGCTTTCCCTGAAACTATTCTTCGTCGCTCTACTCGATCTAGAAAGACTGTTGAATGTTACATTGAAAATTGCTAGATCCTGTAAATATTCGCATTACACGCTTGATCTAGTCTTTCATTGTATTTTAGACTTTTTCTTTTTGCAGAGAGGAAGATTGTTATAATTTATTAAGTTATAGGTAATTAATTATGTTCATAACTAACCTGTTTCTTTCTTTAGGTTGGATATTGAATAACAGTAAAACAGATATGTAGTGTGTCGTAGCATGCGATGGTGCACATAATTAATGTATGGGGATGAAGATCTTGCAGTTCCTCTAACTGGACTCCTAGGTTTGTGAAATCAACATTATGCCACTTATATTAATTCTTTGTTTGTGAAATGTACATGTGCTTATATTTGTGTGTGCTCATGTGAGAGTGTGTGCATTAAATGTATTATTTTCTTTGTATACTTATGTTCTGTTATTGTTTATTTCAGTGAAATGAAGCCGAACTTTGGAACCTTCCTTAACCTCTGGGCTGCTTCGGCATTATTGAAATTTTATATTATCCTTGTAACTGTAGTTTTTTTAACAATAATATTAAAGAAAGTATAGTTAAATACATGAGGATTAAAATTTGACTATATAAAGTTAGTTAGATTTCTAAGCTGGCTTGGTGTGGGCCCTGAGTTGAACTATACTTGTGTCTGAGGAAGTAACTGCCCTGATATTACACTTTAACCAATCTGGATCCCCTAAGGACATCTTTCACCCAAACTCCTCCACCAAATTCTCTCTGCTATCCTCCCACTGATTCTTCATCTCTTCTCTTGCCACAGGGGTGGTTCCCTCTTCCTTCAAACATGCCTCAATTCGTCCTATCCTTAAAAAATCACACCTTAACCTCTTTGAACCATCTAGCTATCGTCCAATCTCACAGCTTCCATTCCTCTCTAAGATCCTCGAGAGAATGGTTTTCTCTCGCTTTAATGATCATATTTCTAACTGCAATATCGTTGAAATGTACCAATCGGGGTTTAAAGCGAAGCACTCTGCTGAAACAGCTCTTCTTAACGTTTCAGACGGTTTACGTAGAGCATCCGATGGGGGTTGTACGTCCATTCTAGACCTCCTATACCTCTTCTCTGCTTTCGACATCATCGACCACACTGTCCTCCTTGATCGTCTTCACACTTTCCTTGGTTTCTCGGCCACTGAACTTGATTAGTTCCACTCATACTTCTCCTCCCGCACTCAGTCGGTCACGCTCGATAACCTCTCCTCCGAGCCTGCGCCCATTCAAGGCTCAGTCCTTGGTCTCCTCCTCTTTCGCACCTACTTACCTCCTCTTAGCTTCCTTCTTCGCGATTTGGGCCTGTCCTTCCACCTCTATGCTGATGACACTGAGATATACCTTTCCTCATCAGCTGTGTCCTTCTCTCAATCAATTACTAAGCTCCTTTCAGCCTACAACTCCATAAACGATTGGCTATCTGCCAACTTTCTTAAACTTAACCACGATAAAACTGAAGTTCTCCTTGTTGGTACCGCTACAATAGTTGAGAAATCTAAAGCTCTCTTCCCTTCCCTTAACCTTGGGGAAATCAATGTCTTGGTGTTATTTTCCACGAGCAACTCTCGTTTAAACCGCACATCCATCGTATCTGTAAGTCTTCCCTCGATTTCCTCCGCAACTTCTCACGTGTTCGATCCCATTTTGATCGACGAAGCCTTGAGACTGCTATTCATACCTTCGTCACCTCACGCTTAGAGTACTGCAATTCTCTTCTAGTGAATCTCCCTTCTTCGTCACTTCACCCCCTACAACTAGTTCAAAAGTATGCTGCCCAGCTCCTCCTTTACTGCTCCCGGTTCTCTCTTTTGATGCCTCTATTACAGGAGCTACACGGGTTAACTATTCGCTTCCGTATCCACTATAAAATTCTTCTCATCAACTACAAGGCCCTAAATTTCGAGACTCCCTCCACCTTATCTCTCGTCTGCCCTCTCCCGTCGTCAAACTCTTCGAGCACTTCGGTCTAACCTCGCTTCCATCCTGAACACTCCTCGTTCTGTCCTCTGCTGGATGGGTGACCGTTCCTTCTCAGTTTGTGCTCCTAGACTCTGGAATGCTCTTCCTGTCGAAGTCCGATCCTCTCCCTCCCTCGCTACTTTTAAACGTCTCATAAAAACTCATCTCTTCCCTGTAAACTTTCTCTACACTCTGGGAGGGCTAACAGCCCTGAAGGGCGCATTATAAATACCTATTATTATTATTATTATTACCCCCCACACAAAAAAATAAATAAATATTTCGAAAAGTTTCCTTTGATAAGTCTGTGCCAGCTGCAAATGTTCATGTATCAAACATAGATTTTAAACAAAAAAAATTATTTTAGGTAACTAGTTAATATTATTCAAGTAAATAGCTAAAAGCGAGTGAAATACTATTTCAAGCAAAAAAATATCAAAGTAATGAAGATTTCTGCTCAGAAAGTTCGAGACCAACTGTCACGGATTTATGGACGAGAATTGAGCAAGAATGGAACAAAATAACACTAGATTTTTCCAAGAAACTTGTGGGGTCCTGCCGTCATCGTTGAACGGAAGTAATAGTAAACAAAGGCTTCAATACCTTAGATTAAGTGTTTTAATTTCATTTACCTACTCATATTTTGTAAAAAATTTAATAAAGGATAATCGTTCTCTTATTTTGCTCGGTAGTGTACATACACTTTACACCTTTATCACTTTTTTTCAGCTCTTCCTTTCAATGCAAATCCTTGAATCTACCTTACTCACGTTAAAGTGACCTTGATCATCTCCCTCTCCCTTCTGTTTTCTTGAATTCATCTTTCTCTCTTTTACCCAACGGCACTTCTAGTGCACTCTTCCAGTCCTTGCGTACCCTTCCACTTTCAAATGCTTTACAACAGCCGCCAGACCTCTTCAATAACATGATCAACACCACTTTATAGCATCTCTGTGACTATATTATCTCACTCCCCCCCCCCCGCATTGACGCAGATTAATCCAAAAGGGGCCGCAATATCTCCGCCCATTACCACTTGTTGCATCTGGCACCAGATCCTCAGCTCCAATTCACATCACCAAGAAAGGGAGAGGAGCAAAATAGAAGGAGGGGGGAGGAGTTGTGGTTTTCAGTTCCAGTTCGCTAATCCTGACGCCAATCTCAGTGAGAATATGAGGCACGGGATGATGGTGCATGTTAGCCAACAAACAAAGTCGACTTACCAGGTACGGTTGATGCTTCCCGCAAACTCCTCATCTCCCTTCTTGTTCGTCTCACATAGCGCATCCAATAGCAATATCCCTAAGCCTTATCTCTGCAGAGAGTGTTTTAGGATTGAATCCGAACTACGGGTCGCCCCAAACTCGGCGACTTTCCACATCCATTGAGCCTTACCTTTTACCAACGTGAGTATCAAGCACCTATTCCTCGCGAGGCAAAGGTGGCAAAGAGTCGAGTAGCAAAAGTTTATTTAGAAAAAAATAAGTAATTAAAAAAGTATTTGTAGGCGAAGGGAATTGCGGGGCCTAGGGAAGGAGCCCCCCTTTCCCCTCACCTAACGAGATCAGGGCGGTCACTCCTGAGGGCTTGCTCCGGGCGGTCAATGGGTGGTTCTCTTTTGACCTCCGGGTGCCGGGCAGGGCGAGGCCCTACAGGCCTCCCGCTGATGCTGATAAACGCATCGGAGGACCTGGGAGACGAGGGCAAGGCGTGCGGCGAGGCTGGGCTCCCGCATGAGTCGCTCCTGGATGGTGGCCTCGAGGGGCAGGATGGCGACGAGCCACCATAGCCACACGGGTCCGTCTGGACGGACCCAGTAGTTGGCCTCAACAGGGGGCATGGCCCCGTAGTGGCCCAAGATCCGGCGCTTAGTAGCCTCGTCGATGGACTCGAACCAGGCGCGAGCCCTGTCGTGAACAGAGTCGTGCAGAAGGCGGAGAGCTTCCAAGGCGGGGCCGGGGGGCACGGAGGAGTCGCGTAGGAACTGGACGGCTGCCGTGTGGTACCCGTCCCGGGCCCCCTTGGATACGCAGTGGAAGCGCCGGGACCCGACGGCGTTGAGGAGGCGCCGGCCTCCTGGGAGGGGCCGCACCTCGCGTACCTCAAGCATCGTACCGTAATCCGAGAACCTGCGAACGGGGAGAGAGTCTGTTAATATGGACTGGGGACAAGGACCCCCTTCACACGAGAGATTTATAAATGCAGCCCCCACCCCCACCGATTTTGACAAGTCCCAACTTCCCTAATTCCTTCCACACATTTTCACATCCCCTAATTCACTTTTTTTCTACGAACAATGTCCGTAATGCTCTCGTTCGTGTTATCAATAATAGCGATGCCCTCGTTGTTTTGATCGAAAATAACGAGGCCCCCCCCCCCACTCACCCGTCTTTGTGGGCGTCGCTGGGGAGGCACATGCCGAACTGACGGGTGCCTGCTTCCATGACGCGGCGGACCATGAGCCGGTAGCGGGGCTCGAAGACGTGGAGGGGGCATGCGACGGAAGGGAAAGCGAGTGTGGCCACGAAGATGGGCACCTCATGCTCTAAGTCCTGGCCGGCCTTGGCCAAATCGGCCAGCTCACGCTCTTGCTGGCGGCCCCGCTCCAGGTGCTCGGTGGCAAGGCAGCCCCGCACGCCCACGTCCACGAACTCGCACACGCCCTCCCACCGCTCGTCTAGCAGGCACTGCGGGCGAAGCGAAGTAGTAGTGAGATCTCCCCTGGGTGATGCCCCCCTCTCTTTCCCTTGGTCCCCGGACACTCACTCACCTGGTCAAGCGGCGACTTACAGAGCGGGCAGTGGATGGCGTGGTCCAAGGCCCGGTGGAGGCATCCCCGGCAGAAGGTGTGCCCACAGGGGGTGGTCAGGGGCTCCCACAGGCACTGGTAGCAGAGGACGCACTCGAGGTCCCCAGGCTGGACAATGGACACGTCCATGTTCCTCGCACTGGCGCCATCTGCAAGGGAGGTATAAAGAGTCAAGTCGAGTTCACACCCCACCCTCGGGGGGGCCCTAAAGCCACCTCGCTTTAGGGTACATTCTCAGGACATCCATACCCTGGTAATATCTAGGAAGGTCAGTCCATTGGGGAATTCCACCCCTCGCAGAATCAGTATATTCACGAGGGGGATTACATATCCCCTAGGATATGACCAGGATATTACCCAGGGGGGTTGCAATACCTATGAGGATTAATGTATAGGATAATCCCCTCTGTGAATTCGATATCCAACAGGGTCAGTGTCCGGGGGAGGGCTTACCTCGGACCAAGTCCATCTCGGTGGCAAATCCTCGAATGATCCTGGCGAAGGAGTCACAGCTACTGGGGTCCAGGGCGGTATCACCCCCGGGGAAGTGGCGTTCTCCCTCGCCTTCCTTCAGACCGCCTCCCCCTGTCAGCAGTAGCGTCCTCACAATCTCCGACACGACCGCGGGGACATCCTCCTCATCCTCGAGGGCGGCGCATACGAAGAGGGCGATGAGGGCCTCCTCGTAACGCCCGAGGGAGGACAGCGCCCTTCCCTGGCGGAAGCGGCCCTTGGCCCACTGGGGCCGACGACGGACGGCCTCCCGAGCGTCGCGAAGAGCCTCCTCATCCCGCCCGAGTGCCTGCAAAGTGTGCGAGCGGTTGCCTAGCAATAGGTGGTCTCCAGGGGCTGGAAAGGAGGGGTAGAAAGAAAGGGTCAGTATGGACCCCCCTGGGGCGGAAGTCGGAGCCAACTCTACCTAACTTTGATCCTTCAGTGAGAGGGTACCACCCACCCCCTACCCCCAAATGAATGTCATCCACCTTCGCCCACCCCTTTGTACTTCCAATCTTTCAAACGCCAAAGTTACTCCAAAGGACTGGGGAAGTCCAGGTCCTTGTGGGAAGGGGGAACCTACCCTTACGTAACCGATAACTGTGCAGATCGATGGATTACATAACGCGAAGCAGGTTGCGCCACAACCCCCCCCCCTCATAGATATGGCTTTGGGTGGGCATCCCTGGGGCTTACCCTGCCCCGACAGGATGACCTGACCCCACCCCATCCCACTTTGTGACGTAAGCGTGGAATTTATTTTCGAATGCCTTGATTACGCAACGGCTACGCCTCAACCCACGCACGCCCAAAACAGCCCGGCCCCTATAGGGAGTATATCGCATCGAAGTTTTTTTTATTATTATCAAAACCCCTCCCCCCCATACTGTATGGTTGACGCACATCAACGCTACTACATGGAAAAAACTTCTGGGGCGCGACTTCACAGGCCCTCTTCCTCCTCTTCGGGATGAATCGCCTTTTCACGAGCCGTGAAGATTATTTATGATTATCCTTTAGTAGAAAAAATAGTAATTATGTGAGGAGGAAGAAGAATCCCCCCACGGTCTCTGGCGCGGGTCATAAAAGAAGACTAAACCCGGATATGGGGACGATGACCTGCGAAACTGCGTCAACGGAAGGTTTTGTGCCTGTCGTGGCGTTGATGCGCATCAACCCTAGCTGGTGGGAAAAGTGGTTGATGTTGAGTAGTAGCAACTGGTCCATTGACGCGATATTAAGAGACAAAGACCAAAGAGGGAATCGCCTCTACCGGGAGTAGGTGGTCTAAGCAAGGTGGTGAGACAAAGATGTATTACTCGCGGAGTGTCGAGAGGAGCCCCTTTGACGCGCATGTGGGGGGCTAATAAGCCAGCCCCCAACCACCTCCCTCCTTTGAAGGTGCCAAAAGCTATGGGTCATAAGGGAGAAGGAGCTGTTCGTTGGCTTCCTCGGTCCTTTCCTCATCGGATCGGCTCTGGGGTCTCCCCGGGTGCCAGGAGCGGAGTTCTTCCTTTTACCAGGGGGGGGTGGGGGTGCAGGAGTGCCTCAAGGGGACAGGTGGCGACATCTGACAGCAGCCGCCTTGTTACGTAAGTCACTGGCGACGGGTAAGGCTAGGATGAAGACACCCCTCAACCCCGCCTATCGTGTCCTTCTTCCTTCTTTGAACGAAGGGGAGACACGCCACTGTTCAGGGACAGTTAGCAGCCCAGTTTGATTATCTCGTGGGGTCCCGTTGCGGGGGAAGCCCTTACATCCCCCCCCCAATGGGAAAGAGGTGAACGACCTCAGAGATGCGGGGGGGCTATCAAATGAGGCCAGGCGCCGCGTACGTGGTCGATGTCAGGGGGGAGTGTGAGGAAGGTAGGGGAGGAGAGTGGCCTGGCGGTGCCGACCATGGTATAAGGGCATGGGAGGCGGGGGAGGGGGTGAAGAATGAGTGCGCTTTGCCGTGGGAAGGAAAAAAGTGGCGAAGAGTGTGTGTGTGCGTGAAGGTTGGACAACCGCGTAAAAGGTGATGTGAATGAGTGTGTGCGAGGGAGAGTGGATTATATTGTATATGATAGGTGTGTGTGTAGATGGGCGTGCTAGGTAAGGACCTTCTGCGCGGGGTTGAACCATGACCGGACCAGATGCCCCACCACCACATCACTAGGAAGAGGTCAATTGGCTGTGGACAAAATGGTGGGTGCTTTTTAGTGGCGTTGATGCGCGCCATTGATTTGAATCTCTACAATATACCGCAGGACGATATATATATATATATATATATATATATATATATATATATATATATATATATATATATATATATATATATATATATAATATGGTGGGGGCTGCCCCCCTAGGGCTCCTACTCACCAACGGCTAGGGCCTCCGTGTATAGGTCGAGGGCCTGGTCGAATTGGCCCTCCTTGAAGAGGCGGTTGGCCTTCGTACGGAGGCCGGCAGCCTCCACGTCGCGAGGCCACCACTTGCGCGCGAGGGAGGCCACGAGAACATTGGGGCTCGGGAGATAGCTTCCCCCACCAACCTCCCATCGGCAGAGGGGGCACGTGGCGGAGGGCCACCTAAGGAAGCAGGGCCTGCAGTATGTGTGGCCGCAGCCCAGCGTATAGGGGTCGAGGAGAACGCCGAAGCAGGCTGGACAGGAGAGGGGATCGCGCCCCGTAGTCCTCACCCCTCTTGTCTCCTGTCGCAGGCGCTCCACCACTCTTGTCACAAGGGGCAACGCCCTCTCCGCCCACAGTGGAACCCGATAACTGTTGGCAGTCATCTCCAAGCTTTCTCTAATACCTCGGGTGTCACTTTCCCTGGTGGGTGCATGGCCTCCACACCGCTCAGCTCCCCCCACATCCCACGGCGCATTTTTCAGGCTCACAGCGGTCAAAGCCCCGTTTCGTAACGTTGCACTCATGGCTCTTACTTATGTAATGTATGTGTGTACATAAGACACAAAGAGACACAACGGGAGAAGGCGCCTAACTGAAATTCTACTTAGGTCTTGGCTGCTTTTGTACCGGCGTGACAGCGAAGCGCTGCCGGGCGTACGATAACCGCATATAAACAACCTGGTTTTAGCTCTCGAAACTTGACGGCATTTGCATGATAATTGACCGTACTCTCCTGCTTCCCGATACTTACATAATTTCTACATGGACGGGGCATAACTAATCAGAGGAGGATAACGAGTGTTATATAATGAGGTATTCGTTCCCCGGGCGATGGTGCGTTATGTTCTCCTCCAAATAAAATAAATTCCTAAGCGCGAAGTTAGTGTAAGCGGAACTCTGTTGAGGGTGTTGTCCGTTCCAAGGCTGATAGAGGTTACGAGGAACGTGGTAAACAATGGCCGCCGCTCGTTCAATGCATCTCCCGCCTTTGTGGCCCTGCTCTAACGATTGCGTTCTATGGGAGTCCGAATCAATCCCGCACCTGTGGTTTGGAAACCATAATCCAGGGTGCGGGTGAAGAACCAGCAATGTCAACGCGATGCTGGGCGTAGGAAGGTTTAATGCCCACCCCTTTCTCCGTCACACGCCAACCTCGAAGTGATTTCTTAACCCCCAACGCGCTATTTCTAGGCAAGCCTCACGCCCCCCCCCCCTCCCTCTCGAGATACGCCATTCACGATCGAAACTTCCTTGGAGGGTGAAAGGATCGTTGATTCCCTCCGAGAGAGCCAATAAGGACACGTTAGAATTCGCGTCATCGTGCTCGAGTGTGACCTGATTAATAAATCCGGGCCGCCGGCGACAGGGCTTACGTAACAGCCCCTGTGAATAGTGTCAAGGCCCATCCTGAATGCCCCCCCCCCCCTCTCCCCGCGTTTAATACATTTTTACTCATCCCTATTTAACTTTCTTGAAAACCTATTGTTTAGTTTTTTATTATTATTTTTAGTTTTAATAAATAAATGCCTTCACGCCAGGCACAACGAGAGCCGCTTAAGAGTATAACTCATGGCGATTATTGGGAATGCAGAGATACGGGTGATTCAGCAAAGGTGATATAGAAAGACAAAAGACCCTCAAATGCTGCAGAAATTAACAATTTCGCACCTAAACACTAATATCATAAGTACGAATCTCCTTCCCGCACGCAGGAAACAGGAGCGCCCCACCTCCCCTCCTCCGAAAACAAATGCCGGCGTTGCGTAAACGGCTTCGAGCTGGAAAGTGGAGGCTAGCGATCGAGTCATGCGGGACGTATTAGATAACGGTGTGTAACGCTCAATGGAACGTGACCAGCAGGGGCTCAAAGCCCTTTCCTCTGTCATATATATATATATATATATATATATATATATATATATATATATATATATATATATATATATATATATATATATATATATTGATGAGATTGCTTCTAAAGAGCCTGAATTTAATATTTAACAGAAATCCCAGGCCTGCAAAATAAATACAAGAACAAAATATTATGCAATGTTGAGCACAATTTTAAAGGTACAAATAGAACTTTGATGGTTCGTTTTAGCTTTAAATAATTTTTAAAATAGGAGTTTAGATTTACAGTAAAAAGATAGAAGATTTTTAAAAATATTTAAATTACTTTGTGACTGCAAAATTACTAAAATTTCACAAGTTAGGAGCGCTTTAATTTATGAATCCAATATTTATATAGAACTTTTTCACCTTCATATATATATATATATATATATATATATATATATATATATGAAGGTGAAAACCAACCACGCTATTAATAAAAACATCTTTATTTATATGGGTTTGAATGAATCTTGCGATCGATCTTATATTGGTTCGACCATTAGGTCAATCCATTGTCACATCGAGCAGCATTGGGGAGGGTCGACCCGGACGGGGCTGATTCTAAGCCACCTAGACCCCTCGCCCATACGAGATCACATCAAAGTTGGCAAGTCTGAAATTAATCTAGATAACTTTACAACACTTAGCCATAGCCCCAATCCCAAGGAACTAAGAATATTAGGATCATATGAAGATCCTCCCCCATGAGTAGGTTTGGGGGGACGATCTTCATATGATCCAATTTTTATAAATATTCTGAACTTCACCACTAATAATAAGAATATCATGATTTTAGAAACATGCAAAAACATACCAATTTTATTCAAAGAATTCATATCAAGTTTGACAAAACAAAATGGTGAAGTTCAGAAATAGATGAATATCGAATGCTTTGGATTAAAAATAATAATAATGACAATATTTGCATTGGTATATATATATATATATATATATATATATATATATATATATATATATATATATATATATATATATATATATATATATATATAGTCACATTTTGCCCATGTACTCAGTATCAAGAGCACCATGGACCGTGATACTTTCACGACTGTTGTGCTGCCCTTGCTAACTGAAGATTCTGTCTTTATTAATTGGTTTAAGCAACGCAGAATGCTGAAAAGTGAAGTGAAATGTCCCTCTTGTGATAGTAAAATGAAATGGATGAAGTATGCAAAATCCAATGATGGCTATGCTTGGAAATGCCAGACCAAAGATTGTGCCAAGTATAAATCTACAGTATCTATAAGGACTGGGTCGTTTTTTCCCAACTCTAGATTAACGCTTCAGACCTGGGTTCGTTCATGCAATCTATATGTGGAGGGAACGTATTGGTGAATCAAGGGCAAGCCGTCAAGTTGGTGTTTCTGAGAAGACCTTGATCGACTGTGCAGTAAATATTGTCGTAGAAGAGGCTCCCGACGATATACTATATTATATATATATATTCTTTGTGGGGAATATTCTATATTCGAGTGCGTGGTGATCAAATGGCCGAGAATGGTTCAAAGGGGGCCTGGAGAGGGCTTATTTATCTTCAATATACTTAAGAAGTGGAACGGAGCCCAAGGATAAAGGATATTGCAAACATTAGTAAAATAGAGTTTTATTAATTAATCTATCAAAACAACACACGGAAAATATTTACATGACCGGGGATTAAAATGGAAGATACACAGGAAACGAAAAAGGTTATGGGAATATTTGACTAAGCGGAGGATTAAGATTTGGAGGGATTTAAAACGACAAAACAAACAAGAAGGGAAATGGTTGGCTAAAATCCGTTTAAAGCACAGAGTTGCGTTGACACAAAGTTAAATAGTTAAATGTAATGCGTAGCTTACGTAATTATAAGGTTGTCGTGGCAGAGGAAGGCGATGGGAAGGAATCTTCGGTCCAACTGGCGATTTCTTTTCCAGGAGAAGGGGTTCTTCGGGGAGGGTTGTCCTTAACGAGGGGGAAGGACCCTCTTCAAGGAGTGAGAGCGAAGTGGGGATCGGAAGTACGAACGATCCTTGAGACAGGATATCGGAGATGTTCTAGATGAACAATGGAGGTTATTGGTGTAACCAAGCGTTCTCTTGAAGAACGTTAAAAAGTGGGAATTAAATTACCACTGACGTGATTTCTTGGGAACGAGAACCGTTTCTTGTCGAACGGGCTCGAAGAACAATGACTGTTCTAAAGTTGTTCTCTTTCTGAAAAAGAGGGGGCTGAGAACCGGTTCTTGTCGAACGGGCTTGAAAAACAATGGCTGTTCTAAAGTGGTTCTCTTTCTGAAAAACAGGGTGGGGGGGCTGTTGACTTGGCGTCTCGAGGGGCACGAATCTTGGCACTCAAGGGATATTGTTCTCTTCTGGACAATAAGGGGTTTCTCGGGGTAGAGTTCCTATGTGCACAAGGGTTACCGGATCGGCGTGATGCCTCGCGAAGATAATCGGGATCTGCTTCAAACGCGAAATGCTATAGCATAAATAGCCGGAGCCAGCCCCTCGGCGTAGGGGACAATGGGTTGAGGGGGACTTTGATGGAATGTCTCGGTGGCGCTTGGGAAAATATCTTATCTTCCCATAAGCCTGATTCAATCTAGCGAGATCGACGCATGGAGGCAAACGGGGGATTGAACCTCATTGATTAAACTTGGGAATGGGGGGTGATAAGGCGCCTTCTACTCTCTCTCGCAGGATGCACGTGGGAAGCATGCGTTTCGACATGTGATAGGGGCTGAAGCATGCAGCCTCAGACCGTTCTATCACAGATATCTTCAAGCTAGCCCAGTGCAACTTGGTAGTCCAGGCACAGTTGTGCATATCGATCAATCGTGTTTTTCTCTCAAACCAAAAGCATCATCGGGGCAGAGGACCTCACACTCCTATGTGGGTGTTTGGAATGGTCGATACCAGCATCTCACCAGGAACAGGATACATGGAAATTGTGTACAAAAGGGATGCTGCCACACTTCTCCCTATAATACAAGCAGTAGTGCAACGGGGATCGATAATCCAGAGTGATGAGTAGAAGTCATACATTAATATAGAAGGACTTGGCTTCACACACAGGACAGTAAACCATTCACTCAATTTCGTGGATCCGCAAACTGGTGTCCACAATCAGGCCATAGAATCGTACTGGAACAAACATAAAGCACATATCAGCATGATGCGAGGATGCAGGCGGGACTTCTTGAATTCTTATCTTCAAGAATTTATGTGGCGTGACCGTTTCTTCAGGAATGCTTTTGATAACCTATGTACTCATATTTCCTTGCAATATTTAGTGTAATAATTTTCTTTTTAAGAACCTATGTACACAAATTTCTTGCAATATTTAGTGTAACAAAAGAGTAATCTGAATAATGTTTTATTATTTATTCCTTATTTAGTTTATTTATATTAAAATGTTGAGGGAGAGGATCTTCATATGAGCGCGACTGGGGGGGGGATCTTCCGTCGGGTACTTTGGGGGGGGGGAGATCTTCATATGATCCGAATATTAGAAGCACTCACTTTACATCCAAAAACGTAAACCTAATTTAAATATAAATCAGACTGCATCCACTTTTTATATTGTATTATGAAGTAATGAAATGTTTATTCTTGCATTAAGTAGCTTATCCTAAATTGCACTATTTAATTTTAGTATTTTATGAAATTAAAAATTTTAACCCTCTACTATATTAGCTTGTTAGTGCCGATGATGAGGCTAGGACCTCGAAATGTTCAAACCCAGACAAATAAAGATGCCTTTATCAATAGCGTGCTTGGTTTTCACCTTCATATTCAAACCGATTTGGAAGAAGCTCAACAGTTCATGTTCCTAATATATATATATATATATATATATATATATATATATATATATATATATATATATATATATATATATATATATATATATATATATATATATATATATAATCGTCTAAGGTTACATCGGTTTTACAAATGATGGAATGCAACCGAAGAGGCGAGAATTCTTTCTTTGAGAGAACTTTCCCAGTCCTGTGACTAATTCCCATATGGGCACAGAACCTTGTCTTCAGCGATCGCACCGTACTTCCTATATAATTCTCCAAATTGCATCCGAGGCAAGTAAATTTATATATGACGGAGCACTTTGCTTCGGATCATATGTAGATTACGGCCCCCACCTTGTTTGAGGTCCATATTCTACATTAGTGGATATTTGGGGTCGGTATTCTCCATATGGCCATTTTAATTAGGTTTTCATACCTTCTTATTAAATTTCAATATTTGGAAAGTTGTTTCACCAAAATAAAATATTATTCGATTTTTATCTAATATTTTTTATTTAGCTTTTAAATTTTCATCAGTCATTTTCAAATGAATAATTGAAAATTCACCCATCATGAATAGATCTATTTTCCAAGAGGTCGTGTGCCCTCTAATATTAAAAAAACTATCGTTGGTATATATAGTTTTTTTCAGAGAGGTTTGTTCTAAATATTTTGAAGAGAATCCAGTACAACTTGGTGGTCCGGGAATTATTGTAGAATAGACGAGTTATGTTTTTCATACAAACCCAAGCGCCATCGTGGAAGATTTCCGAGCACGCCATTATGGGTTTTTGATCTTGTGGACACAAGCAATAAACCTGCTGTAGGATATATGGAGATTTTGAAAAAGAGAAATGCAGAAACGTTACTACCAATTATACCAACAATAGTAAAACCTAGAACTGTAATTTACAGTGAGGAATGGAAGGCTTACAGGCGTATTCAACAAGATATTGGGTTTATTCACAGGAAAGTGAATCATTTGCTTTGTTTTATTGACCCAATTACTCAAGTACACACACAAACTATCGAAAGCTATTGGAATAGGCAAACAAGTTGGATAAAATCAATGCATGGATGTAGGAGATTACACTAAAATTCATACTTGGACGAATTTATGTGTCGTGAAAGGCACATAAACAATACATTTTTTCATTTTTGTAATACCATTAGTTCACAATATTCTTTTAATTAAACTTATAATAAATATGACCTTTTACAATAACCTTTTGATTAATCAAAGACAACTTTTTTATATTAGTGTAGTAAAAACAAGAAAACTAACCTAATCATTCAGTTAAATTAAAAAAAATATATATTAAAGTTTGTTTCATTAATTTTAGTTTTTTGTATTCTTCATTTGGGCAAGAATGGGGTCCGTAATCAACGTAAGGCTAAAGTTGGGGTCCTTAATCTACATAATGCCAAAGTTGGGGTACTCATTCTCCATATGGGCTACTTGGGGTCCGTAATCTACATATGATCCTTTGCTTCTGGCGGGATTCTGTCCTTAAAATTGAAGTATTTTCCTAAGTGCTGTCTATTTATAAAAATTAAATAAACAGTGCTTATATAAGATCATACAAGAAATAAACAGCACTTAGGACAATACTTTAATTATAGGGACAGAGTCACGCCAGAAGCAAAGTGCTCCGTCATATATAAATTTACTTGCCTCGGATGCAATTTGGAGAATTATATAGGAAGTACGGTGCGATCGCTGAAGACAAGGTTCTGTGCCCATATGGGAATTAGTCACAGGACTGGGAAAGTTCTCTCAAAGAAAGAATTCTCGCCTCTTCGGTTGCATTCCATCATTTGTAAAACCGATGTAACCTTGGACGATTTTAAAATTTAAAATTTTAAAGACTATCGCCGATCATATATATATATATATATATATATATATATATATATATATATATATATATATATATATATATATATATTATGAAGCCCAAGTTTATCCTGCAAGAGGCTCGCGAAGCCGCTCCTCTTGTTTTGTTATATTATGAATAATTACGAGTGGTGAAACCGCTTCTCACAGGAGCTTTTAGCTCTGGATGTGTTTAATCAGTTTATTAAACTCCTCCAAAATGATCACTCGCGTGAGATCAGGTAGAAAGTTCGCCTCTATTTTTCGGCCATCAGGATGCAACTAAAATTTCCTGAGATCGAAGATATGGATCATGTGAATCACCTATTTATTGAACCTTTTCCAAAGCCTCAAGTAGTAGAAGGGTTTGAGTGTTCCAATGATTCCAAGAGCGATGCCGTCGAGAGTTTCAAACTCCTGGCAGGATCACCCAAGGTGGTACTGTACGGTCATGGATGAGGGTCCAGACTAAACGCAACCAACAGCAAGGCCTAAACGGCGGGCCAAGCAGAGATGGGCCATATAAGATTCCTATGTCTGGCTCCGGCGGAGGATGGTAGTGCTCAGCGGGCAGGCGCGACAAAGGCGGGCCTTGATAGAACAAGAAAAGGCAAGAAAATTAGCATTCTCTCAGATAGCCAAAAAACTATCTTTCGATTGACCTTTAATTGCGTTACTGCAATAATTTTTCTTAATTTACAAGGTGTGGCGAAAATGGAGTAAAGCAAATTTTACATTTTCTTCGATAAGCAGAGGTAAAATTTGAAAAGGCCAATCGAAGGATAGTTTTTGGCTATCTGAGAGAACGCTTATTTTAAGTGTTACCTTTTCGTATATGTGAGTAGAGCTCCTTGCGAGGGCTTTGATAAAGACTGTTTGCAAGAAATAACCTTATAAGCATATATATATTTATATATATATATATATATATATATATATATATATATATATATATATATATATATATATATATATATATATGGTTGGCCAGAAAGTCCTGACTCACTTAGGAAGCGGAAAGAAAACACCAAAATTTTATGAAGCAACATCAACTTTAGGTTAGGTTACCTTACTCATTCGACTACATTAGGTTGCTACCCTTACTCATTCCACTACAGTAGGTTAAGTAGCCTTACTTATTCGACTATATTAGGTTAGGTTAACCTTACTTATTCGACTACCAGCCTCCGTACGATGTTGTTGTTTGTTGCTCCTGCGCAGTTTATTTCTCTTTGTGTAAACCCCAATTGACAGAAATGAGTTTGGAAGAGAGTGAAATTAGAGTTTTGATTCGCTACTGTTACAAGCGAAAACTTTCTACAGGAGTTGATATGAAGGAAATTTGCGATACTGAATGAGAAGGCCCAGTCAGTCAGGCGAAGGTCTCGAGTTGGTACAGACGATTCAACTCCGGGAATCTTACCCTTGATGATCAACTACGTTCCTGCTGATGATCAACCTTTGACTGCTAGGCTTTAGTGGCAGCATTGAAAGTTAAAACTTCTGCAAGCAGCCGTGATCTTAACGAAAGTTGTTGGGATGTCATCTCATCAGACTACTCAACCGACTGTATCAAATGGATTTTGTTCACAAGAAGTCACGATTGGATCCATACGACCTCACCGAAGCACAAGCTGCCCGTAGAGTAGAGATTTGCAGCCAACTTTACAATAACCCAATGGACGACCGATTCTGGAGGCGAATTGTCACATCAGATGAGAAGTGGGCGTACTTGGTTAATCACGATTGGGAGAGGAAATGATTCCGGGAGGTGAACAATCGGTATCCGTTCCACAACGGAATCGGTTTGACAAGAAGGTCATGATCTCTGTCTGGAGGAATTTCCAAGAAATACTGCATTTCGAGCTTGTTCTAAATGGTTGCGCCATCAACGCTAGACTGTATTGCCAGCAGCTAGACCGCGTTTACGACAAACTACAGAAGGAGTATCCTGCTCTGATCAATCGAGGTCAGACTTTGTTTCAGCAAGACAATGCGATGCCACACACTGCCAGGTTGACTACGGAGAAGTTCAAACAGATGGGCGGTGTGGGGATTCTTCCACAGCCGTCATTCAGTCCTGATGCTAAGATCTAAGGTCCGAGCTTTGCCTTTGCAACGGCATTGGGTTGTCGACGTTTCTTCCTGTTTTGCAGTTTATATTTTAGTTCTGTATTTTACTTTGCCTGAAAGTCCATATGTTATTTAAATATTGTTTCACTTGTTCCACTTTATTTTATTTTCTTTCCTTGAACAGCACTAAGTCACTTAGTTCACTGTGCTCCACTCTATGTGTTTTTCTCTTATTCTGTAGGGTTACACATTCCACTAAAATGTGTTTCATGGTCTCTGTTGGTTCCCCACACAAAGGACAACTGGTGTCTCCATTACTGAAAGTCTTTCTCCAGTTCAGCTTCAAGGTATTAGAACGGCATTTGAACAAAGGTATTGAATTGAGGTCGTTTGTATATGATCCTGATTCTTCCTTGACTTCTCTCTTGTTGTTATAATATATTTCTGTTGTTAGTCTTTGGCTGAGTTCCTCTCTACATCTTTCTGTGTGGAGATTGTTCACTTTCAGCTTTAATTCTTCCATTTTCATTTCTTTCAGCTGGCTGAGCTCTTGTATTTTTAGTTCTTGTTTGTATTTTTGAATTGTGTTGAGCCACTTACGGTGCAGAATCGGCCCTCCAATGTCTCGCAGCACTTCTTTCAGCAGATCATTGTCTCCTTCTACAATGTGTTTGACATAAGTCAGCTTTGTTTTTATGTCTCCTGCAAAAACTGTTGAGGCTCCTATTTCTCTTGTAGTACTGTTCTGGCGGGGGGGGGGGAGTTGGTGCTCCTAGGATCTGTTTTCAGACAGTATTTTCTCTTATTTGCAGTTCTTCCATTTCCTTTTGTGCCCACTCTATGACAGATGAGACAGTTAGTATACTGGGGAGGGCAATATTTTTTCAAAATGTCTTGCCTATCATCAGCTTATTTGTTGATCCAGCAATTATTGAATAGGTCATGTTCATTATCTTTGTGCATTGATTTAGCCTTTCTTTTTTATGCCTCAGGAAACAGTTTCTTGAGTTTGTGACTTTTATTCCTAGATATTTCATTTCATCCGTTAATATTAGTTCCTTGATCTTGCCTGAGTAAATGTTAGGTCTTTTATCATATATTAGTATGTTACATTTTTTGGTGTTGCTTTCTAGGCCAAATTCTTTTGATGTTGTTTTTAATAGCTCTATCATGTTTTCCATTTCCTCTATTGAGTCAGAAAGAAGGAGACAGTCATCTGCATAGAAGAGCACAGGAATGTACAAGTCTCTTGTTCTCAATCCTTTTTCTGATTTTCAAATTTTATCAATGATATTATTAATGATTAGTAGGAATAACAAGGGGGAGTCGGTGCATCCTTGCCGGATTCCATTCTTGACTTCAGTTTCAGATATATATATAAACTCGTACTGTCTCCTGAATATAGCTTTACTAATACTTCAATCAGTTGTGGGTGGCATTCATCTTTTTCTATCAACTGAGTCAAACACTTTTGAAAAGTCTATTGCTGTAGTTATTAGTATTTTATCCTGTTTCATGCTGGTGTCAATACAGTATTTGAGTATGAGCAAATTATCTTCCAGCCTCCTTCCTACCTTTTGAGAATCCATATTGGAATTCCCTCATTTTGCCATTTATATTTAAGTGTTCTGTTAAATTAGATTTCACAATGCTCATGCATAGTTTATAACCAGAGTTTTTGAGGATTATTGGTCTAAAATCACTCACTTTTGGTTTGACAACTTTTGGAATGAAAACAGTGTTTGACTTTCTCCATTGTTGAGGTGGTTCCATCCCGACCGTCACTTCATATATTGCAGCTCTTAGTTCTTCTAAGCAACTCTCCCTTTCACCCATCCATTTGAAGAATTCTCCTTTCAAGCCATCGGGACCAGTTTTTTTCTGTTTTTGATTTGGTTGAGATGTTTTATTAATTCATCTTTGGCAACATTAATGAGTTGCATTTCATATTTGTATGTTTTCTAAGTGATCAAAGTGTCCTCCCAATGCATCCATATGTTCATTGAGTAAGGTGGGATACTGATATGTATAACCGTTATTTTCATGATATATTATTCTAGTTTCTTGTCTTTGTTTCAGATTTTTAGCATATATCTTACATACTGTTCAGAAACTTGCCAGTTCCTTTAGCAGTTTATCTTCCTTAATTATTTCCTTGGCTATAGACGTCTGCATTACTTCCACAGTTTCCTCGGTCTTTTCTTCGTAACTCTTTGATTTTTTCCCAAAGTTTTCTGCTACTCTTATCTGACTTTATTTCATGGGTTACTTTCTTTTCATATTATTCTTTGGCTTATCTCACTGCAGCCTGGGCTTCTTGTTTACAGATCTTGTATAGGATTCCATACCTGTCCATGTATCTTGAGTCTGTTGCATTTCTTTTTTTTCTGTTGTATTCCTTTCTGCGTTTTATTTTCTTCTTTATGTCGTCATTTATCTAGATAGACTCCACCTTGTCTGAATCAGCCGAGTGAATATGGCCTATTCTGCTCAATGGCACACTTCCTCCACGACCAGCGAATCAACACTTTTGATAGAGTGAAGGAATCTGGTTTACAGTTTATATATTCAAAGCGGTGACTGGGACACATTCGGATGCTCGCTGCTCGCTCGAAGCAGATCGTAAAGAATCATGGAATTTATTTTGAAGATAAATGTTGGTGTTACTCCATAAAATTTTGTTGTTTTCTTTCCACTTCCTAAGTGAGTCAGACTTTCTGGCTAACATATTATATATATAATTACATATATATATATATATATATATATATATATATATATATATATATATATATATATATATATATATATATATATATATATATCAGGAATATAAAGACCTAGGAAATGGCTCAAAACATTTATTGGTCGGACGTTTCCGACCTCAATTGGGACCATCATCTGCAACTAACGCGAAAAGGGAAAAATATTTACACTAAAAGTTTTCAAAATACATCACAAAATACATTAAAAAGCGGGACAAGAAAATGTAAACCAATAAAAGAGGCAGAAAATGAGTGGTATGTAAAACAAAAAGAACATTACGTAAAATTACTTAACAATATCTAGTGTAACTTTTTGCAAAAACGAGGAAGACGAAAAAAAATTAATCCAACAGCTGGTAATCCGTCTGATACGACTGGCGGAGGCGTGATGCATAGAACGTCGTCTGATACGACTCGTGAGGAAGATTACGCCAGTTTACAGCTGGTAATCCGTCTGTTACGACTGGATGAGTCACGATGCACGGAACGTCGTCTGATACGACTGGCAAAAGCACGATGCACGGAACGTCGTATGTTACGCCCCTCCAGGGGGTACCGCCTTGCCGTTTCAGAGGGGCTTGCGAGCTCTGATCCCAGGAGCCGTACCAGGGTAAGACTAAGTTCTTACAAAGGTTCAACCATGCTGGATAGGTCCTGGGTGAGGAGCCAGACCAAGCGTACTCCACACCTTGTGCGGCAATTGTGTTCCTGAACTCCAGTACACTTTTGGCCCACCTGGTTCCAGCTATAGAGTGCCTCTGTACTGGTCGACCGATGCACCCACTGGGGGGCATCGTCTGAAGGACCGTGCTATAGAGGAGGTTTGGTTGCCTGGGTCGCCATTTTGTTTCTGGGAGGTCTTCGCACCGCAGCCTAGAGAATCTCCGTTATGCGGCTCAGCTGTTTTTAAAACGACAGTGCGAGTCGGGGGGCGGGTCACCCCGTCTGGGCTGTAAGGGCGCTCTTTGGACTCACGATGACGATTTGGTGCATACCCTCGGCTCCAGCGGCAACCCAAAATATAAAAATAACATATGGGTAAACTTAACAAAAATAACTCCCAGAGACCGCAGGTTTCTGGTAATTGTGCCTTGAACCCTGATATTAGAAGATTTGAGCCTTTTGGGTAAAAAATTGACCCTGAGCTCGATTATGACCCATTTTTAGTTTTAAAAGCAAACGATTGTCTTCTTAGTAAGGCTGATATCTTTGACGTCTACCAGGATTTTAGCGAAAAATGTGGCGAACTTGCTCAAATGTGGCCACGTAATGATGGCGCATTGATAGTCGAGGCAAAATCAAGCGAACAGCATCAGCGGATTAAGAACCTACAGTCTTTAGCTTCTGTAGACATGTCCTCTGCTTCGCAACCGACATTTAACACTTCTAAAGATGTTATCCGATAGAGAGAACTAATAGATTTTGACATCGACAGGTTGGTGTCAAAACCTACCTGTCAGAAGGTTTTAAGTGCCCACCGCATTTCCCGGTTTATGAATGGCGCTAGATTATCTACCGCCACAATAATCCTGACCTTCAACAAATTGGAACTACCCAAGTACATTAAGGCTGGCTACCTCAATATCCTAGTCAAGCCTTACATTGAAAACTCACGGCGGTGCTTCCATTGCCAACGCTTTGGCCATGTAAGCAATTTTTGCAAACAAGCAAGGCTGTGTGTTAATTGTGGAGCAGATTTTCATGGGACACCCTGTTCTAAACAGCCATGCTGCCCTAACTGTGGTGAAGAACACCCTGTAACATCAGAGCAACGTACTTTCTTTCTCCATGAGAGAAGTCATTGCTATTAGAAACAAAAACAGGGTCAGTTTTAAAGAGGCCAGAAGAAGAGTAGGGGAGGCGTACGTCCAACTTGGTGTGAGCTTTTCTGATGCTCTACGTTCTACCAGACCAGAGAAAGAGAGATTACAGAGATATCTCACTGACTCTCCTCTGCCTGACCAGGTAAAGAGTCCTCCCCGTACTAAACGTGCATCTCGTGATGAACACTCTTTGTCAGCATCTAACAATATTTATGAGGTTGTCAACAAGAAGAGGAACCTTCTATCCTCTCCTGGTTCCCCAAGGGAGGCTAAAAACCTTGCTACCGCCCAAGAGCATGTGGATGTTAATCATGTTGGTCCTCAAGTAGTATCCATCCTACCTCTGAATATCCACCCTGTCCTAAAGGACCAAGATCTCCTTCAGCTCCAAAGCCAACTATCACTCCAACCCCCCCTTGTTGATACTGCTTTGGAACTCCTTCGACCCCTAAATGAGAAGGAATCAACCCTTGCTCCTTGCCAGGACCAGCTGTTGGCGAGGCTTCCCCCTCATCTCAGGAGGAACTCCAAAATCTGAGTCCACATCCTTCTCTGCCAGCATCGGATTCACAACCTTCGCCGATACCCTTGCTACCACCATCGCATCTACCGTCCCAACTAATACCACCAACTGTGTCAACACCATCTGTTCCATCGGCACCTGAACTGACTCCTGGAGTTGGTTCCATATCTCCTCCAGTGAAGACAGTTCTCTCGTACAGCCACATATCAAAATCTGATACACCACCTCTTAAAGAGAAAACAAAACTCAAACTCTCAACGCCTCATTTGTCATACTCCAAACCTAAGGTTAGTATGACACGAACTACTTCTGCTGGTAGTTCAAATCTAAAGTCTCCTACCCCTAACGGTAGGAAGAAATCTAGCGTTATACTTAAAGGCTAACAATGTCTCCAATTATTCAATGGAACCTCCAAGGTCTCTTTCCCAAATGGCAAGAGTTCAAGCTCCTGCTTAAAGATTACAATTCTGATTGTATTGCTTTACAGGAAACTTGTTTAGGTACTCGTAGAGTACCCAACATTTCCGGTTTTCTGGGATATTATAAGAACCCCGGAGAACCAATTCATGGTTCTGCTGTTTTAGTTAACAACAGGGTTCATCACAACCAACTGCCTCTTAATACAGACCTGCAGGCAGTTGCTATCCGCCTGTTTTCCAGTCGCCATTATTCAGTCTGTTCTTTGTATCTTCCTCCTGGCGATGAAAGAGATACAGCTTCTTTAGCTACAAAGTTAGCTAATTTAATTGCCCAACTCTCCCCTCCCTTTTTATTGATCGGCGATTTTAATGCTCGACACCCCCTTGGGGGAACCATGATAACAACCCTAGAGGAAATATGATTGAGAGATCTCTTGGTAGTAATGATGTCTGCTTTCTTAACAATGGCAGCCACACATTATTCCACATCCATACAAACAGCTTTACATGTGTGGACTTGTCTCTCTGTTCACCAAGCTGTAGAGCTGATTTTGACTGGGCAGTGGAACCTGACTTGCGAGGCAGTGATCACTTCTTTATTGTAATAACACCTTGTACAGGTAGTCCTCCACTGCCACGAAGCAAAAGATGGAATACGAAAAAAGCAAACTGGCCTAAGTTCAGGCACCTCTCGAGCCATGAGGGATCCTTCCCTCATGAAGATATTAACGTGGCTATTGACAATTTTCTAACCCACATCAACCATGCAGCTAACTCGTCCATCTCACTCTCCGGCTCAACTGCTCGTGGAGCACAAGTACCCTGGTGGTCTGCTGAGTGCCGACGTTACCACCGATGCCCCACGATGGTAAATAAAGGCAGCACGGCAACGCACCCTTCGACGAGCTTGAAAGACCTTGTTGAATGGTTACATCTCGTCAATAAGCTGGCAAATCCCTGTAAACAAAATCTCAAAGAGGGTAAAAAGACTATTGGGGAAATCCAATGACTTTACAGCTCTCAACATTGTTCAAGCCGGAGAACTGTTGGGAGACTTGTCCCATATTTCCAATGTCTTAGCCAGATCGTTTGCTAATATTTCAAGCCCAGATAACTATTCCATCCAATTCCAGTGCTTTAGACTACAACAAGAGCAGCATCGTATCAACTTTATGGAGCCTAACATGGATAATGAGCCTTACAATCGCTTCTCTCCATGAGCTCCATAATGCACTGGAGCACTGTGGATCGACTGCACCAGGATCGGATGGCATTTCCTATGATATGATTAGTAATGTGCATCCATCCCTCCTCTCACATTTGCTGGACACCTATAATTTTATCTGGATTAGATGCTGCTTCCCTTCTATGTGGAGGTCGGCTGTGGTCTTACCATTCCGAAAACCAGGAAAGGATGGGACAGAACCCACCCATTACCGCCCCATTGCCCTTATTAGTTGCCCATGTAAATTATTTGAGAGGATGATCAATACAAGATTCGTATGGTTTTTGGAGACAAACTACCTTATATCTCCCTCTCAATCAGGGTTCAGAAAAAAACAGAGTACCATCGACCTGATTGTTAGAATGGAGTCTTATATAAGAGATGCTTTTTCAAAGAGACAGCATTCAGTTGCTGTCTTCTTTGATATTGAGAAAGCATATGATACCACCTGGAGGCATGGTATCTTTAAGCAATTCCATGATTGGGGCCTGCGGGGTTTTCTTCCCAGCTTTGTCGAGCAATTCCTCATGCGGCGCACACTACGTGTAAAAGTTGGAAATGCCCTATCAGAGCCCGTAGAGCAAGTTGAGGGTGTGCTGCAAGGAAGTGTCCTCAGTGTCACCTGCTTCTCTGCGGCCATCAACAGCATTATCACAAATGTCCCAGCTGAGATTTCCTCGACTCTATATGTGGATGATTTAGCACTTATTTTTTCATCGCCTAGACTTCCATTTATCATCCGTAAGCTACAACAAGCTATAAATACTCTAGCTGATAATGCTTCTTCCAAGGGCTTCCGCAGTAAAGACCAAGGCTGTCCATTTTTACAATCATAGATTGGCGACATGCCCTGCCCCCCCCCCCATCTGTCACTCTATGGTATCCCTATCAACTTTGAGTCCCACTTCAGATTTCTAGGGGCGATATTTGATTCAAGGCTTTCTTGGAGGCCTCACTTGGACGCGTTTAAAAGGTCTTGTCTGAAGAGAATGGACATAATGAAATTACTGTCGCACACCTCTTGGGGAAGTGATCGACGTACTCTGTGGCTTTTGTGTTCAGCATTGGTCCAGTCAAAGCTGGACTATGGGTCACAGGTGTATTCTTCTGTCTCGTTGTCCCCTCTTAAAAAAATGAATACTGTGCGTAACCAGGGTGTGCGCCTGGCTTCTGGAGCCTTCAAGACCTTCCCTATGTGGAGTCTCTATGCAGAGAACGGGATTCTTCCTCTTTCCCTTCACAGAATCAAGTCTAACAATTGCCATGGTCACCAGTATATGAGTGAACGTTCCATTTGCGAACAGTGGCTTCATATGATAAATTTCCATCTCTAGCTCGCCCCTTTGCTCTGACTCCCTCAGTTCTCTGGAGACACTGGGTGATTTTGGTTCTAGCCATCCACTGGTTTCCAAGATCCAGCGGTGGCTTTTTTATCTTTCTTCCTTCCACAAGATTTCTTTTTGCTGGGTGCCTAGTTACGTGGACATCCCAAGTAATGAAAGGGCGGATGCTGCGGCCAAGGAGGCGGCATCTTTGGGGACACCCCTATCAGCCCCAGTCCCACTTCGTGATATCTATCCTCTCATCACCGAATATGTAGTCGGCTTATGGCAGAAGAGGTGGGATGAACTTCCTCCTACCAAGCTCAATTCCATAAAACCTTCAGTCCTACCCTGGCCACGTACGATGAGACCATGCAGACTAGAGGTTATTTTGTGCTGGCTGAGGATAGGTCATTGCCACCTCACTCAGGAACACTTGATGAATGGGCAGCCCCCACCTTTATACATCCTATGTGGAGTACAACTATCCATCCTTCACATTTGAGAAATCTCAGGAGGAGGGTCTTCCCTTTAATTACTGAGCAGATGACCCCCCAGCAGGTCCTGCGGGGCATCTTTTCTGAGACTTACGCCTCTTTTAGCATGAATAGAATTATTAAATTTTTAGAAGAATCTATTCTTTTAACAAAAATTTAATATATTGGCTAATGATTTTATATTCGCTGCTCTTGTATCTATTGTTGACCTATCTATAGTCTATGTTATTTATATTGTTACCTCTTGTATCTATTGTTGATCCATCTATAGTCTATGTTTTTTATCCTTTGTTGAATTTTAATAGCTTATTTTTTACATGTCTCTCTTTGTGTGAATAGAACTTTTACATTTTTAGAAGAATCTAATCTTCTAGCCAAAATTTTAATATATAGTGCCATGATTTTATATTCTCTGGCTTCTTTTCTTTCTTCTTCTACTTCTTCTTTTTATTATTATTACTATTATTATCCTTTGTCGAATTTTGCTAGTCTATTTCTTACATGTTTCCCTTTATGTGAATAAAATGTCTAAATTTTCAGAAGAATCGAAATCTTTTAGACAAAACTTAATATATTGTGAAATGATTTTATATTCTTTGCTCTTGTATATATCATTGACCCATCTATAATCTATGTTTTTTATTCTCTGTTGAATCTTTAATAGTTTATTTTTATATGTTTTCTTTTACATGAATAGAATGTTTAAATTTTTAGAAGAATCTAACCCTTTTAGACAAAATTTAATATATTCCATGATTTTATATTTTCTTTTCTTGTATCTATTGTTGACCAATCTATAGTCTATGCCTTTTTTATCCTTTGTTGAATTATTAACAGTATGTTTTTTACATGTCTCCTATTATGTTAATAGAATGTTTAAGTTTTCAGAAGAATCTAAATCTTTTAGACAAAATTAATATATAGTGTCATAACTTTATATTTACTATTTTTGTATCTATTATTGACCCACCTATAATCTATGTTTTTTATCCTTTGTTAAATATCTACTAATTTACCTTTTATATTTTAACTTTTATATGAATAGAATGTTTAAATTTTCATAAGAATTTAAATCTTTTAGACAAAATTTAATATAGTACCATGATTTTATACTTTTGGTTCTAGTATCTATTTTTGATCCATTTATAGTTTATGTTATTCATCCATTTTGAATTTTTAATAGTTTAATTTTTGTTTTCTCCTACATGAATTAAAATTTTTAGTTAAAATTTATATTGTAATTACTTTATATATATATATATATATATATATATATATATATATATATATATATATATATATATATATATATATATATGAGGAATTAAACCACATTCTCCGAAGACAATTTATATCACAACAGTTTCGGTGTATCTCACACCCTTTTTCAACTGACACTGCGTAGAAAATATAAGAGAAGTGCATATAAGCATAACACAAGATCCCCTCTTTTTTCCCCCAATCCCCTACTTGTGGCTAATCTGGCGGGGGGGGGGGGTAGGCCTAAACATATTGAAGGGCTGACATTTAACTATTTTGTTTATATGCTTTCTTATTACAGGAATAAAAGAAAATTGACCCTCAGATAGATTTAAATTAGGAACTGACGATATCAAGCTCGATTCTACGATTCTTCTCTTAACATAGTTAGCCGATTTAAATACCATTTTACTTCCATTGAAATCGATCGTATGATTCTTGTCTCTAACATGGCAAAATATTCCACTGCTTTCGCTGTCCACTCTAATATCTCTTTTGTGTTCGTACAATCTCTTGTCTAGATTTCTCCCCGTTTCCCCTATATAAACTTTATGGCAATCGTTGCATGGTACTGCATATACTCCTATGTTATGATGTTCTTTGGGTTTCCTGGCCATCATCAATTGGTTTAAGGAATTATTATATTTAAAGGCTAGATTAATACCCGCTTTTCCAAATATGTCCTTTAAACTATTTAATTTATTATTAAATGGCAATGTTATACATTTGTTGAAGTCGTTAGTGCGGGAAGGCTTATTTCCATAGAATGTTTTCCTAGCTGCAAAATGGGCAGACCATATGAACCAATCGGGGTAATATAAATTAGAAAAAATGGTCCTGATAATGACAATTTCTTCATCTAAATAAGAAGGATGACATATTTTGTATGCTCAAAGGAAAAGGTTAGAAATTACCGATTTTTTAACAGTATTATCGTGAAACGAAAAATAATGTATATAGGCATTCGAGTGGGTTGGTTTCCTATACACGTCAAGTTTTAATTCATGGTGATCTTTATTAATGAGGACATCTAAAAAGGGTAATCTATTATCATATTCCCATTCATATTTAAATTTGATGGAGACATGCAAATTATTCAAATTATTAAAGAAGGTATCAAAATCATGGCCATTAGGCAATACAGAAAATACATCGTCAATGTACCTTAACCATATAAAGTTAGGGGGAGAAATTGTGGGAAGGAGTTCAGTCTCAAAATATTCCATGAAGAGACATGCCAATATCAGAGATAAACTATTTCCCATGCAAAGGCTAAATATTTGTCTATAAAACTCATTATTTACTCGAAACACATCGTCAGAGAGACATAATTCAACTAAATCGATAAATTTACTCGTAGAAATGGGAAGATCCGAATTAAGTCTAGGCATGATTTCCCGCAGAAGGCCCATGGTTTGGTCAACCGGAACTTTGGTAAACAAAGAGTTTGCATCGAAGCCAATCATTTCCAATATTAATTCTCCCACTTATAAGCTCTCCAAATGGCTCGCCAAGCATTTATCTCCAGCAGTAGGAAGAATCTCATCTGCACACATTATGAACACTCAAGATTTCGTTGACCGTCTCAACCACTTGCAATTACCGGATGGAAAACTTGTGAGATTTGATGTAAACTCTTTGTTTATCAAAGTTCCGGTTGACCAAACCATGGGCCTTCTGCGGGAAATCATGCCTAGACTTAATTTGGATCTTCCCATTTCTACGAGTAAATTTATCGATTTAGTTGAATTATGTCTCTCTGACAATGTGTTTCGAGTAAATAATGAGTTTTTTAGACAAATATTTGGCTTTAGCATGGGAAATAGTTTATCTCTGATATTGGCATGTCTCTTCATGGAATATTTTGAGACTGAACTCCTTCCCACAATTTCTCCCCCTAACTTTATATGGTTAAGGTACATTGACGATGTATTTTATGTATGGCCTAATGGCCATGATTTTGATACCTTCTTTAATAATTTGAATAATTTGCATGTCTCCATCAAATTTAAATATGAATGGGAATATGATAATAGATTACCCTTTTTAGATGTCCTCATTAATAAAGATCACCATGAATTAAAACTTGACGTGTATAGGAAACCAACCCACTCGAATGCCTATATACATTATTTTTCGTTTCACGATAATACTGTTAAAAAATCGGTAATTTCTAACCTTTTCCTTTGAGCATACAAAATATGTCATCCTTCTTATTTAGATGAAGAAATTGTCATTATCAGGACCATTTTTTCTAATTTATATTACCCCGATTGGTTCATATGGTCTGCCCATTTTGCAGCTAGGAAAACATTCTATGGAAATAAGCCTTCCCGCACTAACGACTTCAACAAATGTATAACATTGCCATTTAATAATAAATTAAATAGTTTAAAGGACATATTTGGAAAAGCGGGTATTAATCTAGCCTTTAAATATAATAATTCCTTAAACCAATTGATGATTGCCAGGAAACCCAAAGAACATCATAACATAGGAGTATATGCAGTACCATGCAACGATTGCCATAAAGTTTATATAGGGGAAACGGGGAGAAATCTAGACAAGAGATTGTACGAACACAAAAGAGATATTAGAGTGGGCAGCGAAAGCAGTGGAATATTTTGCCATGTTAGAGACAAGAATCATACGATCGATTTCAATGGAAGTAAAATGGTATTTAAATCGGCTAACTATGTTAAGAGAAGAATCGTAGAATCGAGCTTGATATCGTCAGTTCCTAATTTAAATCTATCTGAGCGTCAATTTTCTTTTAATCCTGTAATAAGAAAGCATATAAACAAAATAGTTAAATGTCAGCCCTACAATATGTTTATGCCTAACCCCGCCCTCCCCCCCAGATTAGCCACAAGTAGAGGATTGGGGGAAAAAAGAGGGGATCTTGTGTTATGCTTATATGCACTTCTCTTATATTTTCTACGCAGTGTCAGTTGAAAAAGGGTGTGAGATACACCGAAACTGTTCTGAATTAAATTGTCTTCGGAGAATGTGGTTTAATTCCTCATCTTTTCTTGCGAAATTGCATTAATTTTCATCATATATATATATATATATATATATATATATATATATATATATATATATATATATATATATATATATATATATATATATATATATATATATATATTTATCCCTTACTGAATCTTTAATAGTTTATTTTCATACTATATTATATCTTTTAATGTTTTTTTAAAATTCCTATACCTCCATTTTATTGTTTTTAATTTCATAGTTAAATTATTTTATATTTTCTAGATATCAATATTTTATTGAGAATTATTCTGCAAATTGCCTGTCTTTGAATTTCGCTGCGGGATAGTCCGTTTGGGCTTTGCAGCATCTTTTCTCGACACTATTCATTCATTCATTCGTCTGTTACGATTGGAGGAGGCACCATGCACGGAACTTCGTCTGATACGAATGGCGGAGGCACGATGCAGGGAACGTCTTCTGATACGACTGGAGGAGGTACGATGCACGGAACGTCTTCTGATACGACTGGAGGAGGTACGATGCACGGAACGTCGTCTGATAAGACTGGAAGAGGCACGATGCATGGAAAGTCTTCGTATACGATAGCTGAAGAAGATTACGCCAGCTTACTGCTGGCAACGTCGCCTTATACGACTGAACGAGGCTTGATGCTCGGAACGCCCTCTGATACGACTGGTGAGGAAGATTACTCCAGTTTACGAGTGCTAACGTCATCTGTTACGACTGGAGGAAGCACCATGCTCGGAACGTCATCTGATACGACGTTGAAGAAGATTACCCCAGTTTACGGCTGGTAACGTCGTCTTTTACGACTGCAGGAGGCACGATGCTCGGAAAGCCATGTGACTGGTGAGCAAGATGGTCGTTTTATCTTCGTGACTGGCTCTTCAACTCGCCGTTGGCTTTCCGCTCATCTTCTTCCTTGCTGATTTTCCAGGCAACCTTGCGGTTTACCTGTGATGAGCCGTCAGACACGAAGTGGTAGGGTCGTTTCCCCTGCACCTTCAGAGCATGTTCAAGACTCTCCGCACATTCAAGATTCTATTCAGGATTCCGTGGGGTTCGTTACTTCGGAGTCCTTCACCTGCTACCTCCTGACCCGGTCGCTCTCCCTGGATACGGGTCTCACGGACGCGCCCGAGGTCGTCATCAGTACCAGTAACCACATGCCTCCTCCTAGGCCCCAGGCTGCTGCTCCAACGCCGTACGAAGAGGTTTCTACTTCTTCAACCGCTTTCCCGGTATCGCCCGCGCGGCTTCCCCAGAAACCCTAGGTCTCCTCGGAGGCCGCCCGCCGAAACGTCGCCTTGACTCACCTGCGGCCCTCCGACCCCGCGGCTTTCCAGGGCGTACACTGAGAAGTCGTCTACGAGACTCTTCGTGCTAACCTATAGGCCTCATATTAAAGCTGGGTACCTTCGTGTCCCGGTAAGTCCCTACATCGAACTACCCAGACGCTGCTTCCATTGCAATCAATTTGGACATGTTGGCCGTGCCTGTCGGCACCCTCGCTCCTGCGTCAATTGTAGCTCTGACTACCATGGCCCCGAATGCACTAAAACACCCCGATGTGCCAACTGTGGAAGTAACCACAGTGCAGCGTCAAAACTCTGCTCTATATTTGTATATGAAAAGGAAGTGCTCGCTTTGCGCGACTCCCTACGTCTAGATATAAGAGAGGCACTCCAACGTGCCCGAGCACAAACCTCGTGATTCGGCCGGCTCTTCTCTGACGTTTTACGTGACGCTGGACGAAACCGACCATCACGCGCGAGTTCCGAACAGCCTGAAGCACTTCACCCTAGATCTACTCGTAGCGTCGAAAACATTCAGAATATGCAGTCGAAGCATCGCTCTCACACCAAGATAACCAATGTAGCCCCCCTCTCTCCAGCAGCTCTAGCTGAGAGAGACGCTCAGGGTGAGACACTTGAAGACATCAGACACTATTTGAAAGAATCCTCAACATCGACCAGTGAAGGTTCATCCACCCAACCCCGAGACTCTAAACCAGTGGTAAGAGGAAGGATTCCTCACCTGGGTCATCGACCACCAATAAGCGGGCAGCATCTGGAGCTAACTCGGCCGAACACCGAGAATCTTCAATGGACTCCTCCCCTATGGCTGAACATTCTATGCCCTTAAGTCCATCCCGCCCTTCACAAAACTTAGGCCCTATCCTGATTCAAACGATGGCAGATATACACCCAGCTCCACACACCTCGCTCAGATCACCTGTTCGTTCCGCTCACCCTTCAACCCAAGATCCGATGGAAGCAGTTGATGCCCCAACATCACCAATCGCGGCGGTTGGACCAACTCCTCAGACACCGAAAATACCCTCGACCCATGAATCCGGATCTACCAGCCGAAAATCCCTTCTTGATCTTCCTTTTCCGCCAGGTTGCGAGCCCGAATTACAATCAAGGGCATCGGTCGGTTCTCCAAAACCCACGAAAAAAACCTCAGTTACTGCTCCTCTAGGATACCTCCCTCTGCAAAAGCAGGCTTCTCAAAATCAGCTCTCCGTCTCCCAAGCTCTTTGGGACGAACCTCAAATACAATATCGGCCTCAAAAGAGAAAAAGATATCCACAGTGGTATCTAATCGTCACACATAATATCTTCCATTTTACAATGGAATTGCCAAGGCGTTCTTCCAAAGTGGGAAGAACTCAAAATTCTTTTGACGACTATCTAACCCGCTGTTATTTGTCTTCAGGAGAATAAACTTGGTATACGGCCCTTTCCGCCGGTACTCGGCTTTCTCACTTTCAAATCTATTGCTCCTGCTGGAAGCCCCTCTCATAGGGGGGTGTCAATCATGGTATCTTCATCCCACCATGTTTCTCCCATCCCCCTACATACTACCCTCCAAGCTGTTGCCGTGAGGGTTTTTCTTTCTAAGCTTTTTACCGTTTGCTCTATTTACCTACCCCCTTGTTTAGCATTGTCAAGACTAGAACTTTTAGAACTTATAGACCAGTTGCCCTCCCCATTCTTATTACTAGGAGATTTTAACGCCAGTCACCCATACTGGGGTGACATCACTCGAAATGCCAAAGGCAGTGTTTTAGAGTCTCTTTTATTATCTGACTTTCTGTGTGTCTTAAATACTGGCGATTTTACCTCTTATTATGTCCAGCCGGACTCTTTGAGCTGTGTTGACCTGTCTGTTTGTTCCCCTGATTGCTTCACGGAATTTAGATGGTCAATTCTTGACGATCTCCATGGGAGTGACCACTTCCCTATTGTCTTGTCGGTTCTTCAAGTTAGCCCTCATACAACCATGCTCCTTAAGTGGGACTTAGGTCATGCAGATTAGGAAGGTTTCCAAGAGGCGTCCTTCACAAGTGCATCCTTGTGGACCTTCAATGGAGTTGACGCGGCAGTAGAATACTTTACATCGACTATCTACAATGCAGTAACACAGACCATCCCACGGAGGCGACCTGCCACGGGCCGCTCAACCGTGCCCTGGTGGACCTTGACGTGTGCAACAGCTATAAAAAATTACAAGTTAGCCCATGCCCGATTCCGAAAGAACCCAACTATGTGCAACAAGGTCGACCGAAACCGAGCTCGTGCGCTTCGCCAAAGAACCCTTCGTCAGGCTCGCCGAAATTCATGGCGCCGTTACGTGTCATCAATTTTCTTTATGACACCTACTGCTAAGATCTGGAAGAGGATTAACAAGGTCAGGGGCCGTTATGCTAATCATCATACCCGTATACTCAACTTAGACGGTTCCTTGGAGAATGACGGCCTGGCGGTCAGCAATGCTTTTGCTGACCACTTCCGCGCCGTCAGCAGTGTCAGCCGTTATGATAAGGCTTTTCAATCCTACAAATCAAAGAAAGAATCTTATTCTCTCAACTTCACAACAAAATCTAACCTTCCGTATAGCTCTATTCAGCATTCATGAGCTGCCTAGCGCTTCCCCTGGCCTTGATGAGATCCATTTCGATATGATTCGGCCCCTACATCCACACTCTACTCTCTTCTTACTTGATTTGTAGAACCTTATATGGGTGAAGGGTTTTTACCCGTCATCATGGCGCATTGGGATCATCCAGCCCTTTGTCAAATCGGGCAGGGACGGGTTGGACGCAGATCACTACCGCCCTATAGCTCTCACCAGCTGTTTGAGTAGGTTGCTGGAAAAATGCTATTGGAGCGCCTAAACTGGTTCCTAGAAACCAATCCCCTTCTCTCTTCATTTCAATGTGGCTTCCGCAAAGGTCATAGTACCCTTGACCTACTAGTACGTTTCGAGGGATCGGTCCGGAAAGCTTTCTCATTAAAGCACCGAGTCCTGGCCATATTTTTCGATATTGAGAAAGCCTACGACACCCAATGGAGATACGGCATCTTGAAGCAGCTATACATCTGGGGGATGAGAGGCCTTTTACCTTCACTTATTCAAAGTTTTTTAGCATCTCGATCTTTCAAGGTACGTGTTGGAGATGCATACTCTGACCTGCAACCCCAAGAGGAGGGAGTTCCTCAGGGCAGTGTTTTAAGTGTCCTATGTTTTATAATTGCCATCAATGCTATTATTTCGTCTCTCCCAGAGGGTGTATCGGCAACTCTGTTTGTCGATAATTTATCACTATACTGTTCCTCACCTCGCCTTCCATCAGCAGCGCGTCGGCTACAACTGGCGGTCGATGCTGTATCCAAAAGAGCATAACTTAAGGGATTCCGCTTTCCTACGAACAAAACCAAAGCAATTTATTTCCACCGAGGCAGAGGGGTTCTTGTTCCGCTATCTATCTCCCTACAAGGCGAAGATATAGAGTTTGTTTCCGAGATTCGGTTCCTTGACGTAACTCTCGATCCATAATTATCCTGGTTACCACACCTACACCGACTTCGAACAGACTGCGTGCGGGCTCTAGACATTTTGAAAGTCCTCTCACACACTTCGTAGGGCAGTGACCAACAAACATTGTGGACATTATACACAGCCCTCGTCCAATCCAAATTGGACTATGGCTGTCAAATTTATTCATCGGCTTTTCCCTTGGCCCTTAAAATGCTGAACCCCATTCGAAACCTCTGAGTTCGCCTTTCTAGTGGAGCTTTCCGTACTTCTCCTGTCAACAGCCTTTACTGCGAGAGTGGGGTACTCCCTTTGCCCTACCATAGAATTCAAATCTGCATGCCATACCTGTGCCGAGTACAGCAAGCCCCTGTATCAGAGGTCTACAGATGCCTGTATTCTGCCGAATCAACGGCAGCATATAATAAGTTGCCATCTTTACCCCGCCCTTTGAACCTTCGCATACGAGATCATCTCTCTAACCTGGGTGCTCCAAGGGTCCTTATTCTTCCATCCTTACTGACCCCTAGTTGGCGTGTTCCTCTCCCCACAGTATGTACCACATGTGGAGCCTGGAGAAGTCCTCCATGGACCCTCACATCATTACGAGCCTGTTCTTAGAGCATTCGATCTCACACAAACAATGCTGCTCACTATACACGGATGGCTCTAAGTCGGACGGTGGCGTGGGTGCCGCAGCCATCTACCCAGGAGGAGAATTCCTAACTCTATCTTTGCCGCCAGCAGCATCCATTTTTACCACTGAACTTTCAGCAATCCTTTAAGCCTTTAGATTCATCCAAATTTTATCTTTTAGTGATTTTGTCATTTTTTTCAACTCAAGGAGTGTCTTATAGTCAATTAATTTTTTTAATGCGTCCCATCTCCTAGTCACAGAAATTTGCAACTGGCTGATCCCAAATGCGTCCCGAACTAGAATTATTTTTTGCTGGGTCCCTGGGCATGTGGGGGCCCTGGGCACCGAGAAGGCTGATCGGCTGGCCCGCTCAGCACATACTGTGTCCCCTGAGAACTCAGCTTTGCCTTTTAGGGACTACTTTCCTTCAATAAGAAAATATATTTTTCAACTGTGGCAGAATGAATGGGATGACTGTTCATCATCAAACTATACAAAATTAAAAATTCTATTCGCTCTTGGCCCTCGAGTCGTCGTAAAATGCGGACCTTTCAGGTGACCCTTTGCCGAGTTTGCATTGGCCACACGAGACTTACTCATGGCCATCTTGTTTCGGGTGATGCTCATATCAGCCCTTGCTGTCGTTTTTGTGGTGGGGATCAATCGGTTGGCCACCTTTTGTTGGATTGTAGTCATTTTACCATTCTCCGGTTGTCCGGTTTCCCGACCCTTTTAACTATTCCTCAACACACCCGTCTTCGATTCATATTGGCGGAGGAATCTTTTAACCCGTCGTTTTTTATATTTTTGTCACAAAGTGGTCTCCGCCACCTTTTATAGATGATTTGCCTCGTTTCATCCTAGCTGCCATATTGAATCCACTTGGATTGGGCAGCAACTCACTGGTAACACCTTAAACTCTTAAACCTACAGGCCTCTGTCTTCAAGTTCCGGGACCGCGATGAGATTAATTCCATAATTAGCCTTTTCAGATTCAGATCGCATCGCAATTGGACAGGGAAGAATTCATCAGGCTATACAATCGCCTTCGCATATACCACCGCCATATCATCCGGGATTGTCCTCATTGACTCTGCCCTGACTGGACCACACATCCAGATCCTTTGTAGCAGCCGTACTCCACCTCCGCCCCGCTATAGATCCTTGGGCTTCTCTGCCCAGATGGGTGGTCGAGGCGGAACGACAACACGGGGAAGGCTGCTCCGCTCCCAGCAGTTCCTTCAAGGCGCCACCGATAACCTCTCGGTGGCATGGCGCCTTCGCATCGCGCGACTAGGAACGCCATGATGATCTTTGCTTTTCTACTTCGGAGGAGTTCAGGTCACTTTCTTGGGATTCCGACGCCTCCTTCCCTCTCTTGTGGACTGATGCTCCTTTCGCGCCTTTGTCAAGTGAGGCCTTCTCCGGGATCTGCCTGCCCCATCCCCTCGGGACCCCATCTCTCCGCTCTCTTCTCCTGGTCTTCGCGACTGGGCCCCTCTCTCGCCCTGTCGCCCGCCGATTTCTCCCCTTTCAGGATCCATGTTCTTGGCCCCCTTGGGTTCTCCTCTGGGTGATTCCTTATCTCATATCCACGACTCTCCAGTACCTACCGTTACGATCCGGGACGAGGACGACTTCCGAATCATCGTTGGCTCTCCACGAGACGAGATCAGGGATTTCGTCGACATCGCCGCCGCGGAGCTCGGGCCCTTATTGATAGAGGATCCCCATGCCCCTGCCCACATCGTCCACATCCCCCAACCTGGCCTGGACGTCCCTACTATCATCGAGATACTAGAACCCGGGTCCTCTTCCACCTCTTCCGACTCCAACCGTGCTTCAGACCACGACGATGTCTTCCTCGACTTCCTTAGCGCTCCCCCTGACATCATAGCAGACGGGTGCCGGGATCAACAGGACAGCACGAAAACCGACAAAATGAAGACCATGAGGAAAATCGCTGGGAGGGGCGCGATCTTGAGGAACAACGAGACCCTGCGGAACGTAACCAGGACTTCGTAACCCCGGGCCTGGACCCCTTGGAGCCCGAAAACCGTCGCGTGGAATCCGACGCCCGCCTGGATGTCGCCAGCCCTGGCTCGTTTGACAGCCTTCCCGATGTCAACCACCTTCTCAAGGCCTGCCGGGGACAAGGCGTCAAGGTGTTTATCGACAAACACTATCACTCACCGTTGGGTGGCCTCTGCTCCCGCTAACCTCCTTCAACTCCTGGATCTCGGCATCATTGAAGAGTCTTCCAGTGTCACAAGATGCCACCAGGTCTTCTATGTCGTCAAGCCTAATGGTATGACAAAACTCATCTACTGCATGGACAAGGCCGAGAATTTCTTCAAACCTCCCTCCTTCCGCCTGCTCTCTCTCTCTCAAAAGTTCTCTGCTCATGAACACCCAAGGACTGGGCCACCAAGGTTAACCTCAAGGTTGGCTTCTACCACGTCCCTCTCCATCTCAAGGCCCGTCATTGGTTTGGCATCAGTTGCATGGGAAGAACCTACCGGTTCAACCGGCTCCCCATGGGCTTCGCCGGAGCCCCTTTCATTATGCAGAACACTCTCAGTGCCAGTATCAACGCCTTCACTAGATCCTTTCGTTGCCGGGCCTTCTGAAACCTGGACAAAGTCTTGATCCTGGGCCCTCGCCGCGCTGTCCGACGCTGCATCCAGAGCTTTCGTCAAGGTTCCCTTCACATCAACGAGGCCAAAAGCTCCCTCTCTCCTGCCAAGACCATCACATACCTGGGAGTACGTCTCAACCTCAAAAGCCGTCGTCTGGCAATCACACCTGAAATGTGTAACAAGAATCGCCAAGCCCTCCGCTTCGCCTGCGAGCACCCCTTTTCTGCCTACTCATGGACCCGTTTCGCGGGCCTATTTAACTTCTTCGTGCCCCTGTTGAGCCTTACCTCCTTTTGGGTACAGATGTGCCTGGGCCAATCCGCCCACCCGATCGTGCCAAATTTCCCCTCTCATCCCTCTCTTCACCTCCGCCCGGCAACCCTGGGACCGCCTTCGTGCAAGACCCAGAACCATCTTCACCGACACCAGCGGCTCCGGTCTACGTATTTGGTCAGACGACGTTGGCCTTGGCATCTCTCTTCCTCCAGATACCTTTGACAACATCTTCGTAGCCGAAACTGTGGGTGTTTGGCTCGGCCTTCTTCTGTTCCCTAAGGAGCGCCTCGCCACGGACAACCTTGGGGCCTTCTTCAATACCTTTCGGGGTAAGATCCCTCTTCAGCTCCTTCGACGCCTCTCTCCGGATTCTCTTAGTAAACTTTCTACAAGTTTCCGGTCCTGGTCCAGAAACCTCTCATTCGTCCGCTCTGCCAACAATCACACCGACTCCGCTTCCAGATTCTTCGAGAACATGAGTCCTACTTTAGCCTGGCTCGCACCGTGCTCACAATCTGGGTATATATAGAGGATGTCCTCGCTGGAACCAGATGGTCGTTTCATCTTCGTGACTGGATCTTCACCTTGCCGTTGGCTCTCAGCTCTGATACAACTGGTGAGGAAGATTAAGCCAATTTACGGCTGGTAACTCGTCTGTTACGAACGGAGGAGGCACGATGCACGGGCGTCGTCTAATACGACACGAATGGAGGAGTAAGGATGCAGGGAACGTCGTCTGATAAGAATGGTGATGAAGATTACGCCGGTATACAGAAAATAACTTCGTCTGTTACGAGTGGAGGAGGTACGATTCACAGGACGTCGTGTGATACGACTGGCGGAAGCGCGATGCAGGAAACAACGTCTGATCCGAATGGTGAGGAAAATTAAGCCAATTTACTGCTGGTAACAACAGTGTTACAGATGGGTGAGGCACAATGTACGGAGGATCGTCTGATACGCCTGGCGGAAGCACGATGTACGGAATGTCGTCTGTTACGACTGGAGGAGTCAGGATGCACGGAACGTCGTCTGATACGACTGGCGGAGGCACGATGCACGAAAAGTCGTCTGATGCGACAGGAGGAGGCACGATGCACGGAACGTAGTCTGTTACGACTGGAGGAGGCACGATGCACGGAACGTCGTCTGGTACATTTGCGGAGGCACGATGCACGCGACGTCGTCTAATACGACTGGAGGAGCCACAATGCGCGGAAAGTCGTCTATTACGACGCGAAGAGCACTATGCTCGCAACGTCGTCTGAATCGACTGGTGAGAGAGATTACGACAGTTTAAGGAAGGTAACGTCGTCTGTTACGAGAGAAAGAGGTACAATGCATGGAAAGTCGTCTGATACGACTGGAGGTGGCAGGATGCAGGGAACGTCGCCTGATACGACTGCTGAGGAAAATTACACTAATTTACGGCTGGAAAAGTCGTCTTATACGACTGAAGGAGGCATGACGTACGGAACGTCGTCTAATACGACTGGTGAAGACGATTACGGCAGTTTGTATCTGATAACGTAGCTTCATACTAATTGAGGACGCACGATGGTCGAAACAGCCTCTGATACGACTGGAAGAGGCACGATGCACGGAACGACGTGTGATATAACTAGAGAAGGTACGATGCACGGAACGTCGTCTGATAAGACTGGTGGGGAAGATTATACCAGTTTACGGCCGGTAACGTCGTCTGTTACGACTGGAGGAGGACCGATTCAAGGAACGTTGTGTGATACGACCTGCGGAAGCACGATGCACGGAACGTCGGCTGTTACGACTCGATTAGTAAAGATGCACGGAACGTGGTTTGATACGAGTAGCGGAGGCACGATGCAATAAACGTCGTCTGATACGATTGGAGGAGGTACAATGCACGGAACGTCATCTTATACGACTGGGGGAGGCAGAATGCACGGATAGTTGTCTTATTTAAGTGCGGAAAAAGATCATGCAAGTTTACGGCTAGCAACATCGCCCTATACGAAACAAATGGAGAGAAAGAGAGTAGGCAAGGTTACGACTGCTAAATTCTTCTGTTAGGAATGGAGAAAGAACGATTCTATGAACTTCATCTCATACCATGGTGAGGAAGATTACGTCAGTTTTCGGCTGGTAACGACTTCTATTACGAGTGTAGGAAGCACAATGCTAGGAAAGCCGTCTGATATGGCTGACAAGAAGATTACGTCAGTATACGGCTGGTAACGTTGTCTGTTATGACTGGTGAAGGCACGATGCACGGTATGTCGTCGGAAATGACTGTCGTAGGCACGATGTACGGAAAGTCCTCTGATACGAATGATTGGGCACGATGCCCGGAACTTTGTCTGATACGACTGTTGAAGAAGATTACGCCAGTTTACAGTCGGTAACGTCGTCTGTTACAAATTGAGGAGAAACGAGGCACGGAACGTCTTTCGATACGACTGGCGAAAGCAGGATGCACGGAACGTCCTCTGAGACGATTTGAGGAGACACGATGCACGAAACGTCGTCTGTTTAGACTGGAGGAGTCACGATGCACATAACGACGTCTGATACGACTGGTGGAGGCACGATGGACAGAACGTCGTCTGATACCACTGGTAAGGAACATTACACCCGTTCACGGCTAGTAACGTTGTATGTTATGACTGGAAGAAGCACGATGCACGACGCGTTGTATGATACTACTGCTAAGGAAGATTACGACAGAATAAGGCTGGTAACTTCGTCTGTTACGACTGGAGGAGGCACGATGCAGGCGCTTTATAGAAATAGAGGAGGCAGGATGCTTGAAACGTCGTATGATACGATTGGTAAAAAGATTACGCAAGTTTCCAGCTGGAACGTCGTCTTTTATGGCAGGAAGTGGCAAGATGAACGGAACGTTGTCTAATACGAGGGGTAAGGAAATTATGCTAGTTTACAGGATGCAACGTAGTCTGTTGCGAATAGAAGAGACACCATGTACGCAACGTCGTCTAATACGACTGGTGGAGGTAAAATGCACAGAATATCATCTGATACGACTGGCGGAGGCACGAGGAAGGGAACGTCGTCCAATACGACTGGAGTGGGCAGGATGCACGGACGTCGTCTACTACTACTGAAGAGGAGGATTATGACAGTTTATGACTGGTAACCTCGTCTGTTACGCATTGCGCATGCACGATACTCGGGACGCAGTCTGATACGAGTCGTGGGAAAGATTACGCAAGTTTACGGCTGGTAACATCGTCTCTTACGACTGGAGGAGGCACGATGCAGGGGAAGGTTGTCTGATACGAATGGAGGAATCAACATTCACGAAAACTATTCTGATACGACTGGTGTAGAAGATTACACCAGTTTACGCCTTATAACGTCCTCTGTTATTACTGCAAGAGACACGATGCACGTAACGTCGTTTGATACGACTGGCGGAGGCATGATGCACTTACGTTCGTCTAATACGATTGGAGGAGGCACGATGCACGGAGCGTAGTCTATTACGACTGGAGGAGGCACTATGCTCGGAACATCGTCTTAAATGACTGGTTAAGAAGACTACGATAGTTTCCGGCTGGTAACCTTCATAGTTATGACTTGAGGTTCCACGATGCTCGTAACGCCTACTGATAGGACTGGTGAGAAAGATTACGCCAAGTTACGACTGGTAAAGTAGCCTGTAACCATTGGAGGAAGCACGATGCACGGAACGCCGTCTGATACGGCTGGTGAGAATGAGTACGCCAGTTTATGGCTGGTAACCTCCTCTCTTATGCCTGGAGAAGGCATGATGTAGGGAATGTTGTCTAATGCGACCGAAAAAAGGTTACGGGGCTTACGGCTGGTAAACTCATTTGTTACGACTAGAGGAGGCACGATTCACGGAACGTCCTCTGCTATGAATGGAGGTGGCACGAAGCATGGAACGTAGTCTGATACGCTTGCTGAGGAAGATTACGCCAGTATACGGCTGGCGACGTCGCCTTATCCGAATGAAGGATTCACGGTGCACGGAACGTCGTCCAATACGCCTGCTGAGGAAGTTGACGTCAGTTTATTGCTGATAACGTCGCTTCATGCGAGTGGAGGAGCCATGATGGTCGAAACGTCATTTGATACGACTGGTGAAAAAGATTGCGCCAGTTTACCGCTGATAACGTCATCTGCTACGACTGGATGAGGCACCATGTTCGGAAAGTCATTTGATAGGACGATGAGTTGTTTACGTCAGTTTAGTGCGGGTAACGTCGTCTGTTACGACTGGAGCGGCACGATGCTCGAAAAGCCGTCTGATACGACTGGTGAGGAAGATTACGCCAGTTTATGGCTGATAACGTCGTTTGTTACGACTGGAAGAGGCGTGATACACTGAACTTCGTGTAATATGACAGTTAAGAAGATTACCTCAGTTTACGAGATGTAACGTATTCCGTTACGACTGGAGGAAGCACGATGCATGGAAATTCGTCTGATACGAGTGGCGGAGGCACGATGCAGGGAACGTTGTCTGATACAAGTGGATGAGATACGATGCACGAAACTTCGTATGATACGACTGGATCATGCAGCATGCACGGAACGTCATCTAATAGGAGTACTGAAGAAGATTACGCAAGTGTACGGCTGGCAACATCACCCTATACGAGTAGACGATTAGTGATGCTTGGTACGTCCTCTGACACGAATGGGAAGGAAGATTACGCAAGTTTACGACTGCTAACTTCGTCTGTTACGACAGGAGGAAGTACCATGCTAGAAACGTGATCTGATACGACGGTGAGAATGATTACGCCAGTTACGGCTGGTAACGTAGTCTACTACGAGTGGAGGAAGCTCGAGGCTCGGAAAGCCGTCTTATACAGCTGGAAGGAAGATTACGCCAGTAAACGGTGGTAATGTCGTCTTTATGACTGGAGGAGTCACGATGCACGGAATGTCGTTGGAAACGACTGGCGTAGGCACGATGCACGGAACGTCGACTGATACGAATGGAGGAGGCACGATGCTCAGAACATCGTCTGATACGCCTGGTTAGGAAGATTACGATAGTATACGTCTGACAACTTCGTAGGTTAGGACTGGTGGAAGCACGATGCTCGAAATGCCGTCTAAGAATACTGGTGAGGAAGATTACGCCAGTTTACGGCTGGAAACGTGGTATGTTCTACCCACGGAAGCACGATGCAAGAAACGTTGTCTGATACTACGGGTGTGGAAGATTACGATAGATAACGGCTGGTAAAGTCATCTCTACGACTGGAGTAGGCACGATGCAGGGAACCTTGCCTGATCCGACTGGTAAGAATATTACGAGGGTTTACAGTATGTAACGTCGACTGTTACGCCTGAAGGAGGCACGATGCACGGAACGTCTTCTGATCTGACTGGTGAGGAAGATTAATACGGTTTACGGCTAGTAACGTCGTCTGTTATGAGTGGAGGAAGCAAGATGCACGGAACGTCGTCTTATACTACTGGTGAGGACGATTACGACAGTTTTCATCTGGTAAGGTCGGCGGTTACGACTGTAGAAAGGACGATGCAGGGAACGTCGTCTGATCCGATTGCTAAGAAGATTACCACAGTTTACGGCATGTAACCTCGTCTGTAACGACTAGAGGAGGAACTATGCATGAAACCTCGTCTGCTACGACTGGTGAGAAAGATTACACCAGTTTACTGGATGTAACTTCGTCTGTTACGACTGTAGGAAGCACAATGCACGGAACATCGTCTAAAACTATTGCTGAGGAAGATAATGAGAGTTTACGACTGGAGGAGTCACGATGCAGAAAATGTCGTCTGATCCCACTGGTAAAAAAAATACGCCGGTTACGGCTTCTAAGGTCGTCTTTTACGACTGGAGATGGCACGATGCACAGAAAGACGTCTACTACGACTGGCGGAAGCACGATGAACAAAACCTCGTCTGATACGAATACGACTGTTAGAGGCATGATGCCAGGAACGGCGTCTGATACAAATAAAGGAGCCACGATGCACAGAACGTCGACTTATACGACAAACGGAAGTACGATGCACGGAACGTCGTCTGATACGACTGGACGAGCCACGATACACGGACCATCGTCTGTTACGAATTGAGCAGTCACGATACACGGAACGTCCTCTGATACAACTGAAAAATGTACGATGCACGGAACGTCGTCTGATAGGAGAGTAGGAGACAGGATGCTAGGAACGTCGTCTGATACGACTGGAGGAAGCACTATTCTCGGACCGTCGTCTAAAATGACTGATGAGAAATAGGAAGACAGTTTCCGAAATGCAACCACGTCTGTTATGACAGGAGGAGGCACGATGCACAGAACGTCGTCTAATACGACTGGAGGAAGCACAATGCACTGAACGTCGTCTGATATGACTAGAGGTAGCACAAAGCACTGAACGTCCTCAGATATGACTGCTGAGGAAAATTACGCCAGTTTACGACTTGCAACTTCGCCTTATACGACTGTAGGAGTCCTGATGCTCGGAACGTCGTCTGATACCACTGGTGAGGAAGATTCTGTGAGTTCCACGGCTGATAACGTCGCTTCATACGATTGGAGGAGGCACGATGCTCGGAACGTCGTATGATACGACTGTTGAAGAAGATTACGCTAGTTTACGGCTGGTAACGTCGTCTCTTAAGATTGCAGCAGACAAGATACACGCAACGTCCTCTAATACGCATGGTAATAAGATTATGCCAGTTTACGAGATATAATTTAGTCTGTTACGACTGCAGAAGGTACGATGCAGAGAACGTCATCTGATAAGACTAGATAGGAACGATGCACGGAAAGTCGTCTGATATGACTACTGGAGAAGATTATGCTTTTTTTACGGCTGGCAACCTAGCTTATACGAATGGAGGAAGCGTGTGCATGAAAAGTCGTCTGATACGCCCGGCAGAGGCATGATGCACGGAACGTCCTCTCTTACGACCAGGGTAGGCACGTTGTTCGGAACGTCATCTGATACGACTGCTGAGGAAAATTACGCCAGTTTACGGCTAATAACCTCGCTTATACGACCTGAGGAGGCACGCTGCTCGTAACCTCGTCTTATACGACTAGTGAAGAAGATTCCGCCAGTTTATGGCTGATAACGTCTTCTGTTACGACTGGAGGAGACAGGATACACGGAACGTCGTCTGACACGACCTGGTGGAGGCACGATGCACGGAACGTCGTCTGATACGACTGGTGAGGAAGATTCCGTCAGTTCTACGGCTGATAACGTCGCTTCATACGACTGTAGGAGGCACGATTCTCGGAACGTCGTATGATATGACTGTTGAAAAAGATTACGCTAGTTTACGGCTGGTAACATCGTCTCTTATGATTACAGCAGACACGATACACGGAACGTCCTCTAATACGACCGATAAGAAGATTAGGCCAGTTTACGGGATGTAACTTAGTCTCTTACGCCTGCAGAAGGTACGATGGACAGAACGTCGTCTGATATGACTGGAGTAGGAACGATGCACGGAAAGTCGTCTGATACGTCTGCTGGAGAAGACTATGCCATTATATGGCTGGCAACCTAACCTTATACGACTAGAGGAGGCGTGTGCACGAAAGGCGTCTGATACGACAGGCGAGGGTACAATGCACGGAACGTCGTCTGATACGACTGGACGACTCACGATGCACGGACCATCGTCTGCTACGACTTGAGCAGGCACGATACACGGAACGTCATGGAATACAACTCACAGATGTACGATGCACGGAACGTCGTCTGATAGGAGAGGAGAAGGCACGATACTCGGAACATCGTCTGTTACGGAAGGAGGAGGCACGATGCACAGAACGTCTTCTGATACGAGTGGAGAAAGCACAATGCACGGAACATCGTCTGAGACGACTGGAAGCACGGAACGACCTCTGATATGACTGCTGAGGAAGATTACGCCAGGTTACGACTTGTAACTTCGCCTTATATGACTGAAGGAGTCCTGATGCTCGGAACTTCGACTGATACGACTGGTGAGGAAGATTCCGTGAGTTCCACGACTGATAACGTCGCTTCATACGACTGGAGGAGGCACGATGCACAGAACGTTGTCTGATACGACTGGGGAGGAACTTCGTCTGATACAAATCTTCGTCTGATACCACTGCTGAGGAAGATTACCCTAATTTACGCCTGGCAACATCGCCATATACGACTGGATGAGCCACGATGCACGGAACGTCGTGTAATGCGAGTGGCTTAGTCACGATGAACTGAAAGTCGTTTGATACAAATGGACGATGCAGCATGCACGCAACGTCGTCTGTTGCAACTGGAAGAGGCAGGATGCACGGAACGTCGTCTGATACAACTGACAGAGGCACGGTGCACGGAACGTTGTCTGATAGCACAGGGGGAGGCCCGATGCTAGGAACGTCGTCTAATACGACTGGATTAGGCAATATGCTCGGAACGTCGTCTCAAACGACTGGTGAAGAAGAAGACTACAGTTTAGCGCATGTAACCTCTTCTAAAACGATAGGAGGAGTAAAGATGCGCGGAACCTCGTCGGATACGACTGGAGTACGCACGATTCACGGAACGTCGTCTGATATGACTAATGAGGCATATTATCCCAGTTGACGGCTGACAACTTAGCCTTATACGACTAGAGGAGCCACGATGCGCGGACCGTCGTCTGATACAACTGGTGAGGAAGATTACGTCAGTTTATGGCTGATAACTTCTTTTTATACGAGTGGAGGAGCAAGGATGCTCGGAACGTCATATTAGATGAATGGTGAAGAAGATTAAGCCAGTTTACGGCTCGTAACCTTGTCTGTTATGACTGGTTCAGGCACGATGCACGGAACGTCATCTACTATGGCAGTAAGATGATTACGCCAGTTTACGAGATGTAACGTAGTCTAGTACGTCTGGAGGAGCCACGATGTTCGGAACGCCGTCTGATATGAGTGTTGAGGAAGGTGTCGCCAGTTTACTGCTGGTAACGTCATCTGTTACGACTGGAGAGGCACAATACTTTGAACGCCGTCTGATACTACTGGGACGAAGATTACCTCAGTTTACCTCTGGTAACGTCTTGTGTTATGACTGGAGTTGGCACTTTATTCGGAATGCTGTCTGATACGACTGATGAGAAAGATTCTGCCAGTTTATAGCTTGTAAAATTATCTGTTACGCCTGCAGGAGGCAAGATGCACGAAACGTCGCCTAATACGGCTGCAAACAAGATTACCCCAGTTTTCGGGATGTAGCGTAGTCTGTTACGACTGGAGGAGGCACCATACACAGAACGTCGTCTGATACAACTGGCAGTGGCTCTATGCACGTAACGTCTTATCATATGATTGGAGTAAATACGATGCAAGGAAAGACGTCTGATACGACTAGAGGATGCAAGATCCACGAAACATCGTCTGATACGACTATTGAAGAACATTACGCCACTTTACGACTGGAAACGTCATCTGTAACGACTAGAGGAGGCCTGATGCACGGTACGTCGTCTGATACGACTGGCGTAAGCACAATCAGGGAGCATCGTCTTATGCGATGCACGGAACGCCGTCTGATACAACTAGTGAGGAATATTACGCTAGTTTACGGCTGGTACCGTAGTCTGTTATGACTGGAGGACGCACGCTGTTCGGAAGGTCATCTGATACGACTGGTGGAAGCACGATGCACGTAACTTCGTTTTATACGACTGGAGGAGGCATGATTCTCGGAACGTCGTGTGATACGACTGTTGAAGAAGATTACGCCATTTTACGGCTGGTAACGTCGTCTCTCATGATTACAGCAGACACGATACATTGAACGTCCTCTATTACCACTGATAAGAACATTATACCAGTTTACGGGATGTAACTTAGTGTGCTACGACTGCAGAAGGTACGATTCACAGAACGTCGTCTGATATGACTTCTGGAGAAGATTATGCCATTTTACCATTTTACGGTTGGCAACCTAGCCTTATACGACTGGAAGAGGCGTGTGCACGGAAAGTCATCTGATACGACAGGCGGAGGTACGATGCCCGCAACGTCATCTAATAAGCCTGGGGGATGCAAGATGCACGGACCGTCGTCTAATACGACTGGAGGATGAAAGGTGCACGGAACGTCGTCGGATACGACTGACGGCGGTACGATGCACGAAACGTCGTCTGATACGAGTGCTGAATAAGATTACGCCAGTTTCCGGCTGGTAACTTTGTCTTTTACGACTGTGTGAGGCACGATGTACGGAACTTCATCTAATACGACTGGCAGAGGCATGATGCCAGGAAGGTTGTCTGATACGAATAAAGGAGTCACGATGCATGGAACGTCGTCTTATACGTCAAGCGGAGGTACGATGCACGGAAGTCGTCTGATACGACTGGACGAGCCACGATGCACGGACCATCGTCTGTTACAACTTGAGGAGTCACTATACACGAAATGTCGTCTGATACAACTCTCATATGTACGATGCACAGAATATCGTCTGATAGGAGACGAGGAGGCACGATGATCGGAACGTCGTCTGATACGACTGGACGAGGCACTATTCTGGGAACGTCGTCTAAAATGACTGCTGAGGAATAGGACGACAGTTTACGTCATGTCACCTCGTTCGTTACGACAGGAGGAGGCACGATGCCCAGAACGTCGTCTGATACGACTGGAGGAAGCACAATGCACGGAACGTCGTCTGATACGACTGTAGGTAGCACGAAGCACGGAACGTCCTCTGATATGACTGCTGAGGAAGATTACGCCAGTTTACGACTTGCAACTTCGCCTTATACGACGGGAAGAGTCCTGATGCTCAGAACTTCGTCTGATACGACTGGTGAGGAAGATCCCGTCAGTTTTACGGCTGAGAACGTCGCCTCATACGACTGGAGGAGGCACGATGCTCGGAACGTTGTATGATACGACTGTTGAAGAAGATTACGCCATTTTACGGCTGGTAACGTCGTCTCTTATGATTGCAGCAGACACGGTACATGGAACGTCTTCTAATACGACTGATAAGAAGATTAAACCAGTTTACGGGATGTAACTTAGTGTGTTACGACTGCAGAAGTTACGATGCACTGGATGAGTCACTATTCTCGGATCACCGTCTAAAACAAGTGCTGAGGAATAGGAAGACAGTTTACGTCATGTAACCTCGTCTGTTACGACAGTGGGAGGCACGATGCACATAACGAACGGGGCACGCAGCTTGTGTCGGAGTATTTCTGCGTACACTTATGTCCGCGGTATTTAGACTTCTACATAGTTAAAAAAATCAAATATTGAGTTAAGTGAAAGCTGAAATGGAAGAAATTTTTGAAGAAAAATTCGAAGAAATGTGGGAAGAAGAAAGAGATTGAGTGAAAAGGAAGAAAAATGTAATGATAGCAAATGTTTCAGAACAGGAACATGAGTATGGACAACAAAGAAAAGAAGGAAATATAATCTTTGTGAGGAACTTTTTAACCAATTCTTTGGGCACTGATGTTAACACTAAAGTTCAAAAGATAATTAAAGTAGGTAAAAGAGATGAAACTAAACCATATCCAAGACTGCTAAAAGTAACTTTTGAAAATGAAAATGAGGTAAGAACTGTACTTGAAAATGCAAAAAAGATTCCCCATATTTCTGATAATATGTTAAAGAAATATTAAAATATTTAGGGATTTAAATAATAAAGACAGGGAAAAGAGGAACATCTTGGTTAAGGAAATGTTAAAAAAAAATTGATGAATTGGCCAAGCAAAAGATCACCGATCATAAATGGATCATCAGAAATAACAAGCTCATTGAAATCAAACAATATCCTGCAATTTTTTTATTGATCAATCTCAAACCAATATGCCTCTTGCAAACCCTGTTATTAAATGTATTACACTAATGCTGATGGAATATTTAATAAAATTGGAGAATTTAATGAATTAATTAATAAAGAAAAACCACAAATAATTATGTTAACTGAAACAAAATTAAACGTTCAGATACAGAATCATCAAATTTTTGAAAATGATTATATAATTTTTGGCAAAGACAGAAAAAATCAGAATGCGCCTGGGGGTGGAGTATGTATTTTGGTTCATAACAGTTTGGTTTCTACAGAAAATGAGATAGAAAATTCTAATATGCATCAATATAGAGAGGCTGTATGGTGTGAAATTAAATTGGCAAATAATATCAAGATTTTACTGGGCGTAATTTATAGACCTCCCTCATCTAGTGGTGAAAATAATGAATTATTAAATGATCTAATAAAATTGACTTATGATTATAGAAGGGAAAATCAAGTATTTGTTGCAGGCTATTTTAACTCTAAGGAAATTAACTGGGAAACAGACAACCTGACAAATGGGATATCCTAAGAGGAAGCTAGACATTTTATTGATAGTATAGAAGATTGTTTTCTATACTAGCATGTCCATATACATACTCATAATATAGGAGAAGAAAATTCATCTAGACTTGACCTCATATTCTCTACAAATGAACATGATGTAGAAAATATTAAACTAAGTTGTCCTCTGGGTATAAGCCATCATTCTGTCTTGATATTTAATATTGTTCCTGATATTCAAACTGATGGTGGAACTGAAGAAAATTATTGCAATTATTCTTTTCATAAGGGAAATTATAATGCAATTAGACAAAAGCTAAAATTGATAGAGTGGGACTCACTTCTAAATGATAAGTCTACTACTGAGATGTGTGAAGTTTTTAATAATATTTGTAATGATCTTGTGAAAAAGTACATCCCAATTGCTATGAAAGGTAGAAAGGCTAAACCTAAATAGATGACAGGCGTTCTAAGAAGTCAAATAGATAAGAAGAATGAAGCATGGAAAAGATTGCTGAAAAGGAAGACGCCTTTAAGGAGAGAAATCTATAGAAGAGAAAGGAACAAAACCACATCCACGATGAAGAAGATCAAAGTGGAATTTGAGAAACAACTATGTCAGGATATAAAGGAAAATGCTAAACATTTTTGGAGTTATGTTAAAAGCAAAACTGTCTTAAAAGAAAAGGTAATACAAGTAAAGCAAGATGGTTCTACATTAAATAATAATGATAAAGATCAGACACTGTATTTAACAAAGCTTTTCAAAGTGTTTTTATAGATGAAGACATCACAGACATACCAATAATGAATGGATCTGAATATAACAAACCAAGGCTTCGAATTCCCGACAACCAGAAATCTCCCGACCGCTGTTCAATCCACTCCTGGACGGCGAGCTGGACATCTTCATCGTCCCCAAACCGGCGTCCACGCAGTGCAGCCTTGAGCTGGCGGAATATAAAGTAGTCGTTAGGGGCCAGATCTTGACTGTAGGGGGGATGGTTGAGCTCCTTGAATCCGCACTCGCGCAGGGCAGCTTGTACAACTCTAGCCTTGTCGACTTTGACGACGTTGAAGTCGATCATCGGGCATGAGGTTTCTAGGGACCCAACGGGCAGAGACCTTGGTCATGGCCAAATTGTCGTGGATGATGTTGATAAGACTTTCATGTGATATTCAAAGTTCTCGCTCGATTTCTTCGACCTTCACCTGTCGATTTTCGAGGATCATCCTCTCCACACGGGCCACATTGTCCTCGTTGGTCACGTCTGGCGGGCGTCCTGGACGGGAGTCATCTTCAAAGGACTCACGACCATGGCGGAACTCCCTATTCCAGCGAGCAATGGTTGTATAGGAAGGGGCGGTGTCGGTGTACATTGCAACCATGCGTTCATGGATTTCTTTTGCATTCTTGCCTTCTTTGGTCAAAAATTTGACCACTGCGCGGTGCTCAACCTTCTCCATTGTTGAAAAATTTGTGACTGACGATCTGTGATCAGCTACTGCTTTTTAAATAGAGGAGGCAGGAGCGTTCGGCTGCAGGTCCTAACTTGTCCTAACTTGTCCTAACACCCCCACAAACAGCCATCCCCCTTCCTCTGTTTTGCCCTACCGATTGACAAAACTTATTGACCACCCCTCGTAGTATAACACTTCGAGAGTAATAACCTACTTAGTGATATGCAACATGGTTTCAGATGGAAAAGAAGTACCCTAACAAATTTGTTAACATACATGGAGTATCTCACCAGTGCAACTAATGAACAAACACCTGTAGATGTAAATTATTTGGATTGTCGAAAGGCTTTTGATACAGTGCCACATCAAAGACTGTTAAATAAATTTCATTCCTATGGAATTACTAGGAGACTTCTTAAGTGGATGGAAAATTTTATAACAGGTAGACATCAGTATGTTGAAATACGTGGCCAAACATCGGAGAAGTTACAGGTTACCTCAGGAGTTCCCCCAAGACTCAGTAATTGGACCAAAACTATTTTTAATCTTTATAAATGACATCAGTGAAAATTTGGAATGTCCATCTCTACTGTTTGCTGATGATTTGAAAATTTTTGTGAAGATTAACACTGATGAGGATATAGAAACAATGAAACATGACTTATTGAAACTGAGGGAATGGAGTGAAAAATGGTTATTGGATTTTAATGTGAACAAGTGTAAGACACTGCATGTAGGTCATAGAAATCCAGAGATTAAATACAGCCTTAATAATGTTGAATTAGAATCCACAAAAAAGGAGAGAGGTCTTGGAATAATTATGACAAAAGACCTGAAGCCAGCTCAGCATATTGGGACAGTTGTCAGCAAAGCTAATAGGATTGTGGGCTTGATAAGGAAAACTTTTGATTATATGGATATAGATATGGATATAGATATTATATTGTTCCTTGGTAAGGCCGCATCTGGAGTACGCTGTACAATGTTGGTCACTATATTATATTAAAGACATTGAAGAAATTGAAAAAGTTCAGAGAAGGATGACGAAACTAGTACCTGATTTAAGACGAATTGAATATGTAGAACGATGCAAATTAATGGAAATTGATTTGTTAGAGAAAAGCAGAGTACGAGGTGACCTAATTGAAACATTTAAAATACCGAAAGGATATGAAAATGTTGATTTTAACCTATTTTTTCAATTGAGTGAGTTGCACACAAGATCCAATAACTGTAAATTAGTGAAAAGAGGACATTGGTAGAACTACACTGAGGGCAAATAGTTTCAGTGTAAGGACAGTAAATTGGTGGAATTCACTTCCTGAGGAGGTTGTGATGGCCCAGAGTATTAACCAGTTTAAAAGTAGATTAGACCAAATTGAATGGTTCACAAGAAATTGATTGGGAAGCAGTATTTTTCTTATATATTCTAAAGGCATTTGAAGAGAAAAATTTTTATGTTTTTTTTATCTTTGTACATCTGTGTATGCATATATGTTATATACAGATAAAAAAATTCAATAATAAAGCATACATCCAACTCAAGTACTTAAGTGAGGTGAGAGTACGAAAAAACTTATTCTTGCCTCCCATAGGATTGAACTAGGTAAGCGTGAACTAGGTAAGCATGGCTTAAGCGCATTATACCAGATCGGCGAGGCCGTTTCTGAGGATTATGATGACTATGTTATATTATACACAACTCCAATGCATACTATAGTATGCATTGGCACTACAATGGTAAAGATTACATATAAACATGTATAGTTTGCAAACATTGACATAATTTATTAAATTATAGTTAATTATTTATATAATTGAGAATTAAGAACATTTACTATGCCTCAAATAACACGCATACGTAGTTAACTTTTTAATGAAAGAATTTAGCTACAAAATTTAATTTTTATATAAATTAGCAAAATATAGTATGTTCACGCATACTATAATATAGGCATAAAATATAGGTTATGCGTCCTTATTCATAATAAATTAATTTGAAACATATTTATAGCCTGAATTTTTTAATAATGAGTGCAATTTTATAACTTCAACAGGCTGCCAAGGGAACCAACTATTCTAGGTTGTCACCAGAACAATAGTCAATATATTTAGAGAACAATGGTGGTAATAAGGAAAATATTCTTAAATTGTTGAAAAAACTGGAAACAGTATCTATGTTATTTGTATGCAGTGTACAAAGAAACCTAAAATTGTAACTGGTGGCTTCGACTCAACTAGCAATCTTCTGAAGCACCTTAAGGTTAGTACTACTTAATAAAGAAGTAGTTAGCAACATTAACATAATGGTTCAAGTCATATTTTAAGTAAATGGTTCCATACAAGACTAATACTACATTAACAAAAAATTCCATTTGAATATATTGCATACTTCAGATATTAATAGAATATTGACTAGTAACTAAATTAAAAACTGCCGATATCTAACTATAATAAAACGCGAGGTGTATTCGTCTTTCTCTCTATCTGATCTATGTCTGTAATTTCCAATATTTAGCTACTGAAGGACGAAATTTGGCTTTTAATTTTGCATAGGATAAAAATGCATTGATCATGGTAAAAATAATTTTAGTTAAAGATAACAAAATTTTAGAATCTTGTTAAGTATTATTTTCAACTACAAGTTTGATACACTAATAAATATTATTCAGGGTGTTCAAGAAGTCTCTCCGCATGATAATAATAAATTTTCTTGTGAAGAAACTACATTCGGATTATTTTAAGTGAATATGAATCGAAAAAGAAATCTCGCAACTGTCCAGCTATTGAAGATGCCAGCGACAGCAATGCTCGCTTTGCCAAAAGTGCCAAGTAGTCAACACTAAACCTGTTCCACAATTCTAAACAAAATCCAGGACCACCAATATGCAAGGATGTCTTTGGAAAGAAGATTCTCTCGCTTGTGGCTAATTGGTTCCTACCATTGAGCCTAGTTGAAATAAATGAATTTAAAGCTCTTTCATGTTAGAATAACTCAAATATTTTGATATTGGCTGATTAAAATAATTATTCATCTTATTTGTCTGAACATTAGACTATCACTAGCCGTGCTAAATATTTTGATATTTTTTTCCATTGCTAATCTATTATATTTGTTTTAATTTTTAAATATTTTTATCAGACGTCAACTCGGCTGTTCAGGAGCTATCTAGACACACCCTGGCTAAATCTCTTGTAACAACGACCAATACAATGAAGGAAGACATACAAACGAAACTGGCAGCAGTTGACCATGTATGTGTTACATGCGACATATGGTCAACCAATCACAGCAGTTTCATGGGAGTCACTGCATATTGAATATGTTATTTATTTAGTGTATTTTTTATATAATTAATAAATTGACCATTGGTGATAGACGTATAGTATAATATTTTAAATTATTCGACATGTGTTTTTCCCAAGTCATTAATTTGGTGAGTCTTCATTTTGCTGTAGATATGGAGTCTTCTACATTTTGCTCTTATGGGATGGGACAATGATGTGATGGTATGGTAGGCGAATCATCGCTGGATTGTCTACTTTATGTCACATAGTTCTTCTCTTCAATGTTTGGTGGTGTAGGTTAGATGGTGCGAGTCTAGCCAATATTATTAAATTAAGCTTATTAAATGTTTATACAAACATTGATTTCATATTCTTACATCATAGATCAATGACGACTTGTCGCGATGATCATCTGCACTGACATGTCGAAGATTTCAGAATCATACTGACGAGTGACGACATTGATGAAGATGATGCATATGAAGTGATGATGGAAAAGATTCCGATGAAGAGGTTATCATCACCACCTTTCCGGAACATTCAGGAGAGCATGGAGAGGAGTCACTGAAACTATCATCCCATATCGATGTGCCTCCGTCATAGAAGAGAGCCACGAGGTCTCTCCATGAGAGAGAGAGAGAGAGATAGAGCACCGAGCGGCCTAAAAAATCCCCAATCTACAGCCGACAGAGCATTTCCGGCGATAAAACGCCATGCTGTGTAGGCCAAGGGTCGAGGGTCACGAAGAAAAGGGATTCCGCGACGCCGTGAACAAACCGAAGATTTGCCCTTCCGGCGACCCGCTTGATAACTGGAAGTCTCTCTCTCACCGCCCAGGGCAAGCCGCTTCCGCCTTTCTCCTATATATAACCAGACGATGGAATTAAGAATTTAGTATGGTCCCGTCTCCGCGAGCATCGCTAGTATTCGCTCGTTTTCGCTTTGACCGAACGCGTCACACAACTCTCCCGATCGGATCCCACTCCGAGACAGTAATTCCGTTCAGCTAATTAATAGCCTAGTATATATATATATATATATATATTTATATATATAGAGAGAGAGAGAGGGTATTGTCTCAATCCCGGCATCTCTTTTAGCTCGGTGACATACTCCCTCGGTTCCTACCCGTGGTAATCATAACTTCTCGTTGACAAGGTTCTCTTTCTCCGTCCACTCCCCGGAGACCTTCCCGCTAAATCGAGGCTACGTGTGAGTCGTTCGTGACTCAGGCCTCTCGACTTGGGACAAGAGTGCGTTTGTTTGTATTTCATTGCCGAGTCCAAACTTTCCCCAGTTCCGTCCCCAGTTTGCACCTAACCCAATTGTATTATTCCCTTGTTAAATATATATATATATATATATATATATATATATATATATATATATATATATATATATATATATTGGTTTCTTAGAAGTTAAGTTTATTTTGTTTAACTAAGTTTTGATACCCCTGAACCACCAAGATAGTAGATTGTTACGGCCAACTTTAATCGCACTCTGTTCATGTATATACATTCCCACACATATCATGGCTAATCAGTGCACGTAGACTCGCTTCTTGAGGATCAAAGGAGCCGAGTAAAGGTGGATCTTTACCTGACCTACGACACTCCCACACATTGAACTTGGTAGCAAAAACCGATCCAGATAAAGGACTGAATTCACCTTGTTAAAAAAGATATAGCATCCTAGAAATGGGAAAATGTTCGGCGCTGTGGAGTGTTGCTGGTAAACCGAAGTCAGCAGAAAAACCCAGGAAATAATTGGAGTCCAATTTAGGTACTCAGGCGTTACCTGATGCAACTCATTGTACGACTCATTAACCCCAATATATGTATAAAATTAAGAACGACGTGAATCTACCTCTTGAAGAACTTTATCTACCCATCCTCAAAGACAATTAAGTGGAATTTTGTTCCGAATATTTGTATGTTCTAAATCCAATTGCAGCAGCCCTGGAGCCTACCCAAGCAAACAACCTGCACTTGAAGCAGTCCTAACTGGCTTCAAAGCCAGATTTGGTGATTATTTTTTTTGTCATTTACCTCCTAGGGAACTGCTGCCGTTTTGAGCTTCAGTTTCTCATCTGTATTTCAAACTTAGGTGGATATCAATTGTGCAAAGGCGTAATTTCCGCGACCATGAAGCAATCAAGTCTCAAGTGAAAGAGAAGCTGCAAATGGCTGTAAGAAATTGTAATTCTGACAGCAGTGGTAATATTGTTCGAGAACACAGATTCATCATGTACTTTTCAGATTTAACTCAGACTGGGTGATTGTCTGCTATAGAAGGAGTGTGAAATGGTTTAGAAGAATAGAGAGAAAAGATAAACGAGAAATAACACAGGTCTGCATGATTTTTTTTATTGACTGTATGACATCTTTTTCAAAATATATATGAAAATGGTGATTTACTTTGTTTTTTATTCATCTCTATCACATCACGTTGTCAAGTTATACGGAAACGTTACTTTTCTCTTTTTGTATAGCATAAGTAAATATTTATATAAATTATAATATATATATATATATATATATATATATATATATATATATATATATATATATATATATATATATATATATATATATATATATATATATATATAAAATATATATGTTTACATTATATAATATTTCTATATATACAGGGTGTTCGAAAACTAATGGTACGTACTATGACAGTAGGTGTAAAACCCCAAAAGAACGACTTTTGCAAGAATAAGTAAATGTCCAAAAAATCGATCGTTTGCGAGATATCGATTCGTAAAGTTGAGTATCGTATAACTAACTCTGGTGGGGGCAGTCCCCAGAGTAGTAGGTGAGGGAAACACATTTGAGTACATACTTTATTATGGAATTGTAAATACAATAGGTGTTCGAAATGTCCTCCCTCTACGTCAATGCAGGTCTGGTACCTACACAGAAGGGTTTCCCGAACACGATCAAACACTCGTGGATTATCCGCAATTTGTCCTGCAGCGTCCACGATCCTTCCACCAAGTTCCATCTCTGTATCCGCTGGGGTTTCATAAATTAGACTCTTCATGTGGTCATGCAGGTAGAAGTCCAAAGGTGCCATATTTGGAGAACTCGCTGGCCATGGCACTGGCCCAAAGCGTCCTATCCATCTGTTGAGAAAAGTGCGGTCTAGATATTGTCGCACATTCCTTGAGCCATGCGCTGGAGCGCCGTCATGTTGGAGCCACATTTGACGTCGAATATCCAAAAGCACATCGTTCAGAAGGTTAGCCAATAACTCCGGTAGAAATATTTCTTAGTGATCTCATATTAAATGCGTTGTAAGCACATAGGGCCCAACCAAATTGGTACTAATAATACCAGCCCACATATTAAACACTGAACTGGTGTTGATGGTGGCTCTGATGCACAGCGTGAGGGTTTTCATTCTGCCACATCTGTAAGTTGTGTGTGTTAAACACACCACCGCGCATAAAAGTAGCTTTATCAGTTAAGAGCACATACTTTGGAAACTCATTATGTTCAATGGTCTTATTCAAGCACCAACGTGCAAACAGTTCGAGATGGTTAAAGTCGCCTGGAAGGAGCTCTTGCACTCTCTGGAAATGTTACGGGTAGTGGCCGTTATCATGGAGTGTTTGCCATACTATTGAGTGATAACGCATTCCAAGTGCATTTGCGACGGCCCAGGTGCTTGTACGTAGGTTTGTATTAAAATGTTGTAGTATCCGCTCTTTTTTCTCTGCGCTTAACTCGCCCACGACGACCACCCACTTCTCTTCTGCTTAATTGAAAACTGCCAGTGTCTCGCAGCCGTTGATGCACCCTGGTGAAAACGCGATGATGAGGCAAATGACGGTTGGGAAAACGCTCTGCATACAATCGAGCAGGCAATCTAGCATTGCCATTTGCCGAACCATATGCCATGTGCATATCTGCCCTTTCAGAATTTGTTAAGCGATTCATATTGTCGGGGCTATTTTACAATGTTAACTGATAGCAGACGACCATTAAAGTAAACAACTGTTGCCATATTTGCGGATCTAGGATAATGCCGAAAGTAAGAAATATCCCTAGAGACTTCCAATCCTTACGATTCGATATCTCGAAAACGATGGATCTTTGGACTTTTACTCATTCATGTAAAAGTCGTTCTTTTGGGTTTTTATACCTACTGTCAAAGTATGTACGATTAGTTTTGGATCACTCTGTATATTATAGATATATTTCTAATATTGCTAATATATTTTTCTTTATTTTTAGATTATGAATATGTCTAGAGGCTGTATAAATTCAGCAGACATATTTTGCTATGTCTGCGGACAATTTTCCCCTTCAGATTCCCGGAGCAATATTACTCCTTTGTTGAAGCGTTGTTATTTAGCTTATTTTGGCTACAGATTAGGAGACCAAAACAAGCCATTTGCCTCACACAAAGCTTGCAAGAGTTACATCAGTAAGCTCCAAATGTGGTCAGTTGAAAAACTTAAATGTATGCCCTTTAGAGTACCAATGGTATGGCGAGAGCAGAAGAATCACCATAATGGCTGCTACTTTTGTATGACTAAAGTAGCTGGATTCAACAAGAAGACTAAAGATCGCATAATATACCCAAATATTCCTTCAGCAATAAGGCCTGTTCCACACTCAGATGATACACCTGTGCCTGTGCCACCTGAGATATGGGAAATTTCATCAGAGTCCGATACTAGTGATACTAATCAGATGGAAGTAGACTATGAACCACCAAAAAATGACGATCCCAAACTCTTCTACCAAGCTGAGCTCAACGACCTGGTGCGAGACCTTAACCTTCCAAAAGAAAGTGCACAGTTACCTGACTCTAGACTGAAGGAACACAGGCTTCTAGCTTCTGGAACAACATTCGCTTGGTACCGTCATCATGAAGCGGAATTCATTCAGTTCTTTAAGAAAGAGGATTCTTTAGTTTTCTGTTCAAATATTTCTGGCCTTATCGAACACATGGGGATGCCGTAAAAAGCAGATGAATGGAGGCTCTTCATTGATTCTTCTAACAGAAGTTTAAAGGCTGTTCTTTTCTACAATTGCAACACAGCTGCATTTGTGCTAATTGGCCATAGTATCCAAATGTCCGAGCCCTAGAAATTTTGAAAACACTAATAACTGCAATCAAGTACCATCAGCACAATTTTCTCATTTGTGGTGATATAAAAGTTATTGCTCTCCTACTAGGTCTTCAAGGGGGATACACCAAGTATCCCTGTTTTTTGTGTCTCGGGGATAATAGGGCTGACAGCCAGCACTATGAAAAAAAGGACTGACCACCAACAACCGGCTTTTTACCCGGAAATCACAACGTGAGAGCTATGCCACTAGTTGACTCCAATAAAATTTTGCTACCACCACTCCACATCAAATTAGGGATTATGAAAAATTTTGTGAAGGCCTTGAACAAGAATGGAGCTGCTTTCAAATACCTGGAGTCTAAGTTTCCTCGTGTAAATGAAGGCAAGCTAAAGGCAGGAATCTTTGTTGGCCCTCAGATTCAGGAATTGATGAAGGACAAGCATTTTGAGGAAGCATTAGCAGGTGTCGAGGTGAATGCCTGGTTTTCCTTCAAGCAGATTGTCCATAACTTCTTGGGAAACACCCGCTCCCCAGAATATAAAAAAAATATCCAAGATCTGATTTCAAATTTCCAGCAACTTGGGTCTAAAATGAGTGTGAAGATGCACTTTTTGCACTTACATCTTGACTATTTCCCACGAATTGTGGGAACTACAGTGTGGAACAAGGAGAGCGTTTCCATCAGGATATTTGCACCATGGAAACTCGATACCAGGGCAAATGGAATGTCAGCATGTTGGCGAATTAGTGTTAGTCATTGAAACGTGATGGTCCCGATGCACAGCACAAGCGGAAATCACAGCGGTATGCCTATGGGGAGGGGGGGGGGAGGCATTCTTTATTATTTATTTATCAATATCATTCCTTATCTTAATATTTCTATATTCGAATCTATTTATTTCTTCTTGACTGAAGTTGCCCCTTGAAACATTTGTCTTCATATTAACTTCCATTTATCTTGATGTGATGATTCCTTCTTAATTTTTGATCACGTGATGATTTCTTCTTAATTCTTGATGACGTGATGATTGCTTCTTGATGCCGTGATTATTTATTCTTGATTTTTGATGAGTTAGCCCTTGAAATCATTTTCCTTGATTTCCGAATTCTTCGTGAAAATTGTGGACTTCGGGAGTTTCGATCGCGGGTCTTTGAATCCAAATGCTAGCACTCTGCCATCACGCTACGGCGAGTCCGTCCTGAGTTGATAATTTAATGGGCTATTTATATTATCGCTTTGGAAGGAATTTTTCTCTGATACATCTTCGCACCCTTACACGCCTTCCTTTGAATCGGTATGTAGGCTAACCATGAGAGCATGTTTTTTTTTATCATTCATTTGATTTGATGTTGATGATTTTGATTCATTTCATGATAACTGTTGATTTGGTTTACATATGTTCTTAAAACTAAAATAATGTGCTTTTCCATGATTACTTATTCATTTTAAATAAGTAACAATATATTAAAAATGCACATTTATTGTTATCCTTAATTTGTATTTTATTCAAAATCTTTACGTGATAAAAAAAAATGGTTTAGATATTTAAAATCAGCAACTCAAGAATATGTAAGATCACATTCATGAATAAAAATAAAAATTAAAAAATTCCAAAATGCAAGACCAGTGTAATTTATCTGAAGAAAAATTCTACATCATCACTCTGGCGAAAATAAAAAATTTAAAAAGTAAAGTTATTATAATCTGTACATGAACAAGAGAAGGCTTGGGGCAGCCATGTTCCCATCGGAACGAAATGAAGGCCAAGGCAATTCGACTTTGGAGTCAGATCGATCAATTGGCGGCCTCATCTAAACTGTTGACCGCACATCTCAGTGGAAACATAGTACTTCAAATTTACCTCGAAGAACGAGCCCAGTTTGGAACCAAAAATTTCGCAACCAAATTCACCGATATCCATATAGGATTATCCATACTGGTGACTACTTTACCCACGACTCCTATATTACTTTCTATATAAAATCTACAATTGAATCGGTACAGGATTTTATATCACCGAATTGGCGTTCGTGGAAAGGTGGTCCAATCCTCCACTCTCTGCCAATGTCTGTCCTCACTTTTGTTATTCCTTGAAAATGTATTTAAAAATAAATACGAAAGCACTCCGAATCGGAGGGGGGAGGGGGAGTTTCTTTTTAGTGGCGTGCACGCGACTCTATATGTTACTAGCTCGGTTCGTAGGTCAGTCGGTCGGACGGTAACCATTTTACTTTTTCAATAGGTTTTTGGCAATAACATCATAACTATTAGGCCGATTCTAACGAAATTATATGATTGCCAAGATCCTCCCAAGTTTATTCCGGGAATTATTAAAAGAAACTAACTATGGATCGGATTGCCCCATTTGTTGAAAGTTTGAAGGTCTTCAGGTCATAAGTCAGAATAATTAAGAGCACGCGACTTAGGTATGTTGATCTTCTTATAATTTGACTCACCTGGATACTTCTGCGTTATATATATATATATATATATATATATATATATATATATATATATATATATATATATATATATATATATATATATATCAGTGGCGTGCAGTCAATAGAAGCAAGGGAAGCAATGCTTCCCGTATTTAAGAAGAAAAGACAAATAAATTACACTTCAACAATTAATATGAGAGCAGAATCAATTTTATTCTCATATTTATGCTTGCCTATACTTGTATACGCCATAAGGTACCGTTCACTTTCAATCGAATTGGCGTTAGACCCTGATGAGCCCGACTGCAATTTAAGAAATGCATCATTTTCGTCAAGATTTCTACTCTTTTTTTCTCTCTTAATTTCAATAATAGTTCTGGTTCTTAGCTTAGGGAGATACTGGGTTTGATGGAGTAACGCTTTGGGCAAAATTTAGTTACTGTCCCTGGTAGCTTAGCGGTAAAGCATCTGACCGGCAATCAACAGACCCGGGTTCGAGTCCCGGCCAGGAATTCAAAACTTTTTTCCCCTGGCGTTATTTCTGGCTTCTCGGTAGAGGATCGCCTTCACTGTGCCGCCCTCTGGTCCCTTTGATTCTGCATTCTTCTAATGTCGCTCTCTCTTGCCTTAAAAAAACTCCGGTTCCTCGTCTCATTTGCTCATTCGCGTCCAATTTTTATTCCTCTTGTACTATATATATATATATATATATATATATATATAATACTATTATCTCGAATGCGGAGGAGTCGTCGTACTACTCCTTATACTTCGTTCGGCCCATGTCCTGAATGGGCTTATTGACTCAGAGTGCTTAGAGGTTGGCTACGGAGGGATTGGAATGAACTTTGCCACAAGCAACCCAAAAGAAGTTAAATACACAACAATATGAAAATAAAGTTTTAATGAACACTAAACAAGAATAAGTATATATATATATATATATATATATATATATATATATATATATATATATATATATATATATATATATATATATATATATACAAATAATGTGCTTTGAGAGATAAATTAATAAGTGAATCTCGGGTATCTTACTTGGCTTAAAAATTACTATTCATCATACAAATCCCTATACACTTGTAATGCTGGTAAGCTTCGCGGTCAAGTCGGGAAATGTGAAAGGGAAGGGTTACTTTAGAACCTGATGTTCGGGTGGCGCTGGTGAGTGAAGGTGGTGAGATAAGGGTTGGAGGCGATGAGGTAGGTTCTCCAGGGACCGACCTGATCCCACAATTCCGTCACGATTCTGCTGGAAGAAGGCGGTGACGGGAGCTTCTTGTTACAGAGGGCCCCACGCTCGGGAACTCCGAGGAGAGCTGATGGCCTTACCTATCTCTGGTGTTATAAGTTTGCTGCCAGCAAAGCACCTTCGTTTGGTGGCTTCTGCGCGTAGTTTGTCTTTTAGGTAGGAGGTAATTTCAATGATGACTTGATCTTGTAGTTCCAACAGGGATTGAAACAGAGATTCTAGTTCAACTTGCACAAACTAGGTGGCTTTCTCGCGAAACAGTGATTTCAGTGATATTAAAACAATTTGATGTATTACATGCTTATTTTCAAAGTGAATCGCAAGTTGATGAAATTGATGGTGCAAACAGAATTTATGGCACCTTAAGCAATCGAGGAACCAAGCATATGCTACTTTTCCTTTAGTGAATTTATTAAACATGGAATTTTAATCTAAACATTTTAGGTTGCATTAGTTATATTGAATGGTATCATTAAAATATAAAAATCTTTTGAGTTTTTTTATTAAAGAAGAAATAGTAAGCACATCTAAATTTTCAGAGATTGACCCAACGAATAAAGGTAATTATAAGAACATGAACGAGGTTTAGCTTGGAGGGAAAGCAATAGCCCATTTGATTAAGGAACCTTTTGATGATGAAGGAACTGAGAAAATGTTTAGACCAGATTGCTTGAACTTCCTGGTGGAAGTTTATATTCAAATAAGAGGAGATTTAATTTCAATGAAGACTGCATTATTGCTAAGCTAAATGTATTAGATCCCCAAATTTCCTCCGACATCAGATTATCTCGTTCATCTCTCATTCCCTTGGCTGTTCATTTTCTATCAATTGTACCAGAAATCAAATTAAATGATCTTGCTGATCAGAGGAGGAATGATCATTTTATACCAATCAATTTGCCAGCCCCTATAGACAACATTCCCAAATACTGTTATGAATTGAAAGACACAAAGGATGGATTAAATAATTCAAAGTATGATGTGTTATCCAATTTTATGTCCAGTTTAACAACCTTGCCACATAGATCATCTTGTGTTGAAAGAATATTTTCACTCATGAACAGTGTAAAAAAAAAACACCAATTCTTTAAAAAAAAATACTGTTAAAAGTAGATTACTTGCTATGCAAACTATTGCAAGAAATGGTAAGGAATGTACGACATGGAAACCAGAGCAAAAATTAATTACAAACATGGAAGAAGGAGCAGTCAGTAAAAGATATTACAGAGAACAAAAAAAACAAACAACCAGAAATTTAATAATATTGAGAGGGAGTGAAGAAGAGGATTCAGTATTAAGATATTAAAGACTTTAAACTAAGTAAAAATACATAACATTTCTATTTAAACTGTTTGTACTAATATTTTTATTATCTGGGTTTTTGGCCCAATCTGGGAGTGAATGCATACGCAAGTTGGGGACTCCTTAAAATTTCATTGGCAGCCCTTATTCGATGTAGTTTTGAATCATTTGAAACACCATGATCCGCCTTTATATTTATGTCTTCAAATTGATGCTTCAAATCACAAAATAAACATGAAAATGTTCTGAGTATGTGTTTAATTTTTGAATATGGAATTTGGCACATTGAATTATATAATTGATATTTTCGAGAATGCTGATGAAAGTGCAAATGGAATGTTCAAATCTTTGAGAAACACTATAGACAATTTGCAACTTGATTGGGATAGAGTTTCTTGGTTTAGTGCGGATAACGTAAATTGCAATTTTGTAATAAAGCATTCCTTATATACTAATATCCTAATAATGAATGATGGTATTGTTAAAGTTAATTGCAATGCGCACATTTTTACATAATGTAGTAAAGTTTTATTTGGGAAACTTGAATGTAGAGATGGAAAATATTGTCCTAAATTCTGTAGAGACAGAATTTAGTGAAATTCTTCGGTATGTACCTACTAGCTTTTTATCTCTGCAGCGATGCATTCAAACAATTTCACTTTCTTGGAAAGCCTAAAGTTCTTATTTTTTTAGGCAGATCAACTGATTGTTTTTTCAATCAATGATGATTCAACAGAAATTCGCCAAATTATTGAAATTTGTTTGTTGTTCTACTAGCAACATGCAATCGCGATAGATATTTAAACTACCATTTGAAGGACTTGAGAAAAATGAAACTTCAGCAGCAGATGTTTTCAATATTTTGACTAATTTAAGAAATAGGTTAAAATCTCGATATACTGAGGAATTTTTTTGGCCATCATGTTCACCAACTTATGAAAAATGTAGATACTGCTGAGGCTCGAAAGATTATTGAAGACTTTAAGTTATTTCTTATTTCAGCCATTAAATATTTGAAAAAAAACATCGATTTTGATGAAAATTCAACATTTTGAATATTGTAAATTCCCCAAATACCAGAAGTTTGTTGAAGCTGTTGAAGAGTTGTAGCTAGAAAAAAAAGCTGAATTTGTATATGGATGACCTCTTTGATGAAGTGAGATTAATTAAAAAAAAAACTTTGACACTCTTCAAAACTGAACTCTTTACAAGATGCAAAACACCAAGCACCAAATTGAACCTGATCTTAAGAAGTGGTAATATTAAGTTTTTGAATATTTTCAAAGTAGTAGTTTCATTTGTGCTTTCAAGTCCTGAAACATCAGCATACTGTGAAAGGATTTTTAGTATAATATCATATAAATGGCGAAATGAAAGAAAGATGCTCCGTAGAACTAATGAAAAAAATAACTTTTCATATACTTCATCTTGAAAGATAATTGTCTAAAAGACACTCATTTGCTCCAAGTCCACAAAAAGCCAGAACAAGAATAATTTAAGAAAATAAAAATCTTTTACTAAGTTAAGAAAGTAGTATTTTTTAGTTTTATGTTTTGTTATATATGTAGGTATAGGGGGGAAGGGGGGCGAGAACATTAAAAAGATCATGTATGTGTGTGCGTGTATGTTTGCAGAAAATCTACTGAGGGGAGGCAATGGAGTAAGCGTAAACATCAGTGGGCATTAAGCAAACAGAGAAAGAACGAAATAAATAGATAATTACATCCATAAGGGAATAACGAACGAAATCAACGAAGGAGGAATAGAGAAGGAAAATAGAAAATGAGAGGGATGGCGAGTACAGCTGCGCGCCATGATGACGTCACGACTAACTCGCATTAATAATTACTAAAGTAATTACAGTAATAATACAGTAAAAACGTCAATATTTAATTTAAAATAATCATAATAAACATAATGATACTAATAATAATAAAAGGTTGGAGTTTACCACTGATCTGCCCTTACTTAAGGTCTATTTAATTTCTCTGTGGGGTCCGGCGTGCCAACTACAAGTATCTACGGCGTATGGCTGGCTCCTTAAGGAGCCTGGTAATCTAAACTCCATCCACTCTCTAACCATATCAGATGTGGCTTAACTTAGCTGTTATTGTGAGTACCATTTTTCTATGTCATTACATCACCAAAATTGCAAAGTTTACTATGATACGAAGGAGGTAGAAAGGGATAGCAAATCATAGATTTCGTCAAAAATAAATAAATTCTTTTGCAGATAGAGGTCTGTATGAGGAAGGATGATGAATAAATGAAGAAAGGAAGAAGGCGCGAACGCGTTCTCGCGCTGTTGAGACAAACGTAGGCGCCGCCCAATCGATTCTGCCAAGGGTTGGGTGAATTTGTGAGACCACCTCCTTGGGTGTTGGAACCCGTTGATTGAACAAAGGAAATTTGCCTAAATGAACAGGGAATAAGGGATAGGACTGCATTAAATGAACACTCAGGTGTGAAAAGTGGGATAAGGAGCACGGCCATTTTCCCCATATACGGGGAAAATAGTGTGTATGAGGGTTTCGGGTGATGTGTCTATGTAGTGTGGGCGAGAGCATACGTGCGCATCCCAAGGCCGTTAGAAAGCGCGGCACGTGTAGCTTTACTTGGCCGCAATTCGGGGTGGTTTGGTACGACCCTCCCCCCCCCTCCTTCAGGGAGGGGCACTTCTAAATACTCGAAGGAGGGGGTAAACGTTTACTGCCGTTATCGCGACGGCAATCGTACGACGAGGGATTGGCGCACAAACAGAGACGTAGACAGACAGGTCGGCTGAGATATACATAGAGATAGCGTGACACACAAGGATCCCGGCAAGCTAGCCGAGTCAGTCATATTTATGAGTCACTTATGAAACACTGGTGAGGCTGGTAGAAATGAAATGAAAGGGAGGGTGGGAGAAAAAGTTTTAGATCCCCCTGCCTCCCCCCCCCGACCAGTCCATCACGGAGGAGGGACCCGGTCGGAGTGGGGGGCGAGGCCCGGTTTCCCCGAGTTTCCCCGACGCCCTCCTCCCTCTGGGCTTGAAGGCACCGAGGGAAAAGAGCTCCGGAGAGAGGGAGGAGAAGATGAAAGAAGTAAGGATAGGACAGACTGAAATAAAGTCGGAGGCTTGAAAATTGATCAAGTTGGCCTCTGGACCTGCTTAACGTGGGACCCGGACCACGGTGTTTTTATGTTTTCCTAGCTTTTAATTGTTATTATTTGCTGTACCTGTCTCTGTTGTCAGTGTTTGGCCCATCTTTGGATAGCGGTAGAGGAGGAAGATGATTGAAGTGGAAGGAAGTGGGGTGTTTGCAGAGAGGTGCAAGTTGCGTGGAGGTCACGCTAATCTCTGTACTATAAACTAATTTTAGAGTTAAGTTCGAAATAAGTTAGAGTGAAAGCGTGTCTGTCTGTTTATCTATGTGGTTGTTTTGTTATTATGTTATGTGTGTATGAGATATGCGTTCAAACCGTTGTTAGCGTTATTTGTTTTCCTGCTATGTTAATAACTGGAGTTTCTATGATTTTTGTAGCATAATTCTCGTATCTGTATCTGTTATGTGGGCTCATGTTCCTTGGTTGTTTATTTGCTTAATGCTCTTCTTTATTCATGTAATTTTTCCTTTTTCATTCATTTGCACTTTTTGGTTAGTTTTGTCATTCCTTGTGTGTATCAAGTCCAATCCGGTGAGTTTATCATTATTCGGGAACTTTTGTCACAATCGGGTTTCTTTATTTGGTTTACACGTAAATCTCCTCCTCTTCCCTTTAGTCCGCTTTGTTTTTAGCACTAGGAAGCAGCATATGTGGTCTCCATCCTACCCGTCGTGCTATTTGATTATTTAGTTCCTCTCCTATTTCTTCTTGTGATTTTTCTAGGATTTGGGGGCTTTTTTTCAATTATTTTGTTTAATGGCTATATTTTCGCTTCGATGTGTAGGTCTCTTTGTTTTTCCTCTCTAATCGTCGCGTGTTCGTAATTATATATACTGCCTTATTTTGTATAAGTTGCATCCTTATTAGATTGCTTCTTGAAACCGTATTGTCGAGGTTTAGTGAGTGGGTAATCCCAGTGACACTTCCTGAACATATATTCTATTACTGCACCAAGGTCAAGCGGAAGTGAAGTGTATCCAATACACCTACCGTAGCCACTTCCGGTGAATAAGAATAACCCCAGTGCTTCCCTTTTTGATCAAAAATTAAGATAATGATTCCCTAAGTGTGTCTTCACTCAGTAAAAGCTAGTCATGGGTGGAATTGTGTAATATTGAGATTTAAGCCGAGTGGATTGCTTATTAATTGCCAAAGGATCGTACAAAATAGTTAAACACACAGAAACAAAAATAATCTTTAATGTACATGAATTAGAAATATGAAACAGCGTATATAGGTATAAATAGAATTCATCTTTGCACTGTGTGAGGGTATGGAACGTACATACTCACATGCCGCCAGACAATCGTGGAAACGAAAGAAATTTGTCGTTTGAGTTGACCTTCGTCTCCTCTCTCCCCGCCCCCCCACCCTTCCCCCAACTGGTGACAGGAAGTCGGACGAAAGAACGCCTATCTCACAAAGAAGCCTAAATCCTATTTGCCTTCTTTATGATACCATGGAGATTGTCCAGAAAGCGCTGCGATAAGCGAATTGTCGTGAATGGAATCTCTCTCTCGATTTCCCACAATCCGCGATATAAATAACATCGCCGTTTACCCCTCTACAGCAGTGTCCCAAATCTACTCGCGTAATCCTCACGTTGAACGAGAGTCGTTGCCGTAACGTATCGACTACCAACGCGCCGTCGAGTCAACTTGGTCGCTGTCTCAAAGTGTTCCTGGAAGTAAATCCCGCCACGCAGAGTCTGTAACTAGAAGAATACACTCTGTTGCTCAACGTAACTTGAGAAAGAAAAGGAACATCTAAATAGTTACTTGAAGTTACTATTTTTTAGTGTCGCATCCAGTTAGGAGTGAACTAACCGTAACTGCAGCCAGCAGCCAGCAGCCCTGAACCCGTCGTCTTATCCCCCCTCTCCCCGAGAACTCGTGTTAACGCCACCTGAACCACCCCGTCTGGACCTGAGTAGTCGTCTCTCCAATCCATCACAATTAATGGTAATCTGTAAACCCAGTGTCCTTCTATTCTTAAATTACCTATTTAATTAACCGTGATTGATACTCCCATTGAGTCATCATAAATCTAGACGCTTAACGTCAGTGTTTAATATTTAATCCTTAATTTCGCCCGTTTAACTATTGCTAATTATTATATTTGTGTAAAGTAAGGTATATTTTTTGTACGTGTGTTTTTTTGTGGCTCCTCCCTTTTGACGTACCCTTGGCAAGACTTTAATTAAGAATCCCTTCGGCTAATTTATTCAACCTGTATTATGCACTCTTAGAATTCAACAATCACAAACCTCCCCCCAGTAACAAGTGGGACTTTTATAGTGAGAATCCTGGCTACTGCACAACCTGCCTCTAACCAGCTTTTGCACGTTTAGTAGGAATTAAAGCCTATATATATATATATATATATATATATATATATATATATATATATATATATATATATATACAAAAGCGTGTGTCCAGATCAAGAACTAGAATAATTATTGGACCAGACTATGAGCAATTCTACGACACACTGAGTAAGTAAGTCTACATGATGTCGTGGGGATTATACTTGAAAATTACTCACTAGGATGCTTGCGTCTTAATGGCACCCGACAGAATGAATGGAATAATATAATTCAATTAATCACTTAATTAATCACTTCTAATACTCGAAGTTATGGGCTCGGGATGGGAATTCTAGTTAACGAATAAACTAGTGAAGTTATGGGAGGGGATAATTCACTTTAACGATACCTTTGAGTTCTTAAGTATTTTTGAGAATGACGGTGAAGATTTTCTTCTGGTGACGATGATCGCACTTAGTCTGGCAGTCCGAGGTTACTGAATGAGAAGGTAATCCTAAACCGGTGATATAATGATCCTATGCCGGATCACGAAGGCGAGCCAAACTGTCGCTCAATTCGGACTTCTTCTTTCTCGAAGTGATTGTCCGATTATTCGGCTCCTGGAGTGGGTAGCCAAAATCGATTACCTAGCTACGTCTAGGGTAATCCGCAGAGGGAGGTCATGTGTAACATCTGACTCTGAAGGGAGGGGGGGGGTTCTGCGAGAAGTTTGGCACCTACAAGTACCATGACGGCAACCTACCAATTCCCGCGAAGTTTCTTCCTTTCAACGAGCAAACTGTTTCTTTTGTGGGACGAGCTCTCATCACAACGTGGGTCCGAGGTCTTCTGCCTGACTCCAGGGAGAATTTTCCCTTTTATTTTCCTCACGAGCAAATATCGAGAGAAAGCCCCTAATTCTCATAAAATCCGTATCGCTGCGCGAAAGACCTTTTCATCTGCTGCCAGACAGAGTAAATCTTTCACACCTTTGAGCTATCCTTGATCCACGTCGCGGTTTACGAAGGCGCGAAAACTCGGACCTTCGTCGGCTAGTAGGTGTCCTTCGAGGCCAATATTTCCCTGAGCGACCGACCGCAAATTTGGTCGTCTCTTTGGTGCGAAAAGGGGCGGAGGGAATTCGAGGCGAAAGGCGAATTCGGAATACGGGAGGGACTCGCAGCTTGTGTCGTGCTATTTCTGCGTACACTAATGTATGTATGATTTGTAACTCATTGCTCATCTCGGCTTCAATATTAACTTCCCTCTCAGTCCATTTCATTTGTTTTCACATGTGCTCTCTGGTTAAGTTTTCTCGTCCTCTCCGCTTTCATAATTCTCGCCTTTGCTCCCTCCTTTCTGCTCCACTATGTATGATAGGGACTCAATCCTCTCACTCAACTCCTTAAATTATCGTCTTTCTCTAGCCACATACGCGAAGATATAAGGAGGTTGGTATCCTCCGAACTCGCCCAACTAGGAGGGGGCCGAGACTTTCGGCATCCCTTGGGAACCTATTCCACCCCACCATTCTTCTTTTACCCAACACCTCCAAATCTCCCCCTTCCTCCTGTGCTCATCAGCAGGCGCTGTCGGCGTCTCTTCTAAACATTAGGAGCCTGACCAATAAGTCGGAGTATGTCCATGACCTCATTGTTCGCACTGGAGTTTCCTTTCTTGGCCTTACAGAAACCTGTCTCGAGTCTGATTCTGGTTCATGCAATGCCCTTGCAACCCCTCTGGGTCATTCTTTCCTGCATGTTCTTCGGAACCACCGTGGAGGGGAGGTTGCAGTGATTTCCAAATCATCCTTTTCCCTGAATCTTCTCCCCTCTTCCACCTTTTCCTCATTTGAGGCTCTCATTGCTGTCCCACGTGCTGTGCCCGCTCTGACTATTGTGGTCCTTTACCGCCCTCCCAGCTCGTCTCCGGCCTTATTTCTCGAGGAGTTCAGTAACCTTCTCTCCGACCTATCATCTACTGGTTCTCTCCTTATTCTTGGTGACTTCAATCTTCCTAGCCACAATGAGACTTTTCGCGCATTAATTGACATCATCGATATCTTCTCTCTTACACAACATGTGTCATCCCCAACACATATACATGGTAATATCCTTGACTTAGTCATCTCGAACCTCCATATATCTAATCTAACAGCAACTGACTTTTCTAATACGATTTCCGACCACTTCTTGGCCAATTTTAAATTCTATATTCCCTTCCACCTTCCTACTCGCTCAGCCCGAGATCCTACTCCTTTCCGGCGACTATCGTCAATTGATACTACTTTTCTCTTTAACGATGTTGTTTCTGCCCTACCTCCTATTGATACTACTGCTTCACCTGACCAAACCTTAAACTGACTGCACCAATCATTACTTGCCTGCCTTGACGTGCACGCACCACTTACCACTTTTTCTTCAAACCGCCATCAGTGTGCCCCTGGGTTCATCATGGAACTCTTTCGTCCAAGGAGGTCCTTACGTGCCTATAAACGTGCCCTTCGTAAGCCACGCTTCCGTGAGCAGGACATAACCTCCCTCTCACCTGTCTATCGCCTTGCTACTTCGACTTATTCTTCCAGATTAAAATCAGCGCGCGAGGCTCATTCACGCAAACTTTTGTCTCAAGAGCAAGAATGAACCTCGGACTATCTTTCCTCTCCTCTCTCGTCTTTCCTCGCCTAGCCCAATTTCCCCCACCTCTCTGAAAAAATGATTAACCTTCGCGCCAAACTACCCCAGTCGTCTGAACAGGTCCATGCTGTTCTCCCCGACCATAATTCATTGCCGCTTAATGTCCTCACTTGGGCGTCCTCTGAGGAAGTAACTAGCCTGATCTCACGCTATAACAAATCTGGATCACCTACGGACGTCTTTCCACCCAAATTCCCCCACCAAATTCTCCCTGCTGTCCTCCTACTGATTCTTCATCTATGTAATACCTCTGTTGCCACAGGGGTGGTTCCCTCTTCCTTCAAACATGCCTCAATTCCTCATATCCTTAACAAAAACACACCTTAACCTCTCTGAACCATCTAGCTATCGTCCTATCTCACAGCTTCCATTCCTCTCTAAGATCCTCGAAAGAGTGGTTTTCTCTCGCCTTAATGACCATATTTCTAACTGCAATATCGTTGAAACGTACCAATCGAGGTTCAAAGCGAAGCAATCTGTTGAAACAGCTCTTCTTAATGTTTCAGACAGGTTACGTAGAGCAGCCGATAGGGGTTGGACGTCCATTCTAGTCCTTCTAGACCTCTTCTCTGCTTTGGACATCATCGACCACACTGTCCTCCTTGATCGTCTTTACACTTTCCTTTGTTTCTCGGGCACTGCACTTGATTGGTTCCACTCATACCTCTCCTCCCGCACTCAGTCGGTCACGCTCGATAACCTCCCCTCCGAGCCTGCGCCCATTCATTTTGGAGTGCCTCAGGGCTCAGTCCTTGGTCTCCTCCTCTTTCGCACCTACTTACCTCCTCTTAGCTTCCTTCTTCGCGATTTGGGCCTGTCCTTCCACCTCTATGCTGATGACACTGAGATATACCTTTCCTCATCAGCTGTGTCCTTCTCTCAATCAATTACTAAGCTCCTTTCAGCCTACAACTCCATAAACGATTGGCTATCTGCCAACTTTCTTAAACTTAACCACGATAAAACTAAAGTTCTCCTTGTTGGTACCGCTACAATAGTTGAGAAATCTAAAGCTCTCTTCCCCTCCCTTAACCTTGGGGAAATCAATGTCTTGGTGTTATTTTCCACGAGCAACTCTCGTTTAAACCGCTTATCCATCGTATCTGTAAGTCTTCTCTCGGTTTCCTTCGTAACTTTTCACGTGTTCGATCCCATTTTGATCAACGAAGCCTTGAGACTGCTATTCCTGCTTCCGTCACCTCACGCTTAGACTACTGCAATTCTCTTCTAGTGAATCTCCTTTCTTCGTCACTTCGCCCCCTACAACTAGTTCAAAAGTATTCTGCCCGGCTCGTCTTTCGCCGCCCCTGGTTCTCTCCTTCGATGCCTTTGTTACAGGAGCTACACTGGTTACCTATTCGCTTCCGTACCCACTATAAAATTCTTCTCATCACCTACAAGGCCCTAAACCTCGAGGTCCCACCTTATCTCTCGTCTGCCCTCTCTCGTCGTCAAACTCCTCGGGCACTCTGATCTAACCTCGCTCCCGTCCTGAACATTTCTCGTTCTGTCCTCTGCTGGATGGGTGACCGTTCCTTCTCAGTTTGTGCTCCTAGACTCTGGAATGCGCTTCCTGTCGAAGTCCGATCCTCTCCCTCCCTTGCTACTTTTAAAAGTCTCCTGAAGACTCATCTCTTCAGAATTGGCTTCTCTTCCCTATAAACATTCTCTACACTTGCTACACAGCCTGCGCTCTGGGAGGGTTAACATCCCTGGAGGGTGCATTATAAATACCTATTATTATCTACGTAAACGTCGGATATTTTTTGCGATACATAAGTATAATTTTAAATTTATCTTTATTCGTTTTAATTTTCCATTTGAGTTCATACTCGTTTAGATTTTCTATTTATGTTGCCGTTACTCTGGCCTGCATCTGAGGGTTCCGATAAACACAAGGAATTAATTGAGTGAAATCATCTGCGTATTGTATGTTCACACAGCTCTCGTTCCTGGCTGGGGGAATGTCTGAGGTATCCCTGAGCGAGGCCCGCATTAAGCTTGAATCTTTCACCTTGGTAATTCCCCGTGTCTATGTATGCATATCTTTCCATGACGTAGTCGCATATAATTCTTTCCAAATAGTTGTTCATTTCCAGATTTAGAATTTTATGTTGTATGCCTCTTTGCCATACTTTATCGAATAATTTCGATACGTCCCGGCATACAATGTCCATACTGCATTTTTCTCCTTTCACTTTGGTTATTCTTTTCTGTAATCACGCTGAGGGCCATCTCCGTATTGCTGTTCTTTCTGAAGCCGAATTGTTGATTGTTCCAGAGATTGTTTTCTGTGAGATATTCATTCAATCTTGTGTTCAGGATTTTTTCAAACACCTTCCCGATAAAGTCAAGAATGGATATAGGTCGGGAGTTTTCGACTTCCGAAGGTGGTTTTCCCAGCTTCGGTAGGAATATCATTTTGGCTATCTTTAACTCATCGGGGAAGTATCCCGTGTTTATACAGGCGTTAAACACGTTCCTAATCCCTTCAAGTATATTATCCGGTGCTTCTATATAGTTTTTTTTCTGGTGAGGCCCGATTTCCCATGAGCCTTTTGTTTAAAATTTAAAATGGCATTCTTTAATTCCTCGATTGTGATGTTGGCGTTAAATTCATTGTTCGCATACCGTTCCTCTTCTGCGTAGTCATATGGGAAAGTCTCAATCCGTTCATTTAGTTCGTCAATTATTTCTTTTTAGAAGTCTATATCATAGTTTTCGTTTTCCTCTTCGCCGATGTTGAACACTCCTTTCCAGTGTTCCCTGAACAATTTTTCAATCTCGCGTTCATCTTCGAATAATTTCCCGTTTCTGTCCTTAAGCTTTATTTTTTTCTTTACCTTTAGCATTTTCCATTCTTTTTATCTTTTTCCAAAATTCTCGGGGCAATAGCTCGTTGTCAATATTTTGAACGGCTATGTCATAGTATTCTCTTTGTTTGTCCGTTATTGCTCTTAGTAGTTCTCTCTTCTTCGTTCCGTTTATTATTATGTCCTCGTTTATCGCTTTTATTTCTTCATTCTTAGTTTTCATTTCGTCTGTCCATATAAAGTATTTAACTGTTTTGTATGTGTTTCTGGGTATTGCAATCTCATCAGCTGTTTGTATTCGCGTCCTTATTCTTTCCAGCTCGCCGTCGATTTCTTCTAAAGTAGCTTCGTTTAGTCTGTTTGGTGCGTAGTCATTCAATTCTTGTTTGTATTTTTCCCAGTCTGCTCTATGGTATGCCTTCCATTTTTTAGCAGGTATTTGCATTGGTTGCTGATTCACGGTGGGTAGTGTTGCTGTGTGGTCGCTGTAGATAACATCTACAGGTTGCATGTGGTAGTTAAAAGGAATTTATTGTTTGCTAGACAAATGTCTGGAGTTGTCGTTGTTCTGTCTTTAATTAGCTTTGGGTACTCTGGTTCTTGTCTTCTTATTATTCGTCTGTGTATTAAAGCTTGTAGGTCTTTTCCTGTTTGGTTTCTGTTCGTATATCCTGTGTACGTGCATCTTGCGTTCAGGTCTCCCCAAAACAAAGTTGGAAGTCTATTGTTAAATATTCTCACAAAGTTATTTATTGGGAGTCCGGGTCGTCGCGGTGGTTGATATCCCGTAGCGATTATTATATTGGTTAATTCCATTTCAACCTCAATTGCGAGGTAAGATTCGGTTAGTCCTTGCTTTATTTTGTACTATATTTCTTTCTTTATTGCTATTACTGCTCCGTCGTGTGCTTCGTTTGTGTGATTAGTCGCAATTACGTCGTAGTTCCATATTTTTAGTTTGTGAGTCTCAAGGTTAATCCCGTGATCTGAAATTAGAATGATGTCGGGATCTATTTCTCTAAAGATATTTCCGTATGTGTTTTCTTTATCCTTCCAGCCATTCGTATTTATCTGTAGAGTTCTTAATTTACTATTATCCATCTTATTTGTATGTTCTTAAGCGGTTCTTCTTTTGGGGAGAGTGGTGATATTACGTAAATTTATTTGTATCTTTTCCTGGTATTTCCAGTCTTTGGTCGCATGGTGAGGTGTTCCTAGTCGACTTTCTTTTTGGTTTTTGCGTGTGTTTCTTTTTACGTTTTTCTTATTATTCTCTCAGATTCTGTTTCCTCGCTTCCTGTGTCTTATTCTTGTTTAGATTCGCTTTCCTTTCTTTGTGTTTCTTCCAAGAGTTTCTTTTTTGTATCTTCTGAAATTTGTATATTAAATATAGCCGATGAATCAATATATTGAAAGAATCTCATTGGCTCCAGCCCATTTTCCTTGAGCATGGAGTTCAACGTGGTGGCATATGTTCCTGGTTGAGCCATGTTTAAAACGTGTGAGTGTAGAATGCATGTCAGTATTTTTACGTTCAGAGTTCCGTCAAGCGTCATTTGAGTGGTTGTTCCATTGTTTTTCGTTGCTGCCGCCGCCGCATATGAGGTGTTTCTTGTTCCTTCTTGTCTTTGTTGTGTTTCAATTTATTTTCTCTTTATTATTTCTTTTCGCTTTGGACATGTCATTGCCATTGTTCTGTGGCTCCCTCCGCAATTAACACACTTTTTCCTGGAGTTTGTGCAGCTCCTCCAAGAATGTGGGCCACTGCATTCCGAACATATTTCTCCTTCCTTTCTTGGGCAGTTTGCGGTGATGTGGTCTTCCATTTTGTAGCATCTAAAACAGATTTGTATATTGTGATACCGGTCCCTTTGAATGTTACAAGCTGGGATTATCATACTGTATGCAAGGATTCCCTTCTGTAGTGCCTTTGTTGCAATCTTGGTTGACTCGCACACTATTTTGAACACACGTGTGTGTTCCTTAAATGAGATTATGTCGTATATCTTCATCCAGGGTTGTTGTTCCATTATTTCATGTTTTATTTTATCTGGGGATTGTTCCCCCACTCATGATTCTACCTTGTGGCATACGATGCTTGAGTTGGCAATAATCTGGGGTGGTACTTTAGCCTCTAAGTCGATTTTCCTTAAAGTGATGGTTCCTGCCGATGAAAGTAGCAGTTCGACGTCGTTGTTTTCCGCACAGATGGCAACAAATCTATTAGTTGTTTCTATGCATTTGATCAGGGCAATTTGTAAATCCTTGAAAATGCTTTGTGCTACATCCTGTGGTCTCCGTTTTATCCCGTTTTGAATTAGCCGGAGTGGGAGCCTTTTTGGTGAAGTCCTGTGGTTCTCTGGAAAAATAAGGTAGTAGATTATTTACCCCACTTCACTAGTGGGAGAAGCGTCCTCCCCCATGTGCATATCTACTACCCAGTTACAGGGTGCACCTCATCGGTAGGGGGCCTATCAGATTATGAATTATATTTGACCATTTACCGAAGTTGAGGCACAGGTGGTATGTATGGTCGATTGTCGGATGGAATCACATTCGTGTCTATTTTGGCTTCAGGAGAGTTGCGCGTCCCAACATCACCTAACATTCGTTACAAAACCAAATGTGTCACAGAGTTCGACCTTCATTTGTGTACCAATTAAATAACCAATGAGGACAACTTCACTTAGAAAAGTGGTCCAATAAGAGCCATGATGGTGCAGAGCCTCCCTATTTCCCCCCAGGAAAAATGGCCCTAAAACTCGAAATAAAAACCGCGTTTATTGTGCATCAATTTTAACGGAGGGGAAAGGCGAAGAACCAAAGAAAATTCGGTACTCTCATTTAGTGGGATTAATAGGACAACATCCGCAGCCCTGGTCCTCGATAATCAAAGACCGAAACAAGTTGACAACAATTAAGTCACATTTGGTACACAAAGAGCCTCGAATAAATGATTGTTTATGTTCAAGTTATATTTCAAATCCAAGTGTTCATAAATGGTTTGAGGGCGACGTTTGCAAAATTCCTCACCAATCCTCCAATCTATACTAGCTCGGGTGGCAACACTACTAGCCTTGTTCTCTCAGCCAGCTCCCGGGTCTAAACTTGAAACGTTGTAAGGTCATTGCCCCCCCCCCCCCGCCCTCACCTTCTGATCATGAGCAACACACTCGTTTATCTAGGTTCAGGGTGCGGTTACAGACCAGATTCCACATAATATTTGTTCCAGACGGCCGGCCATCTTGCCAGTGGGCGTGGCGTGAGAGCATCCACACCCTTGAGTGGCGGTACTCGTGGCATGAGAGCTGGTTCATGGGTTCAAAGGTCCCGCAGGATTGGCCTCATTGGATACCCAGTCATCCAGGAGGTGCTGGAACTGCCACAAAATCAGAACACGCTGCGAGATCTTCAAAATGGCGGGGTTTATAACCCCTTGTCCGCGAACGAAATTTTCCACGGTGTCCTGCGTCCCAGTAAGCAGAGACCAGATACAAAATGTCCGGAATTGGATGGATCAAATACTTGTACCGAGTGTCATTTTTTCCACAACTCAAGGAAGTTTTGGGCGCCCTGGTGAGTTGCATCATCGGTGCTCGAGTTCCTTAGAAGTAAGGGGCCCAGTACAAGCGGTATTCAATCCTGGAGCCTGAGATACGGAGGTTGAATTTGACTTCTTTATTGAAAATATTGGTTCATATCAACATTTAAACTGTTAGTAACTTTTAGTGCAAGTTGGTCGCGTGTTTGCCTCATGGGATCGCCGAAGTATATCGTTAACAATTTCCCGCGTAAGGCTTTGAGGTGCTTCGCGCATAGGCCCATATCGGCCCCCGTGTAGTTATGTACTCGACAGGATACGAAACCCGTTCTGGTAAGGGACATGTCGGGTGACCCGGAATTATTCCTAGAGGTCTCCCTTTTTGGACGGAAATCGACCCAGTAGGAGTCGGGGGATGTAGCAAACGAGGTCGAACAGCAATTAGCAAATGTTAACGAAGTGTTCGCCGCAGCAAAAACCATTCAAATCATTCATTAGAGCGCCCCATTTCGCCTTCGACATATGGACCCTATTCCGCTCAAGGCGGGGGGGGGAGGGGGCGAGTTCCGCGCGTTTAACGTAAATAGCGAATGACATCGGCATTCGGATGGGAAGAAGCTCTGCCTCAAGCGCTTCACGTCCTCCGTTGGAGGAGGGGATCGATCTATAGCCCCGTGCCCGGGGTTCAAGAGAGCACCATAGGATGAAGATCGTGGACAAATGGAACAGCTGCAGAGGCAAATGAACATAATCTTCTGTTTGATGGGGCCTTAATCAATACAATTCGACACCGAGGGAAGATGATTGGCTAGAAATGGACGGGAGGGCCGGCCTGATCGCACCGTTTCATGCTGGAGCATCAGTCAGGGAGGGCGTCGGCAATCACACAAGCCTGAATCACTCTTTATTAAGACAGCAATTACATGAATGATTCATAATAGTTATCAACTTGTCCCAGCCGGAAAATTTCAATAGAAAATTGGAGGTAAAACAAATATCCTAAATGTAACATGATAACGCATAAGGAAAAATTGAAATCGAACCATTTCGCCATTTTAAAATCTCAACAATTTTCCGGTATTTTTTTTCAGAAAGACTCAATCCAAATAAGTTCCTCGGCCGCAGCAAGGTTATAGTTCGTACTTTCGAATTTTAATGTTAGTTGTACCACCAAGCGTGCCTATCTCCCATTTTAAAAAAATGTAACTTCTTTTACGCCTTTTCTCCACCCTTATATTCTGGTGCGGAACAGCGACAGGAATAGACCAGACCAGTGTTTCCCAACCTTTTAGGGATTTTTTGTCATCGCATCATCTGTCAAATTAAATTTCTAATACTATAATAAATTTAGTTTTCATATCAAGATAACACTTAGGTATTAGTACAAAAATAATTTGAATGTAGTTTTATTTCTATTATAAAGACTAAGGATAAGTGCTATAAAAATCCCTATTTATTTGGTAGTTTACCTCAAAATGTTTTCCATGCGATGGTTGACTTTGGTGCTTACTGGCTAAGGCTCTTACTCTTCGTTCCATGCTGTTTAGAAGTAATCTCATGTCTCCTCGTTTTTCAATTTGCAGTCGGTTTCTTGTTTAGTAAGAAGCTAGGTAACTGCACTAAAACCAGGTTCAGACATATACAAAGTTGGAAAAAACAATGAAACAAAGTTTTATAGCTTCCCACAGCTTTGGATACCTTTCATAAATTTCCTGTTGTAGCCTAAATTCCTGGTATAATTGTTTGAAGAGGAGCTTTAATTCGAAGTCGTTCGAATGTGCAAATAACAAACAGATTTTGCTTTGATAAGATTTGAATCAGTCTTGCAATTGAAAATTCAGATCATTGAATATATTGAATAAATCTGTTAAGTAGGCAATGCCACATTTACAAACTAATGGTTCATCAATTAAATAACCACTTTAATTCTCCTGGAAATATTGTACGATAGTGTTGAAAAGAGAATAAAATCGTCTCAAACTGTTTCTTTTGGATAACCATCTCACTTCATTATGTAAAAGGAAACGATAAAATTCTTCATCTTTGTCGTTGCAGTTGTCAAGATATTCGGGAATTAAGGGAAAGGCCTTTTATTTTATTTACTGCTGTGATTGCCACAAGGGATTAATGAAGCCGATCACTCAAGTCCTTGCAATTAGATGTTGACGATGAATTACGCATTGTATCGTGAAGACATTGGGTACAGCTTTCTTTAAAAATGCGAGAAAGCCTCTATACCGGCCTGTTAATGCTGGAGGACCGTACTTTGCCCCAGCAATTATATTGTTCATAGGGATTTCTTTTTATTTGAAAAACTGCTCAACTATAGTAAACATGGATCCCTCTTTAGTGAATGTTTCATGTTCCTTTCTAAACAGTAATTCTTGCACAATTTTCTTATCTTTAATAAAACGAACATATCCTAAAATTAGTGTTTCATTACCTGGAAGAGTAGATTCATTAATTTGTAAACCAAATTGTTGCTTTTTAATTATGTTATATAAGGTCTCATCAATGTCCTCGGCAGGACGACACCATAGAATATAACAACTTGGACTATTTATTGCCACGTCTCTGCTACCAATGCTTCCACGGCGGCAGGAGTATTGCGTCCGGCCTTTGTGGAGCACATTTCGTGTCACGCTGGATCCATACCACTGTACATCGATTGCTTCAAGTCCAAGGGGAGACTCGGCTTACCCACCGTATCTGATCTGTTTCATGTCAGTGGGGTTTTACCAGGCGCTGTATCTTTATTCACCATCTTGCTTTACCATCATGAGATAGATAGAATGATAACTAACTCTCACAAAAGTTAAAATCAAATAATGAAGCAACTTATCTACTAGCTAGCTATACGTGTTAAATTCAATGAATATTTATTTAGTACGGAGTTGGTCCTCCTTTTGCTTTCTGAACAGCGTCGGTGTGTCTAGGAATTGATTCATACAGCTTTCTGACTTCATCGAGAGGAATCTTGAGCCATTCTTCTTGCAATATCTGCTCCAGCTGTTTCAGACACGACGGTGGGAAGTAACCACTTCTAACTTGTCGCTTCAAGACGCACCACAAATGCTCAATAATATTAAGATCCGCAGATTGTGGGGGCCACTCCATGTGGCCCCCACATGGAGCATTTTTCAGTCGAAGTAAAGCATCCGACGTCGAAGGAAACTTGCTGAAGCCGCACTGTGCGGAATACAGGTGGCCTCCACTGGCCAGGAAAAAGGCTAATCTAACAATGACCGATTTCTAAATCAACTTGCCGACGCACGAGATTAGAAACATAGGATGAAAATTGGCCGGGGTAGAGTGATCGCCTCCTGGTTTGCGAAAAGTGAGTACATTATCCATTCACCAGGTGTCTTGGAGGATACCCTCTGTCTAGATCATGTTGAACAAATCTCGCAGAAAGGCCATGTGTCGCTTACCTAGTTATCGAAACATGGCATACGGGATATCGCCTGGACCATGGGCGGTGTTCGCACATGAAGTTAGAGCAAAAAACATCTCATTCAATGTAAACCTGCTGTTTAAGGGAGCTCCACCTCTAGAGGTGAAGCTCAGTCGGCCGCCAGCCTTCAGCGACTTCACGACGTGCATTAAATACTGGCGGAACAGCATCCCAGCTAGAGAGGGCAAAAAAGAAGTCATGAAAGGTTACGCTACAGACTCGGGGCCCGAGATTGCAGACCCATTCTCTTGTAGAACGGGAGAGGGGGTCCTGCGAGAACTTGTCCCGAATTCTTCTAACTAGCTTCCACACCTCTGCAAGAAGGTACTTCTTGTTAAGTGAAAACGCATATGAGAGACAGGAAGAGCAGCGGGCGAGATCGAAACATACCAGAAATTAGCTCAAGGTCGACGAAATTCATTAACAGTGAACTTGTTCGGAAGACTCTTATAGCTTCTGTAGGCATATCGCTTATGTTCGAAGGCCGTCTTACACTTGACGGACCACCAAGGAAGCGGACAGTGTTCAAAACTGCCAGATGTTCTAGAAATAGTAGTTAGTCCCACGCCCATGATGTTGCCAGAGAAAACTTAACAGCACTATCCACCAACCTAAACTCCTCGAGTGGGACAAAGAAATCAGATATTTTCTGAAATTCGGACCCAGCGCCCATTACTAGCACCATCGGGGCAGGTTTTTGTGCGGCAAAGGACCATAAAATGATAATTGAATGGGAAAGTGATCATTACCTGGGAAGTTATCGACCACCACCCACCTGTGCTTTTGGAGAGCACAGGGATAGATCAAGTCAGGAAATGAAATAAGTTCTTGGACATTAATGCGTAAACTCGTGCACAGTTAGGAAACCTATATCCAGATCGTTGAACAGGTGAGAAAGGACCTAACCCCACGATTGATTCAGTATTCCCCCAGAGAGGGTGCCAATCGTTCATATCCTCTAGTAGTAGAAAGTACTTCGGTAACCTTGTCACGATGCAGTGGAAATCCCCCGCGTCAAAGTCGGCTGACGGTAGCTGCACTGCCACCTTCTGAAAATAGGTATTTATAACAAATAGAAGAACGATGACATCGTGCAGAGAGTAAATCACGCATTCTCCTGCCAAGCGTCAGTCCGTTGGGGGCGGGGGGATGGCACGTGCCCAGCATTGCCTCCCGCAAAAAAATAGGTAACGGGGAATGGGAGGAGACGAGCCTCTGCAGCTCCTCTCAGTTGGCCCCGACCCCACAGCAATTCCATTGAGGGAATATGCCCTCCGGCTTAGCTTGGAAGAGACGCGGGGGCCATCTTCTGAGAAAACTTTAACGTAAATGGCCGTACGCTTCCCAGAGGCAGAACAACGGGCGCTATTGGCCGAAAAATGCGCTGTTGCTTTCAATGACATATTGGGGTAGGTTTGGCTCGCTATACAAATCTTTTCTTTGAAACCTTTGGTGGGTGGGGCGGCTTTGTAGGTGTGGGTCCATCCTTTGTAGGATCCAGCGGGTAGGAGCCGAAGCTCCTTTGGTGCTGTTCGCCTTTCGGGGGCAGCTTTAGGGAGTCCGGAAGGCAGCCTCACAACCACTTTCAGGGTGAAGTTGCGCGGGTGTTTCGCCTTACCGAAACGGTCACGCTGGTTGAGAGGGAGACTACTGGTTTTGTGCCGCTAGCTTTACCAGGGAAGCATCCGGTGGGGAGTAAAGCCCACACAAGGGTTCCGAATGGGCGCACAGAAACAAAGGGGCTCGTAGGCCTGGAGGGGCCAGGAGCAGAGGGTGCCTTTTTTAAAAGTGAGGGACAAGACGTCTCAGGTAGCGCCGGTTGCTTCAGGACCAAGTCATTAACCTTGCGATATGATAGGCGATCGGCACCCTGAACGGCCAGTTTTTCATTCTCCGGCAGATACGCACCGCATCGCTTCGAAGCGCAGAGTTCGGCTCTCCGCAATTGAAACACTTGGCGATACATGATAGGGACTTATCGTGTATGGCCTTGGAGCAACTTACACATATTTCGGGTTAGCCCAATTTTGATCGTCTATATGAGCAATTCGCATAGCCGAAACGGTGGCAGTAGTGGCGCCTCTACGGCATTGGCGCAAATGTCTTCACGCTGTAGCGATACCAACCGACACGTACCCATCCTGTTTACTCATCACATGTTCGAACTTGACGACCCCGTGGTCAGCCAGTTCTAAAGGGATGTCTTCTAAGGAGTAGTCCACGAGTTCCTTTGAATAAACCACTCTTTTCACGAAGTTCATGGTAAAGTCCGGCGTCGCACTCACCCGCGTGACATTAAGAGTCCGAATAACACTAATCATGGCCGTCTCAAAAGGTTTAGACGCATTCGCCAGATGGCTCCCAACCGAGAAACTGGTCACATTCAGCTATCAACTAATCAAACTAGCTAATGCTCTCCTCTGATGGAGAATGTTGCCTTTGGCCAAGGTGCTTCCATCAGTGAAGTGAATAATAAGAAAGCGCCTGGAGACAGGAGGCTAAAAAAAAACGTTATGTAATCGAGGCTCCACTCAGCACACTTGCGCCTTCGATCTTTGTCTGGACCTCCTCGCCCGAGGGCACTTCGGAACCGGACGTGCCGATATTGGCCTGGTCACTAGCAAAAATGACAACAGTCCCTTCTGTTCCCGGGGCTCCCGCGGAGGGAGAGAATCATCGAATCCTGTTTGTCTTCTTATTGTCCTTTCTCTTTTTGGAGAGGAGGGTGAGGAATGAACCACTTTCTTTCCATCACCGGAAAGAACCCTTAGGCCGGACAGACCGGCCTAGGGGTCACGGTTGTTAAAAGGGCACCAGTCGGCGGAGGAGGTCCCTCATCTCCTTGTGAGTATTTGGGGGTCCGAGCCGCCTGAGGTCAAGCTTGCACAGGGGCAGACTCAAGTTCAGTGTTTGACACCGAACCAGGCCTCGCCACCGAGGAATATTCTGCCGTCGCCCCATTCCCACCAGGCTCCAAGTTTTCACGGATCTCAATCGAGCCGCTCTCGCCGGTAGCGTTCGACTCTGGGCCTCACACATGCTCTTTTGACAGTCCCTTTGAAAGGAAAGGGGGAATCGCAGCTGGTGCAAAGATGAATTCGTCCATAGGCGAGTCCAAAGAAGTGGGTGAGGGTAAAGCCACCTCACCCATAGGCGTAGGAAAGGAGTAAACCACCTCTCCGATAGAAGCAATTTGTAGAATCCCCTGAGAAAGCAGAGGGGGGGATCACCTCCTTTTCTGAGGTAGAGCTGCTCGAGAGTGGCTCCAAAGATTGCCAAGAAGAAGCCCCTTTGCCGCATGAAGAGGATGAGAGAGGAACCACTCAACCGATCGAATGGGCATTTCGAGTTACCTCGTTCTTCTCGAAACCTAGTGAGAGCACGGCCCCGCTTGGAGGCGGCTCTCTGTACATTTCCTGTCACCAACTATTTTTTTCATTTGTCGTCATGATTAGGGTCAAAAGGGGAAAAAAGGATGCATGGAAAATAGATACTATGACCTCTCAATCCGTTGGCCAGTTAAGAGAAAATTCACTATAGTATTAGAAATTTCCAGATGGACCTTGACAAACTGGCCCGCCATTCAGGCGAATTTGTCCTCGAGCTTTGACTATAAGGGATGGTACCAACGTAACCCCCTTATATGTGTACTCGAAGGCGGTGAGCAGAGTCGACGGCCCAACGCACTCTGTGCCTAATACTTTCCTAATCCGGGGCTTTTGGCAATCTCCGTATACCTTACGGTATACACTGCCACTCGACTAAGGCCCCATAAGAGGACGAAAGTGATGTGAGCAGCCAGAACTTCTATGGATAGGAGAACACGTTTGGAAAGGGATAGGTGGGTGTGTACTAAAGAAAAGTAGAGCTTGGTGCTCCTCGAGATGGCGTGCAGTCCACCTAGCCACCATGTCTATCGAACCGAGCTCTGTCCAGGTGAGGAAAGTCCCTTATGGTACAAAGTGTGGATAGACAAAAGTTTGACGGTTTAGGTGTAAAAGAAATTTAGAAAACTAAAAAAAAATAATTAAAGATAAAGTATCGCTGAGAGGGGCGAGGAGGAAGCCCACCAACAGCTTTCCCAGGGCCCCATCAGAGTGGTTATGTCCACCTAGTGACAGTGCTTCTCTAATTTGCACTCAACCCGGGAGGAGATGCAGCTCCTTAAAGTGTAACAAACTGCACATGGTACCCTCTGCGGGGCCTTGACGCCATGGCTATAGCGAACCAGGTGGATGTCGAGATTATCTTCTGCTGGGTTCCTGGACATGTAAGAATTGCGGGGAATGAGCGCGCCAAAGAGTCCACGAGGAATGGGCGACCAGGCCAGTGTTTCGCTCTTCTTCACACCAAGTACATCACAAGTATCAGGAAAGCCCTCCTGGGTACCTGGCAAAGAAGATAGGAGACGGCCGAAGGTAACCTAGGGTTGCGTGTGATGGCACCGCGACTGTTCCTATGGACCTACTCGCAATACATCGTCGGACTCCGGTCGCTTTCAGTCGTCTTTGAAATAGACACACTCGCCGGCCCCACCACCGCCATTTGATGGAGCAGTCCCCTGCGCCTTATTATGAAGACTGCGTTATCCTCCAGACTGTTGGGCACATTCTTGTTGAATGTGTCTGGGTGATCTTCGCGCACGTTACCTGTCTCGGTACAATGACGAGCGGGATCGCTACCGCTTGTCTCTTGTACTCGGGACAGATTCATGAAACACAGACATGTATACTCTTTGACTTTTTGGAGGAGGCTAGCCTCCCCTCCGACGCCGGAGTGTGCTTCTATCTTCTTGTTGTTTTTTTTATTTGTCGCTTTCTGTGGGTTATTTTGCTTAGGTTTGCTTGTGGTTGATTTAGATTTTTTTTTTGTTTTGTGTTTATAATGTAGCTTAATATTAGACTAAAATGAGATTACGACGACTTATGCCCTTGGTAGCAGTCGCCAAATGGGCCCTATAAAGTAAAAAAATCTCTGTTCCAAGGAATCCTGCAGGTGGGTAGTTGCAACCATATTCCCCAACCGGATCCTCCTTTCCCCGGGGTAACGAGGGTTCGTACCTGTTCGCTGATTCATCTCAAAAACATACTTTCTGGAGGAGGAGGTGTCCTGTTCAAGAAACGCATGTTCTTCTTCTTCTCTTCCTCTCCCTCCACCCTCCCCTTCTCTCTCTCTCTCTTCCTCCTCCTCCTCCTCCTCCTTCTCCTCCTGCAGGATTCTGGAGGAGGAGGTGTCCTGTCCAGAAACGCATGTTCTTCTTCTTCTCCTCCTCTCCCTCCCCCCTCCCCTTCTCTGTCTCCCCCTCCTATTCCTCCTCCTCCTCCTGCAGGATTCTGGAGGAAGAGGTATCTTGTCCAGAAACGCATGTTCTTCTTCTTCTCCTCCTCTCCCTCCCCCCTCCCCTTCTCTGTCTTCCCCTCCTATTCCTCCTCCTCTTCCTGCAGGATTCTGGAGGAAGAGGTATCTTGTCCAGAAACGCATGTTCTTCTTCTTCTCATCCTCTCCCTTACCCCTCCCCTTCTCTCTCTCCCCCTCCTCCTCCTGCAGGATTCTGGAGGAGGAGGTGTCTTGTCCAGAAACGCATGTTCTTCTTCTTCTCCTCCTCTCCCTCCCCCTCCCCTTCTCTCTCTCCCCCTCCTCTTCCTCCTCCTCCTCCTGCAAGATTCTGGAGGAGGAGGTGTCCTGTTCAAGAAACGCATGTTCTTCTTCTTCTCCTCCTCTCCCTCCCCCCTCCCCTTCTCTCTCTCTCTCTCTCTCCTCCTCCTCCTCCTCCTCCTCCTTCGAGACTTCAGATATAATTCATCCTCAAGAAAGACACACACACACACACACACACCACCAATCACAAAAGAATCATCAGCGGCTCAGTCACGAGCTTTCCAATGCTGATCAAAAGATGCTTCAATAAAAAATAATAAAAATCCTAAAAAAAACAGTGACCTTTCGTCATTATCAATCCTCTGATTGATTCCATTCATGATCTAAGCAGTGGTGAAAATCGCAGAACGCACCTTGCTTGCCATCTTCCTAATGAATATCAAGCCACTGAGAGGTTTTGTATTTTTAGTCGCGTGTGACTCTTATTTCCCTATGACGGTCGGTCTTCTTTTCTTTCTTTTAGTAATAACATTGTAACTATTCGGCTGATTCTAACGAAATTTGAAACTCTTATGTTGTTTTACATTCTCTCTCGAATGATAAAATTACCGATGACCTCCCAAGCTTAGCCAGGGAATTATTTGGAAATAACATCATAACTATTAGGCCGATTCTAATAAATTTGAAACCCGTATGTTGTTTTACATTCTCTTTCGAATAATATAATTGCCAAGGTCCTCCCAAGGTTAGTCCGGGAATTATTGAAAGTTTTGAAGTTAGTAAGGTCATAAATCAGATTAAGTGAGAGCACGCGACTTAGGTCAGCAGACCTTGTTAGAACGCTTGCCGGCCTCTTTCACCCCTTGCTGGTCCTATATAGGCACGGCAAAGCTAGTGGGAGATTTACGAAGAAGTGCCAAAGACGAACGAAGGAGAGAACACAATTGCGGCACTGTGGGTCTGGAAGGCATTTCCAGGTCTTACTTGTAACGGGAGCATTACCCCTGTTGTACCATCCACCGATGGAAGTGTCTATAGGGGATGATAAAGCACATTAGAAACGCCACCTATGTGTGTAATCTTGACGAGAATTTGGTAATAATGAATTTAAATATTTTGAAAACCTTTAGATAAAAATTTAGGCGTTTTACATAATGCGTTCCCCGCAGTTAAACCAACGGGTTTTTAATAAAAAATAGGCTTTGTAGCTTCATTTTGTTGTTTATAATTTTAATTCAACCTACAGTCGGATGAGGTCTTTATCTTTTTCATAAGAAGTCGTTTCTAAAATAGCGATAAAATCTAAAATAATCCTACATTTCTGTCTTAAAAGATTAGTATTTTCTTGGTAGTTTTTTATTAGAAAAAATATTTCACTACTATTTCCAAAATAGAGATTAATTTTATTTTCATTCTTTATACATATATTCTTTTTCGGATATATATTTTTATAAGTATAGATGTTATATTTAAAAAATAGCGCAAAACAAAATTGAAAAATGCATTGTTTTGGTTAAAAAGGTTAAAATTGAAAAAAATAACTTTAATCACTTGCTTATAGCCCTTTAAAATGCCGTTTTCATGCCCGTTTACTACAGAACCTGCTGGTTGGTTCTGTAGTAAACCTTCAAAATCTGATTACAAAACAAAATATTCCCCAAACTGGACTTCGGAGCATCGCCCGATTAACCTTATTCTTCCATTCTTATTATTCTTACTCCAAACCTACTTATTACTGGTATTATTATTATTATTTCCTATATATTTTTCCATTTGATTTGATTGGGAGCAACTTTCTCTGATCAATTCGAGAAAGGTTAGCTGACGGGTGTAGATACCTTAGCCATAACACCATACACCGACGCGATTAAAATACAAAACTACACAGAGAATGCAAGAGATTGGCTAGTCCTCCTGGGCACTACAGTATTGTCCAAAAAGATCAGAACGCCTGAATTTCTATGAAAACATCTTCCATAATTTTTGCCAGAGAAAATCCCAAATTGGTGTCGATAGTCTCATATCATTTCAACACTCGAAGGGAAGCAAGAGTCTTCCGAAACCAACCAGCCTCTTTATCAAAAAACAGTAGGTAACAAAAGAAAAAAGATTTTGTAAGTCGTCTGTTTTTTCAAATGATTTAGAACAATTTTGCACCGCTGATTCGAAAATGGCATCCGTTTCCTGCGATCAGATTAGGTTTTTGTGCTACGATTAAGTCGATTTAAAAAAAAAATCCGATCTTAACTAAATGATTACTTTTTTGTGACATTTTCGGTTTTATTTTTAGAAATATTTTTCAGCCGAAATATTTTTTTAAGATAAAAAACAGCGTTTTCTGACAGAATCTATTAATTAAATGTTGCAAAAATTGATTAGTGTACTTTGAATAGTTGACATTGATAAAGATAAGTCTAAATATATGTAAATTGAATATTAATGTCATCATTGTTCAGAATTCAGAGCATAAACTTTCGTCTCTTAAAACTCCGAGAATACTCAGTGGTAGGGATGTCTCTATTCAGCGTCCAAAAGTAATCACCCTCATGACTGCAACCCAGGGTCCCTTATACCTGGTCTTCATCTCTTTTATGTCCTGATGGAGGGGTGGGGCGAGCACTGTCAGAGAGAAGTGTTTTTTCCTGCAATCTGGATGCAAAAAAATTAGGCAGATGACTTTGACAAGCTAAGATCGCGAGCTAGATCATTTAACTCCTTTGGGAAAAGGATGTGGAGCATCATCGTCATAAAACACTTCCTTCTTCTTCTTCATTTTCTTCAGCACTGGAGGAATCAACGTCAGTAATATCAGGAAGTTCTCGAAAGACAGGTACTGGAACTTCATCACAATGAGCGGCAGACGACGTTCTGATTGAAGATCAAGATACTTGAGGCTGCTCGGATTTTCTTCTGTTCATCCAGGTCAAATTACTAGTGCAAAAGTAGCAGTCAGTTCCATGGTTCGACGGCTCCCTCCAAGCTATGGCAATTCCAAATTTCAGACACCTTTTCTTGTCCATGGTCCAACGACGCAGATACTCGCTGTATACCATGTGTGGCGCCCAAGCTTTATCCTGGTCATCAAGTGTCATACCAAAATAAGCATAGTAAGCACACTTTATGAAACTAGCGACTGGATTCCTGTCAGATAAAGCTGATACATATTAATTCAGTACAAACGTGAAAATGGTTAAATACTGATAAAAAAGACAAAGCAAGTGCCTCCCCGTAGAGTCCGAGAGGCATCAAACCTACTAGAGCAGACGAGACAAGATTTTTTCAAAAGCGTTCTACTGGCAACTACCACCAAGGGAATGGTCGCCGAAAAAACATTTAGCCTAACAATTAGACCATATTAAAGCAAGTAATAGCAAAAGACAACAACACCAACAACAAAGTGAAAAAAAAAAATCAAATCCCAAACTAGAAACAAAACAAATCAACCAAAACCAATGAAAAGGTATGCTCCATTTTCGAAGTGATGCCTGCCTCCCTCCGCCACTGCCCAACCATGCAATCAACACCCAAGAACTATAGACAGTGGAGGAGGCCTGCTTTAGCCAAAATGTTGATTATGCGACTGTCTGGTATGACATTTTATTACATCAATACTATATTATATCTATGGGGAAGGGACCAATAACTTAAAGGCGAACTGACAAAGGGACGGAACACCACGAGTTTAGACGGGCCGAATAGCAAGATAAAAATGCAACGAGGTCAGGTAAAATATGGGCAATGGCAAAGCTCAAGGTTATTTAAAGAGGCATGTACAAAAATATAATTTTATTTACATAAAAATGAGAGAAATGTTGGGCCAAATTACATCAGAGAATTAATGGGCAAAATTACATCGGTAAACGAGGGGGAAATTGTAGTTATGCATCAGACTATGAAGTTAAAATTTAATGTATTACAGGGGGAGACTATTCAAATTGGGGGGGGGGGGGTAATTAACTCAAATGGGTTACTGAAGGAAAAGAGGGGTTGGCTTACGGAGGATTCCGGGTAAGGCGTCGGGGTAAGGCTTCACGGATGTCTTCTGCACTTGAGGCGAGGGCGCTCAGAGCTTCTGAGCGGGAACTTAAAGTGATGACGGTTCTCCAAAAAAAAGAGGGGGCGGTAACGTCCGGTTTAGGGGAGAGTATTTCGGCCACCCAAAAAATGAGGGGCGAACGAGGAAGGCTTCGACAGGAGCTGATGAGTGAAGTCGGAAAAATCGCTCGGTTACGATCGTTAAATGGAATTACCTCACTGGCTGGAGCTAATTCCAATACACAAATAGTTCAGCCGTCACTTTGTTTTGTTTTAAGCACCTGACTTGGAACCTAGGGGAATCTTCTTGGGTCCGGGCGGGACTTCTCAACTCTGTGTCTGCCTCATGAAGGACGAGCACTATATATGCTCTAGGCTCTCCCTGCGGTGGGAGGCGGGGTTAGTGAGAAACAGCTCTACTCTCGAATGGCCTTGAATCTTCTTGCCGAGGGGATTCTAACCCGTGTAAAGGTAGACCGTAGTGGAAGCGGTTCGAGGCTACCGCTTGTAGAGGATGGGGGGGTAGGCTTACCAATTGAAGCCTAATAGAACCTTCTCCAGCGCATGGAACTTCCGTGCTGGAAAAGAAATTCCACGTGGGGTTCCCCCACACATCTCCCAACCGAAAGATGATGCTTTACAGAGCAGTTGCGTGAAAAGGATCATCCCACCCGTCAAACTAGAATTATCAAGGGTCTAGGGAAATTCCGACCTGCTACGACACACACCAAAAAACGTAAATCTGAGCTCAGCGGGGAATTTACCGACATAAGCCTTAAACAGGTCAATTCTAGAGAATTTAACTAGTACAATTTTAAACAAAATATAATCACAGGATAACATTGGCGACATTTCAGTGGAACCAAAAAAAGTATACAATTAAATGGAGGCATAAATATGGGACTAAAGACTGAACAATTTAGTAGACCAAAAAAATAATCATAATTAGGAACATTAATGAGATAATATATATATATACAATTCACGTGGAAAACCTTCGCTCCCGCCGGAGTATGGATGAGGTAATCCACGGATCCTCTAGCCTCGAGGACGGGGTAGGGTCCCTTTCACTGGCTGAGGAGTTTGTTGCTTCCCGTGGGAAGTAGCACCAGCACCTCCACGCCAGGCTTGAATTTTCGTTCTCGTGACTTAAGGTCAAAGTAGGTCTTATACCTCTCAATAAGTCCTTCTTCACGGGATACGACACTCGTTTGTTACCTCGGGTAGACTCACGTTTGAAGGCTTTAGTTTTCTCCCAAAGGGGGGAATAGTTGCGCACTCCCTCTTGGCGCAGGCAAACTTGTCGCTCCGGAGGGCTTGGAACTCCGGGTCGATAGGAATTTCCAGGGGAACAGGTGCACGGGATTCCAGGGCTGCCTGTGTACGAGTAATCACGGGTTGGGCCACGGGATGGTCGTGAATTACGGGGTTCTGACCGAATAAAACGGAGCAGAACTGGATTGGGGCCGCAACCACTTCAGCCCAACTGGACATATAGTCACACTCGATGTGACAACAAATTACTTGGAAACGACTGGCCCGGCCAAGGTAGTCGTGGACCACCGAAAATTTCTTGTGGTCGGGCCCAACAGGGGGGAGTAGGTCCTCAGACACTATAATACAGGTGCACCCGGTGTCACGGACGAGGGTGGATACTCGGCGACCGTTCACAGTTCCGTTCTCGAACTTCAATCCACCAGGGATGTTCTCATTAACGAGAAAGTTTACCTGATGGACCGGGTTTTTGGCGGGCGAGGGAGGATCGGGGGTCTCCTGAGGCTACGGAGGAGGATCAGGGCCGGCCCAGATTTGGTGCACTTGGCGGGACTGAGAGTTTGCGAATCGGGAGTTTTGAGGACAGTTCGTGCGGTAATGGCCGGGAACTCCGCAGGTGTAGCAGACGATCGGATTCTTTTGGTACGGCACAACTGGGGAGAAGAAACAAGGGGCTTAACGTCTCGGTGTTCAGATGGATGGAAGTTTCTTGGCTTCGAAGGACTAGGAACTTTTGTAAATCTTGGAAGCAATTTAGGGGGTCTTAGGACCATAAAATTTAGTTTTGGGAGGCGATTGAGGAGCCTTTTTAACATCCTTAGGGTCTTAATCGTGATTACCCACGTAAACATCGGCTTCTTCCAAGCACTCCTTGAAAGTGGCGCAACGTTTATCCTCAATGAAGGCGTGAATTTCGGGAGCCACGGAAGCTAAAAGCTGATCCCTAAGGAAGAAGTCCAGAAGAGACTCGTAGACCTGGGGAAACTTGCACGCATCCAGCCAACACTGAAGGTTTCTTTGGGGGATGTACCCGTGTTGTCGAAAAGTTTGGCCAGGGCGGATCCTTTCCTGGCGGAATCGGGAGCGGTAGAATTCGCTATTCATGTGAACAGCGGCTAACAATTCGGACTTTAACGTGGAATAGTCCAAAGTTACTTCCGGGGGAAGGGATACGAAGATATCCCTTAACTTGGCATTTAGGACGAGAAGTAAGCGAGCGACGCCATCATTTTCGAGATCCCATCTATTGATCTGAAAGATTCTCTCAAAATGGGCCAAAAATGACCCAAAGTCCTCTCCATCATTAAAAGCGGGAAGGTGGACTGAAGGAGTTTGGGGAATTTCAGCCCGGAAACCGATGGACTGAGAATCCATTCCATTTCGGCGCATTTCCAGCTCATGCTGCCTAATTTGTTCACGTTCTTCCATCTCCATCTTCAGTTTGTTCTTCTGCATTTTGTTCTTCTCCATCTCCATTTTCAGTTTGTTCTCTTCCATCTCCATTTTGTTCTTCTCCATCTACATCTTTCTTAGTTTCCTCTCCCTTCGCTCTGCCAGTTCGTTCCTCTCTTTTTCCTGTACGTAATTTAGCAGGTCTTTGCCCGCAAGACCTAACATTTCACCCTGACTCTTGAATTTTTCGAATGATGACATTTTTACGCAGTTAACTGAGGGAACACTGACACGCGAACAAGCTAGGACAGTACCCACACGAAACGAATACTTGAATATTCGTGAATGCCATGTTCACACAAAAGAGAAATTATGATACAGCTACCTACCTCTGCTGTTTCTAAGCGGAAACAAAATTAAAATGGTCCTACCAGAATTAGGACACCAAAGACCTTAACTCTTTTGGATTAATAACCAGGAGAGTCTCCAAAATTCAAACACAATAAAAAAATTAATTACCTGGGGTCCAACACAAAATCTAAATAGATTACGTTTCAGTGCTCTTCAATTAACTTGAACTTGCCTTCTGCCAGTACAATACAAAAAATAAAATAAAAGGGATGTACGTGAATAACAAGGGAACTTCTAATATCGAAATTAAAATGACACGGGTTCGTAAAAACCCCAAACATACTTGACACCAAAATTATATAATATGTATATTAATAAATATATATGTCGTGGTATGACATTATATTACATCAATACCATATTATATCTATGGGGGAGGGACCAATAACTTAAAGGCGAGCCGACAAAGGGACGGAACACCACGAGTTTAGACGGGCGAAATAGCGAGATAAGAGTGCAACGAGGTCAGGTAAAATATGTGCAATGGCAAAGCTCAAGGTTATTTAAATAGGCATGTACAAAAATATAATTTTATTTACATAAAAATGAGAGAAATGTTGGGCAAAATTACATCAGAGAATTAATGGGCAAAATTACATCGGTAAACGATGGGGGAATTGTAGTTATGCATCAGACTATGAAGTTAAAATTTAATATATTACAGGGGGAGAATATTCAAATTGGATGGGGGCTGAATTAACTCAAATGGGCTACTGAAGGGAAAGAGGGGTTGGCTTACGGAGGATTCCGAGTGAGACGTCGGGGTAAGGTTTCACGGATGTATTCTTCCCGTGAGGCGAGGGCGCTCAGAGCTTCTGAGCGGGAACTTAAAGTGATGACGGTTCTCCAAAAAAAGGGGGGGGGGGCGGTAACGTCTGGTCCAGAGAAGAGTATTTCGGCCACCCGAAAACGAGGGGAGAACGAGAAGGGCTTTGACAGGAGCTGATGAGTGAAGTCGGAAAAATCGCTCGGTAGCGATCGTTAAATGGAATTACCTCATTGGCTGGGGCTAATTCCAATACACAAATAGTTCAGCCATCACTTTGTTTTGTTGTTAGCACCTGACTTGGAACTAGGGGAATCTTCTTGGGTCCGGGCGAGACTTCTCAACTCTGTGTCTGCCTCGTGAAAGACGAGCACTATATATATCCGAGGCTCTTCCCGCAGGGGAAGGGGGGGTAGTGGGAAACAGCTCTACTCTCGAATGGCCTTGAATCTTCTTGCCGAGGCGATTCTACCCTTGGTAAAGGTAGACCGTGATGGACGCAGTTCGCGTCTAGCGCTTGTGGGGGGAGGGGAGCGGGTAGGCTTACCAATTGAAGCCTAACAGAACATTCTCCAGCGCATGGAACTTCCGTGCTGGAAAAGAAATTCCACGTGGGATTCCCCCACAACCACAGTCAGGTGTGCACGAATTCCTCCCGAACACAAGGGAAAAGCGGTAGTGTCCCCGCTCGTCAAGGGCGTGAGACAAGTAACGTGCGCGGAGATTCCCAGGACTGAGACAGTCAACAAGAATCTACCGAACAATTTGAAGGACCACGCAGTCGTCACAGTAAGGAAATGTGCCAGATTCGGAGACGATGGAATAAAACCTGCAGGCGTCGGAGAATTAGGAGTAACTTTAAGTTCAATTCGGCCGACTCCTATCTTCTTTGCCAGTCACCCCGAACGGCTGACATGATTCTTGCTGTGGAGCCAGTCCTCGCGTGTCCTTGGCACCCTCATACGTCCGCTCATTTCCCGCAATCATTACTTTTGCAATGCATCGAGAGCGCCCAGATCGCTCTGGGAGAGCAATAAACCATAACTTCACGTGCGAACCGAGCACGACGCGTAATCTCTCGTAACTGGTCGTCTAATAGAGACCGGTTTGATGGATTGCATTGAAATACCGCAATTCACGCTCGGCTTCAGATGCATAAAACTCGCATCCGCAGTTGAGCTTCAAGCGAATAAAGGAACTGTAAAGGAGTATAGCGGTAATCCTATCATAACTATAGGAGGGGAACTTCGCGGAACGACGCAGGCCCTAGCGACGGTAAAATATCGAAAACAAGTCCAAGAAAACGGTGAGATTCTTCCACTTCCAGTCTATGCCCGTTTAAGAACATGTCCAGGTCTTGGTGGAGTCGTGGATTGCGACAAACCCCTTAGATCTTAGTCTTGGCCAAGGAAAACTGAAAGCTGTGTGCCTCGGCATAGCAAGAGATGCTGTTAACTGCGTGTTGGAGTAGATGCTCTAGAGTTGGCATCTGTGCCGCACCAAAAGAGATCGAAAGGTCATCCGAGTCGAGCGTAGCGAGAACATCTTCAGGCAGCCACCAAGATAATGCCATTGATACTCAATGCAAAAGTGTGAAACTGAAGCCCCTCCCCCCTCTTATTCCATTGGATTTGAGAGAGCTCATTCCACCCGGGCTCACAGAAACTCCCTCTCATAGTGAGGAGGGTCTCCACGAAATCGTATTGCCATGCAGCATTATAGGCCTTCTCCAGATCGAAATACACCGTTGCAAATTTCTCTCTACGAAGGAAGGCCTTGCGGATAGCCTTTTTCAGACAGAGGAGATACGTGGCCTCCTCTGTTAAGGAAGTAAGCTAATCTATTATTTACCAATTTCCAAATCAACTTGAACAAACAGGATTTTATAGAAATAGGGAAGAAGCCGGGCGAGGTAGAATTCTTATTTACCCTGCTTGGAAAAACACTCACGATAGGCATTCTACCGGAGTCTGGGAAAATAACCTCTGTCCAGATACCTTTAAATAAATCTCACAGAAAGTTCATGCCTCTTTCAACCGGGTGTCCAACTATGACGTACGGGATATCGTCCGCACCAGGGATGGTATTCGTGCATGAAGCAAGTGGAACTCAGTTCGAATAGCGTATGCAGGTCATGAATGGTTCCCCGCCTCTTGAGTTAAAATCCAGCCAGCAGCCTTCCATGAGCACACGACATGCAATAAATGGTGGCGAAGCAGTATCGCTCTATAAGAATACGGAGAAAGCGCTCACGAAAGACTCCGCCATAGACGCGGTGTCCGAGATTACGGTTCCATCTTCTTAGCAGGTGGGAGGGAGTTTTGGCAAGATCTTGACCCAAAGTTTATGACACACTTCTGCACATCTGCATGGTGGTTCTTCCCTTAGTCATCATGGGACTCTTTGGGGCCTTCAACCACGCGCCAGGTCTCCACAATCCCTACATGACCAGGAATTCAGCAGAATCTCAGACAATCTCGACATCCGTGATGTTCACGGCAGCCTTGGCATCACGGATACTGCTAACGCGGAGGGTGCGGAGATTTCAAATACTTCTAGAGAGCTCATTGAGTTGTTATAAATCACAATTGCATCTTAGAACTGGACAAGACGCGTAATCTCCCCTACCGAGTCATTTATTGCTACTACCTTGGACGTGAATATAGAGGCCACGCCCGGTAGAGCTCCGTGTCAAGTTTGACACGAGGTGTCCTCCAAAATATCGAGCGCAAAACTCCTTGCATTACGGAGGCTTTGGGGATCAGAGTGGTGGCGACAGAATTATACTACCTGAATCTTGGCCAAGGAAAATTCAACCCTTTGCGCTTCAGCGTAGCGAGAGATAAGGTTAATACATGTTGGAGTAGATTTTCCAGAATTGGCACCTGGGCTGCACCAAAAGAGATCGAAAAGTCATCTGAGTATATTGTAGCGAGAAAATCTTCCGGCAGCTCCGAGGTGATACCGTTCATGCTTAAGGTAAAGCGCGTGAGAGTGAGAACACTTCCCTTCAAGGTGCCTTCCTCTTATTCCGTCGGACCGAAGAGAGATTTTCCTATCTGTCTGTCCGCCCTAATAATGTGGAGGATCTCCATGATACCGTATCACAATGCGGTATTATAGGCTTTCTCCAGATAGCATTTTCCAGCCTGCGGAGAGCATCTTACCCGGAGTGGAACTTGCGAAAGCCACACTGTGCAAAAGATAGGTGGCTTCCTCTGTCTAGGAAGTAAATTAATATAATATTTATCAATTTCTCCATCAACTTGCAAGCGCAAGATGTTAGGGCATTTGGGAAGAAACTAGCCTGGGTAGAATGTTCTCTCTGGTTTAGAAAGGCACTCACGGTAGCCATTCACCCAGAGTCTGGGGAGGATCCCCTCTGCACATATACTGTTGAACATATCTAACAGAAATTCCATGCCTCAATCTTTCGGGTGACGGAGCATTGCATAAGCGATATCGTCCAGACCAGGGACACTATCCGCATATGACACGAGAGATGAATGCAGCTCACTTAGGGTAAACAGGTCGTTGACAGGTTCCCTTACTCTCGAGATAAAACCCAGTCGACGGCCTTCAGTGAACCTACGGCGTGCAATAAAAGTTGGTGGAGTAACATCCTTAATAGAGAATTCCTAGAAAGATGTCACAAAAGACTCACCAACGGACGCTTGGTCTGAGATTGCCCTCTCATACTCCTGGGGAGTGTGACGATGTTAATGCGAGAACTTGCCTTAAATCATCATGGAACGCTTCCACACTTCTGCTTGAGGTCTTCTCGTCGAGTGAAGATACGTATACCCGCCAGGAAGATAGGCAGGTGAGCTTCGAAACATACCATAACGTAGCCCTAGCTTATAGCGCATATATGTATGCTTATCGCTTCTCTCTGAGCGCCGCTTCCATTCAAACCACCATAAAGCAGGTGGACGGCGTGCAATTTCCAAGATGTTCTAGGAATATTAGTTAGGCCCACGGCGGTGCGGTTGTCGGAAAAGAACTCAATGGCTTCATCCACCGATCTAAAGTCTTCGACAGGGACAGAAAAGCCATTCATTTCCTGAAATACATACCCATGCGCCGGTTCTAAGCACTACCCAGGTAGTTTCTCGGGGTGTGTCTGCCCTAAAATTGATCTTTGCATATAAAAGTGATCACTACCATGGAGGTCATTGACCAACTCCCACCAAAAATCAGGCTATGTATCTGGAAAACACAAAGATAGATCAAGACAGGAAAATGAAGCGGTTCTCCAACTCTTTTATCAGGTGTACATACATGGACTTGAGCCCTGGAATTGATTGTGTAGTCCTCTCCATAGGAGTTCCTACTGTTCAAATCCCGGGGAGTAGAAAGGATCTGAGAAACCGTGCCACGACGCCAGGAAGTCTGCCTGAAATAAAAGTATATCTCCTATCCAAGTGTAATTGCATTGCCACTGCCTGGAATGAGGTATTTAAAGTGAGATGAAGAACGGAGTCATCATGATGAGTGTAAATCGCGCATCCACCTGCCCGATCCTCATCCCGCAGTGGCTGGGTTACGAAACCATTATATCCCTGGAGAGTGGGAATTGAGCATATGCCCAATGTGACATCCTTAGACGAATAGCTAATGGAGAACGAAAGGAGACAAGCTTCCGCAGTTTCTACCCGTTAGGTCGGAGTTCATAGTAATTAAATTTAAGTAAAATGCACATCAGGAAGAACTTGAATGATCTGCAAGGGTCTTTTTCGAGCAGAATACTCTTATCTTTCCCAGAAGCATTTCGGAATGAGGGGAAGGGGGACGAAAGCAGTACTCCTTTCGAGGACTTATTTGGAGAGGTTAGGTTTTTCGTTTGAGTATTTTCCTCTGGCTGCCACGAATCATTTTGCTAGCGGGGCGACCTGGGATTCAAGGGTCCTTCGTCTTTTGAAGTGTCCCAAGTTTTCGAGATGTCCCGTTCAGGCTTAAACATTATTTTGGGAGCCAAATGGTTTCTAAATGGCACCGCAAATAGAACGAGGCAAATTACTTATTTAAAAGGGGAGAAGACCACTATGTGATAAAAAATGAAAGTTTAAAAGATTCATCTGCCAGAAGAAAATGAAGGCAGGACACGCGATCATTTTAAGGTTCAGGAAACAGAACGACCAAAGAGTAGTGTAATGAGGGCATTCTAGTAGAAGATGGGCGACCGATTGGTCCCGACCACAAAAACGGCAGCAAGATCTGATTCGAGTACCGAGTACCAGCCGAAACGAGATGACCATGGGTAAGTCTCGTTTGGCCGATGCGAATGCGTTAAAGGACCACATCTAAGGACTTTTGTCTCTGAAAGTTCGAGGGCCAAGAGCGAACAGACTTTTTGATTTTATATAATTTAAATAATAAACACCCATTCCATTCGTCCTGCCACAACTGATAAATATATTCTCTTATAGAGGGAAATAAATGTCAAAAAGGCAGTGCCAAGTTATCTGGCAATGCAGAATAATCTGAACGTGCTAGCTGATCAGCCATCTCATTGCCCAGGACCTCTACATGCCTGGGGACCCAACAGAATAGAAATTGATATCGGGACGCATTTTGGACCAGCTAGTCACCAATTTCTGCGACTAAGGGATGGGGAGCACTAAAAGAGCGAATTGCTTGTAAAGCACCCCTAGAGTCGGATAAAATGAGGACATCTTTAGAAGGTAAAATATGGATTAGTCTAAAAGCTAAATAATAGCTGAAAGTTCAGCGATAAAAATAGAAGCTGCCTGCAGCAATGCCAAAGTTGAAAACTCGCCTGAGTAGGTGGCTGCGACACCCACGCCACTGTCTGACTTTGAACCACCCGTGTATATCGGGCAGTGTTGTATATTTGAGATCGCATGCTCTACGAACAGGCTCTTAAGGAAGCAAGTGTCCACGGACGACTGGTCCAGGCTCCACATGCTGGAACAAACTGTGGGAGGTGGACCACGCCAACTAGGGGTCAACAACGACGGAAAGGCAAGGGCCCTTAGAGCACCCAGGTTGGAGAGAAGATCTATCCGGAGGTTCAAGGGGTGGAGTAAAGACGGCAACCTATCGAATGCCACCGCTGACTGGGCAGCATACAGGCATCTGTAAACCTTTGATACAGGGGCATGCTGTACACGACAAAGGTATTGCATACAGATCTGGAGTCGATGATGGGGCAAGTGGAGCACCCCACTCTCACAGTAGAGGCTGTTAACAGGAGAAGTGCGGAAAGCTCCAATGTATAGACGAACTCCGAGGTTGCGAATGGCGTTCATCATTTTAAGGGCTAAAGGGGAAGCAGAAAAGTAAACTTGGCACCCATAGTGTAACTTAGATTGGACGAGGGTAGTGTATAGTGACCACAGTGTTTGACGATCACTGCCCCACGACGTGTGGGAGAGGACTTTCAAAATGTCTATAGTCCGCAGAGAGCTCGTTCGAAGATGGCGTAGGTGTGGTAACCAGGATAGCTTGGGATCAAGAGTTACGCACAGAAACCGAAACGCAGAAACGAACTCTATCTTTACGCCTTATTGGGAGATAGATGGCAGAACAAGAACCCCTCAACCCCGGTGGAAATGCATTGCCTTAGTTTTTCTCGTGAAAAAGCAGAATCCCCTAAGCTGTGCACTTTTTGAAACAGCATCGACTGCTAGTTGCAGCCACGCTGCTAACCGAAGGCGAGGCGAGGAACAGTATAGTGCCAAGTCATCGACGAAAAGGTTGGCGATACACCGACTTGGAGAGAGGAAATGATATCATTGATCGCAATTACAAAACATAAAACACTTAATTCGCTGCCCTGAGGAACTCCCTCCTATTTGGATTGCAGGTCAGAGTAGGTGTCTTGAAAACGCACCATAAAGGATCGAGACGCTAAGAAACTTTTGATAAAAGACGGTAAAAGACCTCTCAGACCCCAGAGATATTGCTGTTTTATGACTCCGTATCTCCATGTTGTATCGTAGGCTTTCTCAATCTCTAAAAATATGTCTAAGACTCGGTGCTTTAACGAGGAAACTTTTTGGCCCGATCCCTCGAAGCATACTAAGAGATCAAGAGTACTAGGACCCTTTGCGAAAACCGCGCTGGAATGGATACAGTAAGTGATTGCCCTTCAAGAAAAAAGCACCAGATATGAGCGGCATAACTAAGGCACACCTGACTAATGTACCGGATAGTGTGCATGAATCAATACTGAGGATCTTCAATGCCTGTCTGAACAGTGGTAAGACGGAAAAGATGATCTTAATGAAACCGTGCAAATCGAAAGCTACCGTCTCATCTCGCTATTCGAGTTTCTTAATAAACTCCTGAAAAGCTCCTAAACGAAAGTTTAAAAAAAAACCTTAAAAATAGAAAACTGTACAACCAACAACAACACGAGTTCAGGAGCAAGCGAGGAACGGAAAGCGAGCTGGTAATTATAACAGGAAAAAATCACCATAGAAAAAGCATGAGGCAACAGAGTAGACATCATATTCCGCGATGTTGCCAAAGCTTTCGACAAGATGTGGATACCCGGCCTGAAAGCGAATATCAGCAGCCTTAACATAGAAATCAACCTATGTAAAATATTATGTAGCCAGCTGGATGGAAGAAAAGCTACTTTACACCAAAACGGAAAAACGGGAGAGGCATTCGAAAGACAAGTGGGTGGCTCTCTCCGATATTGTACATCATAGACCTATCTCAACCGACACACAAGAGTGATATGTACATCCAATTAGCAGATGAAATCACACAGAATATTACCCGCGATAGAAAAAAAAAACAATAGAGACATAGTACAAAGGACGGCCAGAGAAATCAAACATATATGTAAACGATTATGAGAAAAGAAAGACAATTAAAACGAACAAAAACACGTTAAAATTAATTCCCGTGACCTGAAGGGCGAGTCCTCGCACTCAAACTATCGACAAAAGGATATACCGCCCATTTAACACAGAAGGCGTCGGAAGCAAAAACGACCCTAACATCACTGCACAGATTCCAAAACCTTTCAAGTAATAACAAGAGGAAGCTACACATGGCCCTCGTCTGCCTCAAGATGCTTCATCTGATAATCCCTACGCACACATTGAGCAACTCGCAAATAAAAAAGGGCTGGAGAACCGCATTTGAACCTGTAAACAAAGTCCTACACAAACATGCAAAAAACTGTGGGAGAAACTAAACGAAACTACCACAGGAAGAATTATATAAAATCACCTTACCTGATAATGAAATCCGTCAAAACCGATATATACAACGATTCGACGGAAGCAGAATAAAAACTAAAAAATATTAACCCGATATATAAATAGAAGAAAAAAAAACGAATAAGAACCGAAATTGCTAACTTAACCAGAAAAACAAAATAGAAAACTGAGGTAGATAAACAGAAATAGATAACCAATGGGACCACAAATGAAAATAAAATAATGAGAAAGTGGCCTTCCGCGATATCATGACGCGCGTTGAATGCTGGCGGAGCAGCATCCCGCCTAGATAATGCGGAGAAAACAGGCGCGAAGGATTCCGAGATTGCGGTCCCCTTCTCCTGGTGAACGGGACGGGGTCCTTCGAGAACTTGCCCCAAATCCTTATGACTCGCTTCCACACCTCGGCTAGAGGGTTCTCCTCGTTAAGTAAAGACACGTATGCCCGCCAAAAAGAGTATAGGGTTTGCTTCGAAATATACCGGAACCTAACGCTAGCTCGAAGAAATTCACCAACAGTGAAGTCATTCGATCGGCGCTTATAGCGTATGTAGGCATAACGCTTCAGTTTGAGCGCCTTCTCAAACTCGGTTGACCACGACGGTAGCGGTCGGCGTGCAAAACGGCCAGGCGTTCTAGGAATAGTAGTTAGGCTCACGGCGATGAAGTTGCCGGAGAAAAACTCAACGGCCTCATCTACCGACCTAAGCTCCTCGACTGGGACAGAGAAATCAGTCATTTCCTGAAATGCGGACCACCGCGCCCGCGCTAAGCACCACTGGGGTGGGCTCTCGGGTGACATCAACCCAGAAAATGATATTTGAATGGGAAAGTGATCACTACCATGGAGGTGGTCGACCACCTCCCTCCAAAAATCAAGCTGAGCATTCGGAGAGCACAAAGATAGATCGAGACAGGAAAATGAAACGGTTCTCGGGCAATGATACGTAAACCTATCCACATTTAGGACACCTATCTTCAGCGCGCCAATCAGGTAGGCAAGGAATTGACCCCGGGGATTAATCGAAAAGTCTCCCCAGCGGGGGTATCTAGCGTTCAGATCTCCAAGAAAGAAAAAGGGCCTCGGCAACCGTGCCACGACGCGGCAGAAATATCCGGCGTCGAATGTACGCGAAAATAACAATATACATCATATCCAGGTGCAGCTGAACAGCTACTTCCTGAAAGGAGATATCTAAAACGAAGAGAAGAACCGATACGTCATGCCCGGCGTAAATCGCGAATTCTCCAGCCCGGCCCCCATCCCGCGGTGGTGGGGTCGCAATACCCTTATAAATGGTGGGCAGGGAGCACGCACCCAACATGGTCTCCTGCAAAAAGATAGCTAACGGGGAACGAGAGGAGACGAGCATCCGCAGCTACTCCCAGTTGGTCCGGAGTCCGCGGCAATTCCATTGAAGGAATATGCCTTCGAGGGCTAGCTCGGAGGAGATGCGGGACCCTCTTTGTAGAAAAGGCCTTCACGGGAATGGCCATATGCTTCCCGGAGACAGAAGTCCGGGTGTTTTTGGCCGCACAATGTATAGAAGGTGCTGTGTCGCCTTCTATGACTTATCGGGAGAGGTTGGACTCGCTATGCGAGTCTTTTCCTCTTTCCGCCTCAAAACTTTAGGCGAGCGGGGCGGCTTTAGAGACAGGGTTCTTTCTTTTGGAGGATCAACCGTCTCCGAGCCACCCAGCGTACCTTTGGGTGTGGGCGAGGAGCCGAAAGTCCTTAAGTGCTGTCATCCTTTCGGGGAGCAACTTTAGGAACCCCGGAAGATGGCTTCACAACCATCTTCAGGGGTGTTTCCTCCTGTGAATCTAACGACTCGGTGGAGGCGCGCGGCCGTTTCGCCTTATGGGAAACGGTCACGCTGGGAAAAGGGAGGGGAGCCATATTTTAGCCGGGGCTGGGTGTGAACCCCTTCTGCCGCGAGCTTTACCAGGGGAGTGCCCGAGGTGGGTATAACCCGCAGAAAGGTCCCGAATGGGCGCGGAAACGACCGTGCTCGTAGGCTTGGATGGGCCAGGAGCAGAGGGCGTCTTTCTTAACATTGAGGCATAGGACGTCCCGGGCAGCGCCGGACGCGCCAAATGAGAGAAGTTACTAGGCCTGAACGGCCAGGATTTCCTTCTCAAGGAGATACGCATCACATTGCTTCGAAGAAGCGGGGTCCGGCTCTCCGCAACTGACACACTTGGCTGCACACGATTTGGACTTATCCTGTACGGCCTTGGAGCAACTTACACAGACATCGGTTAACCCCGAATTTGCGCGTCTACAAGAGCGATTAGTAGGTCAGAGTAGTAGCACTCCGCGGTAGTGGCACGAATGCCTTCATGCGGTAGCAATATCAACCTGCAAACACTGACTTAGCCAGATCTAAGGTGATGTCATCTATGAGGTAGTCCACGAGTTCCCTCGCATAAATTACTCCGTTCATGAAGTTAATGGTAGAGTGTGGCGTCACACTCACCTGCGTGCCATCTAGTGTCCAAAAGGCACTAATCATGGCCGCCTCGGAGGGATTTGAAGCATTCGCCAAAAGGCTCCCATCCGAGACGGGTCACCTTCGGCTCTCTACCAATCACACTAGCTAGAGCTCTCCTTTGATGGATCACGTTGCCCTTAGCCAACATGCTGTCATCAGTGGAGCGAATAACAAGGAAGCGTTTGAAGCCAGCGGGCTCGAAAACGCCTGGTAGCCTCTGAATCAGGGGCCGCGATGTAGTTGAGGCTCCGCTCTGCGCACTTTGCCATAAAGATAACAATGACTACAGGTGATCTAGTATTAGTCGGGGTATATCAACCTGAATCAGGGGCCCCGATGTAGTTGAGGCTCCGCTCTGCGCACTTTGCCATAAAGATAACAATGACTACAGGTGATCTAGTATTAGTCTGGGTATATCAACCTGAGAGGCGCCCGTACCTTCCTATCCCCAACTTCATTAAGCAATTTCAACGACTACGATCAACCATATTGGTCGGCGATCAATATGGACCGTTCTCAGCATGATCTTTCTCCTAAATGGAGAAGATTTTGGCTGTCACAAGGGCCCTAGCCATGAGATGAGATTACTCCTCTCCTTGTACGGCCCCGGGGGCCCGAGCCGTCTGAAGAGGAATATGCAAATGGGCGGACTCGGGTTCAGTGCTTAGCACCAAGCCCTTGTTAGACATCGTGGAATGTTCTAACATCTGTGGCTGGGTCACCTCAGGGACCATGTCTATCTCGGGGGGGGGGCGCTCCATATGCCCCCCCCCCCCCCTCCTCGAGACATCACAGATCTTATTCGAGGTTCCTTTTTCACCTAATGCCGGCGAACCGGCATCCGTCGAGGAAGAGAGGGGGGCACGTATAGTGACCCCTTGTATGATCTTGACGCACGAGTGCAGGATGTTAAAGGGCACGGGCCGACGGGCCCTGTCATCCTTTGCTCACTTAAGATAGTTGGCCTCATCGAGCCGCTCCCATCGGGAAGGGTCAATTTTGGGTCGCCTGCCGACTTTCTTGGCAGTCCCTTTACAAAGTAAAGGGGGTACTATCGATGGATAGTCCCCTACACCCGTATACCTTGGAGAGGAGTAAGCCTACTCTCCGGTGAGAGTTTTGGAGGGTCCCCTGCGAAAGCACAGGAGGGGGACGTCCATTTCTTCGTTGAGCTACCCGAAGCCGGCTCCGTCGATGGTAAAGGGGGAGGGGAGAGAGGTCTTTTTAGATTTTCATCATGGGGCATGGTGACCCTATACTTGTCATGGGACGCAAGCGCACATCACCCCACGCAGTAGCCCGCTTTGCGAGGGGTGAATATGTGGCCGGCAAAACCAGATGCTCCTATTTGAAGCCAATCCTCCCGCCTAGTGACCTGGCAGCCCATCAGCTGGCAGCTCCACCTTGTGCACGGCGTAAAATTGATACACAGGAAAAGAAGGAATAAAGGGTATGTGAGGAAGGTGTGGGTGGGGATGAAGCGGGTTTTTAAAAACCTGTCACCTCAGGCCGGAGCTCAAAGGTGAGGGAACATTTCTTCCTTCCCCCCTTAGTCCCGATCCGGGATAGTTTGATGAGAGGAAGCTGGTCGGCGTCTATCCTGTGAAATTTGAGGCTGGCCAGAGAAAGCTGTGGGAGAGGTTGTATGGAAATTGAGAAGGTAGGGTAACAACACCGGCCAGTAATGCAAATCGCCGCGCCACTTATGGGGCAAGAGGAAACGAATAAGCATACATTTTGCGTCTCGGGATAGAATTATAAGGAGACGGGAGTCTACAAAGAAGCTGAGCAAATACAGACTTTAAACAAAGGAAATTGTAACGAAGACGTGCGACAAGCAATAGAGATAAAACTATTGGAATATGTAATAAATCGAACACACATTGTTCTTCGGTAGCTCTGCCTTAGGGGTGAAAACTTAGGAGCTGGATGATGGAGGCTTGTCCTTCGGACAAGTCTAGGCCACGCTCCCGGGAAGATAAAACGGTATATATAGGAGAGCAAGGATAAGAATTGTCATTAAAATTAAAGATTATAATTGTTATTAAGTCATTATCATACCCAAATTAGCGTTTAAGGTATCCCCTTTAATTCGCCTAAGTCTTGTTACTCTAGAAGTCAATACTTCGCGTTGAATAAGAAAACCTGTTTGTCATCCGCAAAGTACCTTTCGACGTGCCACTGCTCTCTTTAATAGAGGGCCTATTAGAAAAAAAGTATACTATCGTAGAATGGACTCTCGACGATATACCTTATATGACTATTCGTCGAGGGAACTTCTTTAATTATCTTTAGAGTGCGTTAATGTCTGGTGGCCGATATTATGTATCTTCGATATGCTTAAGAAGTGGAACTGAGCTCAAGGATAATAATATTGCTATCATAAATAAAATAGAGTTTTATTAATAATAACTATCAACAAACACAAGACGGAAAATATTGACATAAACAGAGAATGGAAAGGGTCGTGGGGGCTCGGGCTAATCCGAGGATTAAAGGATTTAAAAAGGTAAAACAAATATAGAGTTGAAGAGATGGGATGGTTCGCTAAACCATTTAAAGCACCGGATAGAATTGACAAAAGGGTTCAATACTCAAAGGTGACGTTTGGCTTAGGTAACTTTATACGAGTGGTGCAGTGGAAGGCGACGTGAAGGAATTTTCGGTCCGCTGGCGAGTTCCATCCGAAGGGGGGGAATAAGATGATCCTGATGTGGCGTCTAAGGAATGAGAAGCGTTTCTAGACGAATGGCTTGAAGAACAATGGCTGTTCTACGTTGTTCTCTTCTGAACAATAGGGGAAGGTGAGAACCGTCTCTTGTCTACGGGTTCAAGAACAATGGCTGTTCTAATGTTGTTCTCCTCTGAACAACAAGGGGGAAGGGTGAGAACCGTTACTTGGCGAAGGGCTCAAAAGAACAATGGCTGTTCTACGTTGTTCTCTTCCTGAACAACGAGGGGGAAGCCTTAAGGACTTGGCGTCACGAAAGGCTCGAACCTTTGGCACTCAAGGGATATTGTCCTCCTTCTGGACAAGTGATGGTGAATCTCGAGGTCGAGGTCTCTTGGCGCACAAAGTGAGAGAGGGTCGTGGTGATGTTTCGCGACGAAAATCTGGATCTCCAATCTGATCTTAGTGGTAAAGTTTCCATCTAAATAGTCGAGACACTCCCTTGCCGTGGGGGACAATGGAGTGGGAACTTCGAGGGAATGCACAGCCGAGGCTGGGAACAATGCCTTATCTGCCCATAAGCCTAACTTAATCTGGCGAGGTTGGCGTATGGGGGCGAACGGGGGGGACGATAACCTCCTTGTTTAAACATTGACATCCGGTGGCTGCGATAAGGCGCCAAGCTTCGAAGTGAAGATGCACGTGGGAGCATCATGGTTTTAAATAATATGTGATAGGGGTTGAAACTAACGCTGCTCAACCCATTCTATCACATATACTTTTGCTACGTCCTTTCTTACAGTCCTTCTTTGCCACGATAAACCGTAAACCTTCGGTAAGCCCAGCCAACTATAAGAATGCCCTTGAAGAATCATCTTTGGAGTCAGATAATTGCACATTTATATAAACTGGTAACCAACCTGCTATAAACTGGTGAAATTGGTAACTCACAGCTATAAACTGGTTACATCGCTATAAATTGGTAACTTATACACCCATAAATTTGTGACCCTTCGTTTCGACCGGACAGTGAAGGAATCAAAGAAATGGACTAATCAAGCCATCGTCAGGCATGACAAGGTGAAAGGGACTTCGTAAACGCTATCAACATCAAGCCGCCCATCTTCAATGAAACAGCAATTTCAGGTTGGTTCCAAATTGTGGAGGCCCTTTTTCACATCTCCGGAAGAAAGAAAGAAGAGACAAAATTTCCATGTATTGGCCTCACTTCCTTCTGAGGCCGTCTACGTCTTCCGGTGGCCATTACAGCGGACTGACGCCAAACAGGACGAAGGGATACGCGAGTCGCTAACGAGGACACTAACAACAAGCCCACTATAAGCCCAAAAAGAAGAAGACCTGGACAACTTCATCATCGTCGGCCTTCAATTTCGAAGGAGCTTCAGTAAGAATGGTGGAAGGACGCATTTCTACCAGACGGACCACTGCAATCAACACTGGAACGAGATGATGCCAGACGAAACTCACGCCTACGTTCGGGTACAGTTTTCTTAAACTTAATAACAAGCGTAGAAAGTGTTGTGTTCTAGTGATGATTCATTTAACTGCCCAAATTCAGTATTTATTTAAAGAACTGAACAGTATATGTCCGGTGGTGTGAGAAGGATATAACTCCGAGCAATTTAATAATGTACAAAGTCAGTTAATTGATAATTATACATAGTCCATCTATGCATTAATATAAAGGTTAAGTCAGTATGCTCAAGTTCAGTTCAGCTAAAAGTGAGGTGTTCTGGTACGCACACGCAAGCATGGGAACGTCCATTGCAAGACGAAATAGATTCACTATGAAGCTTCACAGGTGAGTGTCATGTGAATTCTGTAAAGGCTTGTAATTGGTACGCGAAACTGAATAATCTAAAATAAAATAAAAGATATAGCGGTCTTCTTTAATAAGAATAACTCCTTGCGTGAATAATATATATATATATATATATATATATATATATATATATATATATATATATATATATATATATATATATATATACAAAGAAAGAGCAAATACAAGTTCTGCGGGTGAAAACAACCACCACAGGGCTTTCGCCATATTTATTTTCTGCCTTTCAAAACAATTTTGAAGACAGAAAGAAAGAAAGGTGCAGAAACCTTGAATTGCAGACTATATTTCCGTCTTCTCGGTAAAGGATTGTGTTCATTGTGCCGCCCTTTGCTCTCTTTGATTCTAGTGTTCTTCTAATGTTCCTTTCTCTAACCTCTATAAAAAAAACCCTCCTGTTTCTTGCTCATTGCTCATTCGCGTCAAATATCTCTTTCTCTCTCATATATATATATATATATATATATATATATATATATATATATATATATATATATATATATATATATATATATATATATATATATATATATATATATATATATATATAGTAATGTTATATATCTCTGTTAAGTAATATTGTACAGTTTTCGTCCATGTAACTTACGAGGGGCATTCAATAAATTTGCAATTCTGATATAAAGAAACGAAATATAAGTAAAAGTGTGTTATAATTTTTCAATATAACTACCCTCGACTTCATTGCACTTGCGCCACTTGTCCCTGAGGCTTCGAATTCATGACAACCAGAAATCTCCCGACTACTGTTCAATCCACTCCTGAACGGCGAGCTGGACATCTTCATGGTCCCCAAACTGGCTTCCACGCAGTGCAGCCTTGAGCTGGCGGAATAAAAAGTAGTCGCTAGGGGCCAGATCTGGACTGTAGGGGAGATGGTTGAGCTCCTTGAATCCGCACTCGCGCAATGCAGCTTGTGAAACTCTGGCCTTATGGACTTTGACGACGTTGAAGTCGATCATGGGGCGTGAGGTTTCTAGGGGCCCAACAGGCAGAGATCTTGGTCATGGCCAAATTGTCGTGGATGATGTTGATAACACTTCCATGTGATATTCCAAGTTCTCACTCGATTTCTTCGACCTTCACCCATCGATTTTCGAGGATCATCCTCTCCACACGGGCCTCATTGTCCTCGTTGGTCACGTCTGACGTGCGTCCTGGGCAGGGGTCATCTTCAAGGGACTCACGACCATGGCAGAACTCCCTATTCTAGCGAGCATTGGTTGCATAGGAAGGGGCGGTGTCGGTGTACACTGCAACCATGCGTTCATGGATCTCTTTTGCATTCTTGCCTTCCTTGGTCAAAAGTTTGATCACTGCGCGGTGCTCAACCTTCTCCATTGTTGAAAAATTTGTGACTGACGATCTGATTATGATTATGATTAAGTTAAAGTGGGTGCATGTAGGGGAGGACGATAGGGTGTGTGGATAGACAGAGAAAATAGACAAGCGGAGAAGAGAGAAAGAAGTGTGGTAGGGTGCAAAGAGATGCTAGAGCCTGGTGATCAGGCCTATCACTTATATTATTTTTTGTAGCGTGTATTCTATGTTGTTTCTGTTGATTATAATAATTATTTATGGCGTTCAATCCATTTGTCTTAATATCTTTAGTTTAGCTTGGTGTATGTTATGCATTGCTTATTTGTTTATGTTTTTTAATACTTTTAAGTGTGTGCTTATTGTTCTTGGTATCATTTGTATGCGCGTGTGTTTTATTTTTTTGTTTCTTCATATTTAGTAGGGTTCTTGTCGTAATCGGGTTTTTTTCTCAATCTTGGTTTAAAGTTGTCTTCATCTGTGATTTATTGTCGTAGTTGTAAATTTTTTATCTTGTTCGGTTGTCGTCTTCTTTGGTTTCAGGTTGCACATCTCATTATGAGTAGAACGGCACTTCGTCCCCGCCAGCCACTCGGTTGGCGGAGCTGGGAAATCTAGCGCGACAGTCAGCTCTTCTGTTCTGGTTAATCATCTGGGTGATTTCATCACTCAGTTCCAGATTAACCAGATCCTGCATTTTCCGGGTCCGTTCTTCTATTATTTTGTTGATGGGAATTATCCCCGCCTCTCTGTGCAGATCTTCTTGCCGTCTTCTTTCTTGCCTGCGTGTACCCGTGATTAGGTACATGCATTTATTTTGCACTAATTAAAGTCGCCTCTTTTGTGTTTTTGAGACACAAGAGAGGGTGGAGGCGCGGTAAAGCAACGTAGATCTTAGAAGAGCATTGTAGATCTTCTTGTTGCTTTCACGTAGATTTCTAAATGTGCATTGAGTTCTGACAGCGCCCGAGGCTCGAGAAATTCTTTCTTCGACGTGCTTCTTGTACCCGGTAGAGGTGATTTTCATACCGAGTACATTGCATTCGTTGGTGTAGGGATATCGCGTATCCACCACACGCACGTCTGCTCTTAGGTTGGGCCAAATGGGGACCACCTTGAACTTCTCTTGGTTTGTTCTTATTTTCCACTGAGCCTCGCAGTTGTTCAGGTTCGCAATTTCCATCGCTGTGATGCGAGCATGCCACGGCGCATTCCTCCATGGAGATACGATTATCTGGCTGAAATCATCGGCGTACTGAATATTGAGGGAAGAGGGGTACAAAGGGGCTGGGACATCCGCGGTGTATATCGAGTAAAGGTTGGGGGACATACACCTCCCCTGTGGGAGGCCCGCAGTGAGCGGAAACTTTAGTCCGTCCGCGCACCCTAGACTGACATACGCCGCTCTCTCCATGACGTAGTCACAGAGAGTTCTTTCCAAGTTTTCACTTAGACCCAGCCGTAAGATCTTATACTGCATGCCCCACTGCCACACCTCATCAAACGCCTTTGATACATCCCCACAGACGATATCCACATAACTCTTGTCCCGTTTGGCTTAGGCAAGCTTTTCCGTTATGACATTGATTGCCATTTCCGTACTTCGCTTCTTTCTAAACCCGAATTGACATGGGTTGTAGAGGGAGTTTTCTTCCAGGTGAGACACCAGTCTCCCGTTGAGGATCTTCTCAAAGAGTTTCCCGTGAAATTCCAGAAGTGAAATTGGGCGGTAGCTCTCTCTCAACGTTGGGTCCTTTCCATGCTTGGGCAAGAAGATCATCTTTGTCGTCTTCAGCATCTGGAAAGTACCCTGTATTCAGACATGCGTTAAAAATACGTCTCATTCCTTTGATGATGTTAGCTGATGCCTTTTCGAAGTTTACCTTCGTAAGCCCCGAATGGTCTGGGGCTTTTTGTCGGAATGAGTGGAGTGCGCCAAAGTTCTCTTCTTCGGTGATCTCGGCGTTTCCGTCACGCAGTCTGTCCACCTGGTGATGAGGATGCGTTCGGTGTATTTCCGTGTTAAGCTCGTCTACGTTATTTTCGAACTCTATATCAAAATCTTCGTTTTCTTCTTCTGGTATGCTGAAGATTCTTTCCCAATAAAGCCAGAGTATTACTTCGATTTTCCTTTCTTCTGTCTCAATGGATCCTTCTTCTTTTGGGATTTCCATTTTCTTCTTTTTTCCCAGATGATCCTCTGAGACTTTTGACTTTCTTCCAGAAGTCTTTGGGAGATTTATCTTGATCGAGGCTCTCGATCGCATTGTCCCATTGTCTCTGTTGTTGTTCGAGGATCAACTGGTTGAGCTCTTCCTTGATCTCTCTACTTCGTTGTAGCGAGTCAATTGATGCATTTCTGATATTTAACTCGTACAATACTCTCAATTCTCTGTAGAGTTCTTCCATGTAACCAGTCCACTTGTATGTTGAGATGGTTTTATACTGGGTTTTGGGGATGCAAGCTCTATCTGCCTTTATAAGATGTTCGTTGAGGTCGTCGAGTGCCTCGTCTATCTCCTCGACAATTGCCTCGTCCAGATTTGGTGGGCGATAGGCCTCGAGAAGACCCGCGTACCGTGCCCAGTTTGCTCTCCTGTAGTCTTTTCTGATGAAGCTGGGACTTGTATAGGGTTCCTGTTGATGGTAAGTAGGATCCCTATATGATCACTACATGGTACCTGGACTGGTTTCATGTAGTAATTAAACGGCAGCTGACGATTAGCCAGACAAATGTCTGGTTTTGTGGCACTTCTTCCTCGAGTATAGGTTGGGAAGTCCGGACCTATTCTATGGACCATATTTCGGTCCATCATAGTGTCCAGGCACCTTCCATTTCCATTGAAGGTCGTGTACCCAGATTCCCGACATCTGGAATTAAGATCCCCCAATAATATGGTGGGGGTCCTTCTGCCAAATAGGCCAGAGAGAGAATGGATTGGCAAATATTCTCGTCTCGGCGGCTGGTACCCGGTGGCGATGACCAGCTTACCTATATCGAGTTCGACCTCTATTGCAAGATAGGATTCTTCCAGGTTTCTTATTGGCTTGTATTTGATCCCTCTTTTGATGGCGATGGCGGCACCGTCGTACCGCTCTTGAGAGTAATTCGTGATTAACACGTCGTATTTCCAGATCTTCATTTCGGAGCTACGAGTGTCAATCCCATGTTCAGAAATCAAGATGACATCTGCATCAATCTCCCTGAACAAATTTCCGTAGAGAGTTCTTTTCGCTGTCTAGCCGTTGGTATTAATTTCCATGATTCTTAGTGAGTTCCTTTCCATTGTGAGATGTATTTACCTGTGTTTCTTCTTTGTCTGTTTGCTTTTCTTGGCCTGTATGGTGGGTCTGGAGTGCCCAGGCTTTTCACTCTTTGGGGGAGGACTAGGAGTCTTTGACCGACTCTTCGTTGCTCTTGTGCGAGTGCATGGGCCCTCGTCACTATCCGAAGATGTGGACTCTTCTTCTTCTTTGTCATTAGTCTCGTCTTCTTCTTCAGATTCCTTCGATGAGGGAGATTCTATGACTTCTTTTAATCCAGTGGTTTTCTCTTTATTGTTCCCAATAACGCTATCCTTGAATGCCTTAGAGCATTCTGGGTCATCAGGCACGATGATGGATGGCAGGTTATTGGTCTTTAGAAGCGCGTTTAAAACCTGGCTGTAGCATCCAGGTTTTACCGCATTTGCCACGTTTGCATGAGTAATGCAGATTAAGATTTTCGCACTTAGATCGTTGGTGAAGATCATCAGTGAGGGAGTTGAGGCCATTCCTTCACTTTTCTTCACAGTGCTCGCGTATGTGGTCGTTTTCCTCTTCTTTTCTTCTTCTTCCATTTTCTTTATTATTTCTTTCCTCTTGGGGCAGTTAAGGGCCATCGTTCGATGAGGTCCCTTGCAGTTCATGCACTTTTTATCTGTGCTTTTGCAGGAGTCATATATATGACCCTGTGTGGCGCATTGGCTGCACAAGATTGTTCCTTTTGGTGGGCAGTTGACGGTAGTGTGTTGTTCTAGAGCATAACAGACGAAGCACATCTGGATACTATGGTACTTCTCATGCTCGATATTGCAGCCTGGGATCCTCATGTTAAAAATAAGGAGTCCTTCCGTTACCGCCTTGTGGGCCATTTCGGTGGTTTGAAAGGTCACCTTAAAGACATGGGTGTGGTCACGGAATTTGATCACTTCCCTGATCTTTGCCCATGTGTGATTTTTTTTTCAATTTCACTTTTGATGTCCGCGGGGGAGTTCTCACCCACCAAGCTCTCCACATTTCGGCAGGTTACGCTTCTGTTGGCAGAGATTGCTGGTGGGGTTTTGGCTTCTAAGTCCATCTCCTTTAGCACCTCCTCGGCTCCTTCATCGGATAGAAGCCGGTCTATATCCTTGGTCTCACCGCATATAACGATGAATCCATTTGAGATGTCAATTAACTTTATCAGTGCAATCCTTAAATTCGCAAATAAAGATTGGCACACAGTCTTCATCTCGGGGGTCTGCTTTCCTGCTATGGTCCGTAGGGGACCCTCTTAGGGAGGGCCTCCATCGTCATAGGCGTCTTCTTTCTTCTTTCTTGATGTTTTTTCTTCCTCTGTAAAAAAAATGTGTAATTAATATGCTATGGGTGAGAAAAAGTGATGTTAAAGGTGGTAAAGGAGGTAGAGTCAAGGGTTGGTTTTGACTTCGATGTGAGAAAAACGCTCCCGTCCAATTTCCTGTTGTTTCCCCGCTCAGATGGTGCCGGGATGATGGGGGATGATGGATGGGGGATGGTTCTCGAGGGCTAAGTTAACGACCGCTTAGTTTTTGCCACCCCCTCACGGCTACGTACGCCAAAACTGCATCCAACTACATAGAGACGGGAGTATTTCCCTCTATGATTCTGGCCGGGTCTCCCGGGCGATGAGGATTTCACCTCCGTCCGGGACTCGCAGTTTTGCCCCAAGTTCGAGAATATTTCTGACTTGTGCTTCGGCCGTGGGCTAGGCATCAAACCAGTTTCCACGCAAGCCCTTAATTATGCTAGTCCAAGTGGCCGACATAGTTAAGACGAAATTAATGAAGGGCAGTCATCCGAGCAGGTTTCCCACGCAGGGCGGTGGACGGGAGCAATGAGGTGTTTAGGCCGTCATTTTATTTCATCACTCGCAGCGAAAAGATATATTAAAATCTTTTCAGATCGACTGGGATCCTAATGACTCCCAGGACAGTCGTGTTCTTAGGTGGCGAGGCTCAAAAGTCCGTAATTAGTAAGTACGCGTGAAATGACAACGCTCTTCAGAAGGTAGTAAGGCAATGCTACTCAGTCGAATATTCGCCCAGCGACGATCTGTGATCAGCTACTGCTTCTTAAATAGACGAGGCAGGAGCGTGCGGCTGCAGGTCTTGACTTGTCATAACTTGTCCTAACACCCCACAAACTGCCATCCCCCTTCCTCTGTTTTTCGCTACCGATTCGCAAAACATATTGACCGCCCCTCATACTTGTGTAAATATCGATGCCCTGTGCGTATGTTAAAATGCTGTCAGACATTAGGTGTGCCGAAATAGGTATTTGATATGTATCTACTTATATATTTATTATACTATTCTCTCGATAACTCCATCACTGGCAAGCGAGTACTGTAGGGAGCGTATTATATAATAGGTAGGTTCCTGGCACCAAAATTGCAGGATTCAATGGACCCAGCAAGAAACTCCACAAAATGGACGCTCGGTGGTGTCATTAAATCCTAACGCACGGGAAATACAAAAAGGGCGAACGAGAAAAGAATAAAAGGTCAAGATAACTAAGTCAACAAGAGGAAACGAATAAACAGACAATTAGCGTCTCGGGATAGAATTATCACAAGACCGGAGTCTACAAAGAAGCTGGGCAAATACAGACTTTGACCAAAGGAAATCGTAACAGAGATGTGTGACAAGCAATAGAGATAAAACTATTGGGATATGTCAGTAAACCAAATACACACAGCTGTTCGGTAGCTTGGCCTTAGGGTGGAAACTTAGGAGCTTGATGATGGAGGCTTGTCCTTCGAACGAGTCTAGGCCAGACTCCCTAGAAGATAAAACGGTATATATAGGCGAGCAAGGAGAAGAATTGTCATTAAGGATTATAATTGTTATTAAGTCATTGTTATACCCATATTAGCGTTTACGGAATTCCCTTTAATTCGCCTAAGTCTTGTGGCTTTAGAATTCAATACTTCGCGCTGAATAAGAATATCTGCTTGTCGCTCGCAAAGTACCTTTTGACGTGCCTTTTAGAATAAAAGTATATTTTTGCTACGTCCTTTCTCAAAGTCCTTCTTACCTCGATTACCCGTAAACCTTCGGTAAGCCCAACCAATAATAAGAATACCATTGAAGAATCACCAATGGAGTCAGATAATTTCCCATTCATATAACTGGTAACCAGCCCGCCATTAACTGCTGGAATTGGTTACTCACCGCTATAAATTGGTTACCTTGCTATAAACTGGTAACCACCCTGTCATTAACTGTTGAAATTGGTAACTTACTGCTATAAACTGGTTACCTCGCTATAAACTGATAACCAACCCGCCATTAACTGGTGAAATTTGTAACTTACTGCTATAAATTGATAACATATACCTCTATATGTTCAGGACTATATTTATGCATTTTGAGTGTCACTAGAGTTTCTCCATTCATTAAAACCCTCCGTGTTTAATTTAAATGCTTTCTGAGAGAATAGCTTGCAACGGAAACACAGAATAAACTGTCGTTTGGGGGGGGGGGGGATAAATCAACCACGTTCTCTTGATTTTCTCCCCATTCACTAGATGTCAGTGGAAGTAGTGGTGATGGTGTGAAGTCTGATTTTACCTCATAGGGTCTTCGACTAGCTAACTCGGTCCTCACTGTATCAAACAGGTGGTGTGGCCAATCAGCAGAATCATTCGAATGAAACATACACCGCAACTTAGAAAGAAATTTGTAGATGCATTAATAATAATGATTTTAGTTCAATTTCTAGCTGTGAAAAACACAAAATACATGATACAATTGCATCTCTGGCCTCTGCATTCATTGTACCTCTAATTCTTCATTATAGCATGATACAAATAATATTTATAGTATTTTAATTATTGGCAGATAAGAGATAAATTAATAAATGCAACTATTGTAACAAAAAGCTGTCTCTCACTAGCCGATCTGCTGCTGCTGCTTGCTGCCTCAGCCTGAATAGATGCCGTTGTGTAAAACACAAAACAACATAGCATAAAATGACATCTGTGGATTCATTGTACCTCCGAAGTACTTCATTATAGTATGATATAAATATGAAATTCATATTGTATTTATAAATAGAGGTTTGTTTATGAAAGTAATTGTACTGCAATCATATTCCAAATTTGATTAAACTTACGCTCTTTTTCACTGAGTCTCAGGTGAAGACAGTGATGCTTCCTCTGTAGCATCTTGCATAGGTGCCTGTCGTGGCTGCAAATCTTTTCTCAGCGCATCTGAGAAATCAGAAAATAGTATACATTAATTTATTTAGATAATAGGTTACTTTGCGGTCAATGGTCAAGCTTATGATTAACATACAGTTTAAGTTTAGGGTTGCCAACTTTTTCACCTGCCATTCATTTCTGGTGTTTGTGTTAGGTTACGTTGTTAGCTTAGTATAATACCAAAAATAGGTATTATTGGTACTAACCTAACAACATAACCACCTAAATTTCTGACATGCGTTCATTATGATAAGAGATGGTAGGCTACTTGTTGAATGACGTCATATTTTCTGCAATATTTCGTCATTCAATGGCAAAGTTTTACAGAAATTGCTACTACTGTATATTGGTATTTATCGCAGCTAGCGTAACTTAGCTGTTGCTCTTAGCCTTGTAAAATGAAAAGTCAACACGGTAACGCTTTAAAAGTTAATTAACTAAAATTACACACCTTTGCTTTGGGCTCGTTTCGCCTCCTCGTCCTTTATTCGCCTCCTGAAAGCAGCACCTGACGGCTTGGATGACCTTTTCATTACAAAAGATAAGCAATTGACTCGTAGAAAAAAATCACAACACGACGAAGTCCTTCTGTATCAATTTGAGAACCGGTGATGGCCTGATGTGCTTCAAGTTTATTATGCATATATTATTTATCTATTTATTTTTTAATGTTTATTGATTTATTTTTTATCTGTAATTTGGCGCCCGAGACAGCCGCTTGTATGGTCTATGCGCAGAGCCTGCCCTTCACTCATTTTATTTCTGATTGAAATGTAAAAATAACTTATTTATATTTTAAATTAGTCATCCATTTACATTTTATTATTTTTTAACAAATATAATTTACTTTGAATTATAAATAATTTATGTAATTTTACTAAATTTTAAAAATATTAATAGATTTCTTTTATTTCAAATTTTAAAGTTTTGAATAGATATATTTTCTTGTTTTATATTTACTCATGTCTTCCTCAAGCTTTTCTTAGTTTATTTTTAGCGGTTCTATACCCGTAAAAACCATCTTGGTCCCTTTTTTTACCCATGTAAATAGGTGGCTGCGATTTTTTTTAATTACCCTATTAATATATTACCGTCTGCAAGTACTAAATGTATATATGTGGAGCTTGCATCAAGGCCGTTGGGTGATTTTAGACATATTTTTCTTATTCACTAACTTAAAATTCTTATTGATTTCGTGCTATGACTTTAACGAATTTCCATTTCCCAAGTTCTTCGGACACTTGTTACATCTACTTTTCGTTAGGTTCCGTTCTAAAACATCATAAATTTGGTCGTCCAACTGGATAATGAAATTCGCATAAAAATCAGAATGACTACTTGCAAGTACGTCCTTGTTGGTTGAAGAGGCAAGGTAATGTAGAACGAAAACAGTATTTGATTTCTAGACGTCTATGTTTGCTAGAGAACAAACAACAATATTATGATTGTTGTGTGTGTCGTGTCTACCTGCCACCATTTAGTGTCGGCTCTCGCCTAGGAACGAGCCTTGCTAGGCAGGCGCGATTAACAGGTTTAAGCAGTACGTGATATAAACGCAGATTAGACAAATATCAATCTTAATTACTCCCTTATTAAGTGTTAATTAACTCGGCATCAAGGCTTGGGTACCCCGTTATTCAATCTTAAGTAGCCCTGCTCAGTAGATTAATTAAGAGGATAAAGGGGCGTAAAACGCGACTAAAATGAACAAAATTGACACCATCAAATTTTTACCCCGTCTGTTGTGCTTTAAGATGAACACTCCCAGCCCAGCTTCACTGATAATTTTCATTAACTTGGTGCCATTGGTAACTCACTTCACTCCATTTCACCATAAACGAATGGACAGTGGTCATCAAGGAAACTAAAAAAAAATACCCATCCCCTATACTTCCATCAATCATTTTTTACTTTTCAATACCGGTATTTGTACCGAATATTTTACTCATACCCGATTTAATAAATTGTACATATATTTTTAAATCGCTAATTTAAATGTTAAAAAAAGAAGACTTTGAAACCAATTTTCTATTTCATTAAGGTTTACAAAGTTACAAACAAAATACAGGCATATATTTGAATTAATATTGGCATATACAGTGCAGATATTTTGAAACGGTTTGTTTTTATGGTACTGAAGGGTACCATAAAATGGATTGTGCCGAATGGTCTTTTCTTCCGGGTTATTGAAAATAATAAAGGGGGGGGTGGGGCAAAGAGTTATAGGGTAAAAGGATAAGGCGGAAACAAATATTAAAAGTAGAAAAGAAGGAAAAATATATCTATTGAAAGGATATCCCACTATTTACTGTGGGTTTTTTTTTAAACTTTGCTCATTCGTTTTGTTTGGGGAGGGGCGGTTAGTGCGGGTGTATGAACGGTGTCAAACCTTTGAAATTATCTTATTCAGTAGCTATGCCGCTAGTCATAAATAATGGATGTAATAGTGTGGACACAATACGGTAGTCGAAAGCGGGTTATATAAATTCGGTGGTTAAGTATAAATGAGCAGATTTTCTTGTGCGATTGCTCGCCTTTCACTAATAAATTTGCCAGAACGTTGGCTACAAATTTCGTGCGTTAAATTTAACTTGTGCAAGTAAGGTAGATAGATCTCTTTGTGGTCTACGCTCTCTCCTAAAAGTTGCCGTCTTGATTTTTATTTAATTGGAGCGTTGTATAATTTCTTTACGTTATTATCACGGGAAATTGATAAAATTAAATAGTTTGCATAACTCGAAAAATGCACACACCATTTTCATAGTGACATGTTTAGCAAAACCTTTATAGTGGTAATATGAAGTTCACTAATACAAGCCCTTCGGTGTTTTACCACTATATATTGTCTTTAATTTGTTCATCATACACTTGCGTCTGTTGAGTGGCAAGAGATTACATAATCTTCAGATTATTATTTAAGGTTTTCCACTTTCTCTCAAATTGGTTGATGCTCTTGATCTCATTTTTTGAAGAGCGCCCATCTGGCGACTGCAAGCAGGAGCATAAGCCCAATTGTAGCTTATTAGTAAGCTGCATTAAAAAAAAAAAAAAGTACAAACAAACTAAAAAACAAGAAAGGAAACAAGAGCAAGAAGACGAATACGGAAGCACGCGCAGGGGAAAAGTCCACCTCCACCCAGCGCCGCAGCATGCGAATGTAAAGGCTATCGTGGAACCCGGTTCACACGGCCCAAAGAAAATACACACATAAAATTTATAGAAGACCAGGGATCTAAAGGCCTACCAGAAATTCACCAGAATTAATCAGGACGGTGCTAAATTATGAGGTATCCGCAAGGGGTTAAACAAATACACACATAAAAAGTATTTATAGTATTATTTACAACAAAATTAAATAAATTAACTGTTAAAAAATTATACGGGGGTCATCAAACAATCAAAAAAAGTCACAAATGCTTATCACCATCGAACGACCATAAGTCGTTTTAACCAAAAAGATATTCGCGCATACAAAATTGGGTTCTATGAATAAGTTGTTTAAAGCCGAAACGACACGCGCCGTTGAAGATGAAATAGGCTTCGCTACTCTAGTGACAGGTGTTCCCGGAATAACCTTCCTGTCTTACGTCCATTACCCGAAGGCCCAAAGTTACAAGAATAACACTTAATTAATTTGAAGAGGCCGTAAGAAGAAAGAGATACTCCAAAATACCTGATATCAGAGGAGTGAAGCAATAACCTACGTCGGGAACCGGAGAGGAGGAATCCACAGACGGTGATATCGGGCGAAAGGCCTCGAGACCACGGGCGACGATGATTCGAAGGCCCAACGATCCGAGTGAAGGTTTTCGAGATGACAGAATTCCCAAAGAGGAGATGGCGAGATGTCTGGAGGAGAGCTTTGACGTGACCAGTGTGAACGGCTTCACAAAGGAGAACACTTGCAAACGTAACTGGAATAGCACAATTCGATGCAGCCGACAGAGCGGCAAAGACAACGCTGGCAGGAATCAATGGCAGAAAATCATCGCTGCACGAAGGCATCCAGTACGGGTCTCCAAAATTTAACAACGTCAACGTAAGTGACGAACAACGATTCGGCGGAGCAATGAGGCAGAATTCTCGCAAAAGAATAACTTAAAAGGGCTCACGGACCCATTTATATCCAGTCCGAAGGAGGAAAAGGGAAGTGGGGCACAAAGGGGGGAAGATAAATCGCTTCCCCTAAGCAAATTTGACTGGTAAGTTGCAGAAGTTTAGGCCAAAAATGGTAGCCTCGAAGCGGGTCGATCTGCGATAAACACCATAAACTATGATGAGAAAGGGAAAGCATGGGAAACCGAGGGCGACCAACACCAAAGAGTGTCCAATAAAATGGAGGAGACCAGCTTCCTTCCTCCAAGAAGTCAAAGAGTCCATCCAGAGTATAAAGGACAATCGGTATCGACCCCGTTGGTCCCTGGTACCGAGCAAGGTTATGTGCGCGAAGATTACCCAGACTGGGACATTCAACAAGAATGTGTCGAACAGTCTGGGGAACAACGCACTCGTCGCAATAAGGTGTATGCGAGCGTTCCATCAAATGGCGATAGGCCCCTCGAGTGTGACCAATTCGAAGACGATAGAAAGCGACCTGAAGCCGCAGCAGCATTAGGTGGTAGGTCTACGGAAACAGTTGCGGCGAGGTGGAACGCAACTGTAAGTTCCCATCGGCCCTCTTCCATTTTCTTTGCCAGGCAGCCCGGAGGGCTTACCCGATTCATGCCCTGTAGTAAGTGTGAGAAAGATCTCAATTACTGTAGTACATGTCATAACATTTTCGCTTTTGTAAGGCAAGTTTATCAACTCAGAGACGGGGTCAGCGAACTGCGCGTAAACAGCGTCTTCCGCACTGGGAGTAGGCATGTCTATGGTAAAGATAAAGTAGAAAAGTAAAATCGAACCTCCCCTTTGAGAACGCCCTCTTTAAACTCGAACGTTAAGCACATATAATCCTAGAAAGAGACCTTTCCCATTCAATTGTCATTTTCTGGGACACTGCCGACTGAAAACCCGCCCCAGGGGTGCTTGTAGCGGGCGCAGTGGTCTGCATTTCATGAAATGAGTTATTTTTCTGTCCCACTCGAGGAATTGCACTACTATTCTTAGAACGTCTGGATATTTTTCACCCCGTCCGCTTCCTTAGTGGTCGGCCGATTGTGAGGTGGCCCTCAGACAGAAACGATATGCCTACATTCGCTATAAGCCCCGCCCAAACGATTTCACTGTCGGTGACTTTCGTCGAACTAGAGCTAGTTTGCGCTATGTTAGGAAGCACGTAGGCCACTCTTGCTGGTGAGTATACTTGTCTCCACTTAAATGGAAGACCCCTCTTGCAGAGGTGTGGAAGCGACTCAAAAGGATTCGGGGCAAGTTGTCGCAGAACCCACCTCCTGTTCTCTAGAACAGGATCGCAATCTCGGCTCTCGCGTCCCTGGCGGAGTCTTTTGAAGCCGCTTTCTCCACATTTTCTAGCCGATATGCTTTCCCGCCAGCATTCAATGTACGTTGTGATGTTGCTGAAAGTCGCCGGCTGTACTTCAACGACAGGTTTACATTGAATGAATTACCTTCCACTCTCACGTCATCCGCGGACACCGCTCTTGGTCCTGACGATTTCCTATATACCATTCCTCGACACTTAAATGAGCGAAGCATGGCATTTATGTTAGATCTGTTCAAAATGATCTTGTCAGAGGGTACCCTCTCCAACTCTTAGCGAATAGCTACCGTGCTCACTTTTCGTCAACAGAGAGATCACTCAACCTCCCGCTCGGATGTGCGCAGTGGCGCTCCCACTATATGATTTATAAAGTGTTTACAATTGATCGATTTTTATATTCAAAAGTGTTTTTTTCTAATAGTCATTTATTCTTTTCTTTTGAATCGCTTTTCTTGTGGATATAAGGCATTTCTAAAGTGATTTTGTTTAATTAATTATAAAGAATCGTTAACTGTGTACATTTAGACATATTGCCGCCATATTTCCCCTAAAATAAAAACACCAATCAGAGTCCTCCCAAGACAAGTGATGTCAGAAGTTTCAGCCAATCGGCGAATAGCTTATTTCTCCCTCAGTTAATTCAACCAATCCGCGAATAGGTTGGTTTGATTTAAATTATCTGCCCGGTGCCATTTTTGTCTGCAACTAGGAAAACCGTTAAGAATCTTCAACCTTTTAAATTGTTTGTTTACTCCAATTTCACGCATTCACGTGGTCATTTTGACCCATCCTCCCGCCGCCATTTTTACCTGAAAAGGAAAACTGTAAGTAATATTTTTGCATTTATTTTTCATTTAAATTTTCCGCTATTTTATTGAGTGTAGAAATGAGTATTTAATTGAACAAGACTTATCTTGAGTTTACAAGAATTTACGCATAATATTTGTTCCCTTTTTTGCCTCTGTGTCTGCGTGTGATTACTTGAATTTTCTGTTATCTCTTACTTCAGAGGGTCTCAACCAATGAGCGAATAGGTTTACATTCCAATAGGTAGATTTTTCATTTAACTTTTTATCTTTTAACCTCATGTTTTTCATCAATTACCTCATTTTGTAAGAAATTTGCTCAAAACAGTATTTGGATTTTGTGATTAAAAAATATAGTCAAAGTTATTTTCTCAACCATGGAAATGGCACAAGGGGTTATGAAGGAGGGACTCTTGGGGTTCTACCTCCGCGTTGCCCCTGAACAAATAGAAGCGGAGGAATTCGTTCAGCTGGAAACCTGCTTCAAATGCATGGCAGTGGAAAGAAAATCACCCAACAAGTGAGTGTCGAGCTGACGAGGTTACATGCTCCATCTGTTCTAAACAAGGACACGGATGGAAGGAGTGTACCTCTGAAAAAACACGCTGTGCAAACTGCGGAGGGGACCACAGGGCCTTGGCCATGGGGTGTCCCGTCCGCAAAGAGGCAATCAGAGCCAAACGTGAAAAGTCGAAAAAAAAAAGGAGGCAAAACCAAAGAACTTTGCAGAAGCAGCAGCGGCAACAAAACCAACAGCCACAGAAATAACGGCACCAAAGCTGGTGATGCCAAGTGAATGCAAAGAAATAATGACCATGGTCATCTACGCACACTTGGCAAACCTAGCCAACCCCAGCACTTTTTCCGAAGAATTAAACCAGCTATTACAGAAGATCTGTATCAGGAAAAGACTTTGGTTTCCTCCCAATCCCCCTTCACAAGAAGTGCTAAAAATTCAATTTGTAAACGACCCACAGCAAAACGAAACAACCCAAGAAAAAGTAAAAGAACCTGCCGACATTCAACAACAACTGAAAACTACAGAAGAAGAAATAACTACAGAAGGAGAAGAAACAAGAGGCGAAAGCCCTCGAAAAAGCCAAAAAAAGAAACAGCAAAAGAAAAAGAAGAAGACAAAACCCCGAAAGTAAGAAGAGACAGAAGAACAAGAATATACACTTCACGGGGAAGAAGACGAGGACGATGACATTCTGGACTATCCCGGAGTACCCCTCACGGATGAAAGAAACATCTTACTACGAGGATTCTTCTTTAACGCCGCTGACGTGGGACTCAAGGTATTCGGCGCTGTAGTGTGTGAAACCCCCGAAAGGTGACCTGAAGGCCCTGATTGATGGAATTATTCGTGGGGATTACAAATGGACCTACGAAGGACCTTGGTCGCCGAAAGAAATAGGAGGATTGTTGAAAGAAAGAACCATCTACATCCCAGACTCGTGTGTACACGCCGTGGACATGACAACGTATAAAAAAATCAAAAGTGGTCAAAAAACGTCCGATATCGTTTAGTGGAAAAATGTGTAAAAGTGAATGATAATTAACAATTAGAAAATTCAGTGATTAAACGAAGGAAAAATAAAAACATTTAATAAACAGTGGATAATAATAAATTAAAAATAATAAGCAGTGATTAAAAATGAATATAATATTTAGTATCAATAGTAGTAAATCGATAGATTAAGTGAATTAATTTAATAAACAGTGGTTAAAAAGAAAAAGGAAGAAAGTGTATAATAATACTAAAATTCGGAGGTTAAAGGGATTAATGATAAAAACATTCAATAGTCAGTGGTTACGTGAATAAAAACAGTGGTGTATAAAGAACATAATATTTAATGGCTAGTAAGAATAACAAAGTTGAGCGATTAAGCAAATTAATAATAATCTCATTAAATAAACAGTGCGCAATACTCAATATTTAGCAGTTAATAATTCAGTGGTTAATAATAAATTTAATACTTAGTAACTGATAATAAACAGTGAATAATAATACTTAGTAACTAATAATAAACAGTGAATAATAATACTTAGTAATAAGCATAAGGACTTCGTGAAATAATATAAGCAGTAAATAAAGTTATCAATATTGAATAATTAACAATTAAGAATAATAGTTCAGTGTTTAATAATGAACACAATATTTAGTGGCCAATAACAAAGTTTAGTGATTCAGAATATTAATAATAGAAACAATTAATAAACCGTGATAAAAGTGAACATATTTTTTGGTAGTAAGAACAAGGTCTTCGTGAAATTTGTACAAAAGATAACAATATATTAAAATTAATGTAATTTCTGAGATATAATTCTCTGTCATGAAAAAAATTCCTGATTTTTAAAATGTAAAATATTTGTCTTCCAGTATGTCCTGGAGAACTAAACTCATTTAATATAAAAGATTAAAATAACTGAGTAAATATACAAAAATATGACCTCCGGTAGTACCTGGAGAACCCATTTCTTTTCTTACTAGTACTTGTGTAACTTTCTCTTCTCCGCTCAACTTTTTTCCCCACTATTAACTATTTTTTTGTAACGCTAATTTGTATATGTATTTTTTTTCTCAAATAAATATACCATATTAATCATTAAAAGTGCATAAATTGTATTGTATATTAATTTATCGAGTATAAAGTGAAGTGTATATATATTTCAATACTAAATTTATTCAAGTTTAGGATAAAGTATAATAAAGTGTTGGAATTTAAGTATTTGATAAAGTGTAAATAAGCGCCCTAAACAATAAGTATAATTTAGTGAAGTATAAAGTGATAAGTGAATAAACTCACGTGGATCATACTTTGTTTATAATCTAAAGAGAAAAAATGAACTTTCACTCTATCAAAACACACACTTACCTGGCCTACAATTTACACAAGGGACAGGTGACCTAAGAAAATAATAAATAGAATGAGATAAAAAAAAGCTACACACCGTGGTTCGGATCCCACGTTAAGCTGTAGGGCCAATGACAGCCTAGGTCACCTATATTGTCTCAGACTATATTTCTCGCTGTTCTATCCTTAACTTTTCTTCTTCCTCTCCATATCACTCCCACCCTCGAGTTCTCCCCACTCCAATTCCTAGACTTGGGTGGAGGGGACTCGTAGGACTACAAGGAGTACCGGGCCCTCTCCTTCCTTCCTTGCCATAGCACTTATGAGTGCACAGGTAGGTGTGGGGGAGAGGGATCGGCTGATCTGTTTCTTTTTCTCCCACTTTCCATTTCATTTCATCATTAAGGAAGATGAAGGAGCTCAGAAACTAAAGCACTGTTGCTTTAAATGCAAAATCACGAGATGGATAATAGACTTCCCCGAACACTCTTTTGATAATATTACGTCAAGGGGTGTATGCGAACTTTGTAAGATCCCAGAAAAACATAAGATAGAAAACTCAAAGTGGATGTGTGTTCAAAGCCATTTAAATGGAAAATCGTATCAATGTGTAATTTCCAAACAGAAGACGAAGCAAGAATAACCAGAGTCGATGAGAAAATCGTAAAATTAGAACAAGAAGTAGCACTGCTTAATCACAAAACGGATAATACAAACACGCGAAAATGAACAATTTATTGAAGTCAGAAATAAGCGCCCAATAAAACCAAACATACCAAAAGAACCAGTTATTTCAACACAAAATAGATTTGAAATTCTGTCTAATGAAGAAGAAACTTAGTTAGTTGGTGATTCGATAATTCGAAATCAAATAGATCATTTCGGAACCTGGAACAGCAAGAAACTCAAATTTCGCTGCTACCCAAGAGTAAAAATTAATCGTATAACAGAAGAAATAAGGAACATAGAGATAAACAGCAAAAACTGCCCAATTATAGTTAATGTTGGGAGCAAAGATGTGTTTAACGGAAAAAAAATACCAAGGATCAGAAAGCATAATGGAATTTTTGTTGGCGTACTCACTAGAATATATGAGAAATATAAAATTTAAGCCGAGCTATTGGGATAAACGAACGTTTAAAAGATATTTACAAAAATTAAAATGTTAAATCTGTTGACTTCTGGTTTTATTTATGCACAACAAGGACATGTATACTCAAGATGGGATCCACCTCTGCGGAAAAGGAAAGAAGACCTATGGAGAATTACTACAAATAATTTTAAAAGAACCTTTTGGATAATAAACCTCTAGACTAGAAGCACAAGTAGCCCAGGGAAACGGCCCAAGCCCCTCAACAGAAGAAATCGGATAAGTACATTAAAAGCCATTTTATTCAATGCGAGGTCAATTAGAAACAAATTTTTAGAGTTTCAAGCGTTAGTATCAATTAAGAATTACGACATTATTGGTATCACAGAATCGTGGATTCACTGCCACTCGAGGGATATTATTTCAGAATTTCAATTACAAGAATACAAATTATTCCATAAAGATAGAAGAAACGAGACAGAGGGTGGAGGCGATCTTTTGTACGTCCGTGAAGATTTGGATCCTATAGATTGTAGCATTGACTCTGCTTTTGAAATAATAGGAAGTAAACTAAACTAAAAGAAGAATTTACATGTTAATTTGGTTTACAGGAAGCCACATCAACTTCTGGAGGTAGATAATAAATTTTATGAATTATTGACCAACATCAGTAAAGATAAGCTACATTGTTCATTGGAGATTTTAATTGTGCTAAAGTAAGCTGGCATATGAAAACTGCTGACTCAGAAGGACAAAGATTGCTCAGTTTCATAGACGAGAATTTCCTGACTCAGTGAGTGAAAGAACCAACAAGAGGCGAAAATATATTGGATTTAGTGTTAACATCGGACGATGAATTAATTTCAAATCTAAATATAAGAGATAGAATGGTAATAGTGATCATAATCTAATTGAATTTGAAATTAATATTCCTTATGTTAGAAAAAAAGTCAACATCACCAAACTAAATTTCGAATACGCTAATTTTGCTGAACTAAGGAAGAGCTTGAGTAATTATATCGTAAATAATGAAGATATTAATGAAGAATGGCATGAATTTGAAAACAATCTCCCAAATAAACAAGCTCAATTTATACCATTAAATGTTAGTAACGTCAAAAATACCAATGAATCTAAATGGTTATGTGCTGAAATTAAAAAAAATCATTAAAGATAAAGATAAAGCGTACAGAATGCTAAAATCCAAAAGGAGCATAGAAAATAGAAATCATTATACAGAAATGAGAAAAAAAGTTAAAGCTAAAACCAAAAGAGCCAAACGAAATGAGGAGATAAGAGTAGCTCTAAATTGTAAAATAAATCCAAAGGAGTTTTTCGCTTTAGTAAATAGTAGAAAACGGATAAAAAACAGCATTGGCCCTATAAAAGACAAATATGATATTTTACAATTTAACGATATTGATATAGCAAATACTTTAAATGAATACTTTGCATCGGTGTTTACAAAAAAGAGTATGATTAATAATCCCATAAAAACTATTAGAAATGCTGGCAATAAACCACTTGAATCGGTTAGATGCAGTCAACACTATAAGAAAGCTTAGTGAGAAAATGAATAAATACAAATCTCCGGGACCAGATAAAATATTTCCAAGAGTTCAAAATGAAATCAAAGACCAAGTGGCTGAACACATGACGCAGATCTTTAATTTATCGTTAGAAAGTGGAATCGTTCCTCAAGATTGGAAGATGGCTAATGTAACGCCAATATTTAAAAATGGATGCAAAGAGTTAGCTAGTAATTATCGGCTGATAAGTTTAACTTCAAATAGTTGGAAAATATAACGCCGTGATTGGTCACATCTGAAGCTACCGTCTGACGTCATAAGAGATATGCTGTAGCCCAAAATTGTAGCCTGCTAACAGCGCCACCTACCGTGTGCCCCAAATCTGAAGTATTACCATGGTTTTTTTCCACTTCCCCCTCTTATTATTCTTCCACTCTGCATTTTTAGTATCCTATTATTCCTTCCTCTATCCCCTCTTATTATCATAAAATTCTTCTATTCTATCTTCTTATCATCCTATTATTCTTCCACTCTCCTCTTATAGTATCCTATTAATAACCATTTATTGAATGTCCCAGTACGGATAATTTTTGCGCACGTTGGCTTTCCTGGCACTGAGACGATCGTGGTCATACCACTTGTCCCTTATACGCCGAGTGGGTTCGTTCACACAGACTTGTAGTATGTTTGACCTTTTGGAGGAGGTGGCTTCTTCCATTTGATTTGACTCTGTTTGGGTGCTGCAGCCATTACCTCAGGAAAGATTTTAACTATGTCTTTACCGCTGGCAGCTTCTATTTTTACCGCTGAATTTCCCCCTCAGTAACGGCACAGTGTTTAAGCTTTTAGACTGTGTGATAGAACGGTCTGAGGCCACTTAAATTCAGCCGCTATCACATGGTTAGAAACATTTCTACCCACTTGCATCTTCGAGAGCAAGCAGGGCGCGTTATCGCCACCTGAGTCAATATTTATCCAAGGAGGTCATTCCCCCCTCCCCCCCATCGTTTCGCCTCCATTCGTGGATCTCGCCAGATTGAGTTAGGCTTACGGGCAGATAAGGTATTTTCCCAGGCACGACCGGAGCATTTTCCCGAGCCTCCCACTCAATTGTCCCCTACGCCAAGGAGATGGCTCCGGGTACTTATACAAGAGCATTTCCCAATAAGATCAGATCAGATCCAGATTATCTTCGCGAGGCATCACGCCGATCCGGTCTCACCTTGTGCACCTCGAGATCCACCATTATTGTCCAGAAGAGGACAATATCTATCCCTTGAGTGCCAAGGTTTGTGCCTTCAAGACGCCAAGTCAATAAGCCCATCCCCCCTGTTGTTCAGAAAGAAAACAACGTTAGAACAGCCATTGTTCTTTGAGCCCGTTGACAAGAGACGGTTCTCACCCCTTCTGTTGTTCAGAAGAGAACAACGTTAGAACAGCCATTGTTCTTCAAGCCCGTTCGTCAAGAAACGGTTCTCATTCCCAAGACATCACGTCAGGATAATTTAATTCCCCCTTTTTAACGTTCTTCAAGAGGACGATTAGGTTCAACGATAACTTCCATTGTTCATCTAGAACATCCC